>BJBW01002170.1:4389-218243 GCA_004320125.1 Scolopax mira | reverse complement strand
TTTACTGACTTTTTATCAGAAACATTTGGACTTCGCCCTCAGTAAGGAGTTCAAATTATATAAGTACACCTTTCAGACACTTATGTGTTACATATGCAGTGGAAAAACTTACAACAAGTCCAGATTTTTTTTTGGCGCACAGTATTCCACATATACCACAAAGCAGAAACTGCAAAGAAAAAAAAACAAACAATTATTTCATCATTTAAGGTCTTAAGTTTAAATCCTGCTGTGTTGCTGTAGTGGTGACCACAACAGTAGGTTAGGCAATGGCTACGGTTGTTGTCAGCATTTTTATCACAAACCTTATATTTCAGGAAGTTATAACTCAACCATAAACACACTTATCCAAGAAGAAGAAACTGGAATGAGAAGTCAGACTGAGGATGATTACTCATTAAAAAAACAAAAAAAAAAAAACAAAAAAAATCCTACTTTTAAGCTGCATGGGTAAACAGAATCAGAAAAAAACCCCAACCCAGTGTTGCAAGCCAAACTCTTCTTTTTTATTACGAAAAGTTTATCAAGGTTGTAGTCAAAGTAGATGCAAATCAACTACTTCCAAGAATCGCTGAGGTAATTAATGCCCTGATCCTACAGCATGAACTGCTGAGGGATCAGACATGGATTGTTGTCCTCAAGCCAGTGGAACTCTGGGCAACAGTGGTGTTCAGTCACCTCTGTGGGTGCAGGTGTAAAGTGAGTTCCTCTGTTGGTGTGGCTACATGCAGGAAAATCTGTTTCAGATTCTAGACAGCCCACTTTGCAAGAGATAGCATGAAGGCATCTGTACTTTTTTCAGATAGCACCCTTTCTCAAACGGAGTGTTTGTAATACTGTCAAAAGATTTCTTCAATACCTCATAAACTCGATTATTAAGAAATCCGTGCTACTTATTTTCAGCAAAGCTAACCCTACACCCCTATTGGTAAGTAATTTTAGAGTTTTAAAAGTGGATTTTTCCACCTTGCTTTTTGTGCTGAGGTGGTACTTCTAGGAAAAGGCTCTGCTTGACCTTGATTTAGGATTAAATCACTGAACAGACCTGTCTGCTACATAAGTGAAAAAAATTAAGCAGTTTCTACACAGCATTCAGGGTCCATATAATATATTGCAGATACATCTCCTTTATCCTCCAAAATTTTGCAACTTCAGTATCTCAGTTCAGGAGATGCTTTAATACACATAGTTTATCTCCCTGCAACTAAAGTAGTTCATGCATATAGCTAAGCATAAGCCTTTTTCTCTGAGTTAGGCCCTTTGAATCAGTTTCTATGATTAATATGGTTATATTTTTTTATTTTCTTTACCTCTTTACATGGGATGTGGAGTTAATACCAATCCAATTACAGAGAGGGCTCAGTCAGGTAGACCATGGCACTGTATGGCTCAGGACATACAACTGGTAATTGCTACCAGTTCGTCCATCAGAATACCAATCAAAAGCCCAACGGGTAGGGCTCTTCTGCCCCTCTCCCACAGGCAGAGGAGACTTCAACTCAGAACCATCACACCTGCCTTGTAAATTTTCACTCAGGTTTTCTGTGAAGCTTTGGAGTTTCACTCCCAATCTTGTCATTGCAGGTTGCCTTCAGATGAAGGCATGCTTCACATTTTCACATGTAGTATTTTGCGTTTCTCAACATTAATGCAGAAATGTCAAAAAAAATTATTCAAGACGTCATTCTAATTAAGTTCTATTCAGTCAGACTTGATAAAGCAGATTAATAGTATCGTTTCTCTCTGTAGTTGAATAGGATTAAAAGGAAAATTTTGTCTAAGAAAAAATTTATGAGTTTTGGAGAGCTTACAGAAAGGATCTGAAAGATACCATCAAAGATAGTTTCATAACTGTATATGTTAACTAGTTTATAAAGCTGGGGTTTGGGTAATTTACCTTCAAAGATGGAAGAATAGGCCACCTGTTTTGTCAAAAATGCTCTAATTCTGCTTCTGTTAGAGTCAATGGATTTTTTACCACTGATTTCAGTCAGAGAAGACTTTCTATTTCCATTGTACAGTCTTTGCTAGCCAGAAGGGAATGTAATGAACAAATTATATTATCCTGGCACATGACCAAAAGAACAACAAAAAAATTACAGATTTATTCAGCATTAGTGCCTAGCAGTTTGGGCAGTTCTGCTATTCTTTACTGGTTTTTAAAGACAGGACATATACTTTTCCAAACTGCCTTTAGGTAGTGCCATATGCACGTACATTATCTAAGATATTTCCCAGTTGATATCCAAATAATAGTGAATGAGCTAATCTGACATCCCTAAAATATTGGCTTCTCAAAACCAAGGGATGACTACTGTATTCCAGAATTGTTAAAATATCTGAGGGTCTCCCTGGACTAATGATCTGCATGCAGGAGTCAAAGTTTGCTGATGATACTAAATTAGGAGGAGCTGTGGACTCCCTCAAGGGCTGGCAGGCCTTGCAGAGAGATCTGGATAGACTAGACAGCTGGGTAATCACTAACCATATGAAATTTAACAAAAGCAAGTGCCGGATTCTGCACCTGGGATAGGGTAACCCTAGTTATAGGTACAAACTGGGAGACAAGAGGCTGGGGAGCAGCCCCATGGAAAAAGATCTGGGAGAATGGGCTGATGGAAAGTTGAATATGAGTCAACAGTGTGCCCTGACAGCCACAAAAGCCAACCATGTCCTGGTGTTCATCAAGCACAGCATAGCCAGCTGGCTGAGGGAGGTGACTGTTCCACTCTACACTGCGCTGGTGCAGCCCCACCTTGGGTCCTGTGTGCAGTTTTGGGCGCTTCAATATAAGATGGACATCAAATTATTAGACTGTGTGCAGAGAAGGGCAACCAAGATGGTGAAAGATCTTGGGGTAGGATTTATGAGGAGCAGCTGAGGTCACTTGTTTTGTTCAGCTTGGAGAACTAAGGGGCAACCACATCGCAGTCTACAACTTCCTCAAGGTGGGCAGTGGAGGGGGAGGTGCTGACCTCCTCTCTCTGATGACCAGCCATAGGAAATAAAATGAAGCTATGTAAGAGGAAGTTCAGTTTGGACATTAGGAAAAGGTTCTTCACTGAGAGGGTGGTCAGTCAATGGAACAGGCTCCCCAGGAAAGTAGTCATGGCATCAAGCCTGTCAGAGTACAAGGAGCATCTGGATGATGCTCTTAATGATATGATTTGATTTTAGGTAGTCTTGCGAGGAGCAGGGAGTTGGAGTTGATGAACCTTATGGGTCCCCTCCAATTTGAAATATTCTAAGATTATATGATTCTATTATAATATTGCATTGTGTCACAGTCTGTATGTACAGTCTCTATTTTCTCTCTCTGTACATCTAGAATAATTACACATATACACAAGGAATAAGGTGTTCTGTAGTTAATGAGCTCAAGAGAGAGCCAACTGATATTATTCTATTCTATTCTATTCTATTCTATCCTATCCTATCCTATCCTGTCTCAGAGGAGCTGGGTATTCCTGGTTCTTCCTCTTTCTTCTGCGTGAGCTTGAGAAAGTCAGGCCAAATTATATAAACCATATGACTATGGAAGAAAAGCACTTGGGCAGTAGGAAAGGATTAGTATTATTTTGGGGTTTTTTTTAGGTGATGTTCTGTGTTATATTCACAGAGAAAAGGCTTGCTCAAGAAGCAGTATGGTTATTTATTTATGACAGCAGGCGTTTTGTGATTAAAACCAATGGATGAATTTGAGCCACAGTGTCAGGCAATTAAACCTCAGGCAAAGCTTTGAAAATGATGAGCCAAGTTTACCACTCTCTTCTGAGGCTGCAGAGGATTCTAATTTACTGGAAGCAGTGGAAACCTACTTTACAGACAGAATATTTGCAATACCTGGGGCTCTGAAACTGTGCTCATGTAGAGATCTCTAGAAAGGTTAGGAAGTCAGTGCAGTGTTATGTGATTGACTCTGATCGTTGCCTTTTGGTGGAATATATAGGGGCTCAGGAAATTTTTTTGTTGGTGCTATAGTAATTTCCTGTAAATTTTTTGTTGTCTCAGTGTTGTGATCAGCAGTAGTGAGAAGTGGATGGGAGAAACTGGGAGAAACTACACTAGCTCTTCGTACCAGAAAAAGAGTATGATTACAAATCAGACTCAAAAGGAATTTCCTATGTTTGTTCCTGTTTGTCTTTTAATTTTAACTCTTCTAATGTATATTACTGTTAACTGGAACACAGCCACCAGGGGCTCCGCTGTCTTGCCACTCTCTCTCTGTTCTTGGCTATCCTGAAAGATTTCATCTTCACGTCAATATGTCATACCATTTAAACTTTGCACACGGTGCCAGGTATTTACTAAAGTCTAGTTAGACAACATCCACAGCCTCTTCCTCATCCACTAAGTGAGTCACCTTGTCATAGAAGATCAGGTTAGTCAAGCATGACCTGCCTTTTATGAACCCATGCTGACTGGGCCTAATTGTATGGTTGTCCTGTACATGCTATATGATGGCATTCAAGATGGTCTGGTCCATAACTTTTCCTGAGCTCAGACTAAGAGACCTGTAGTTCCCCACATCCTCCTTGCGGACTTTCTTGTAGATGGATGTCACATTTGCTAGCTTCTAGGCAGCTGGAATCTCCCTGGTTAGGCAGGACTGCTGATAAATGATGGAAAACTCTCTTTTGTTCTGTTGAACTTTGGAATAAAGAACCAAGGACCTCCCAGAAAAGGAGAATGTTTATTTTGACCCTACTTTAATTTACTTTATATTAAATATGGCCTTGAATCAAAACCTCAGAGACAAACACTGAGAAATTTCAGTGAGGAAGCTAAAATCTCAATTTAGGTTCAAGTTTTGTGGTTTGGATCCATCCCTATTTCATATTTTCTGGAAAAAAAAAGACTTGGCCTCTTTCACTTTCTCCTGGAAAAAAATAAAGGAGTCTTTCTTACTGGTAGTCTGAAAAAAAAAAAAGATTCAGTTTTAGTTATATCTGCAGAGAGCCACGGATGTTTTGGTTTTCCACCATGCCAGATGAAAAGGAACTATTTTTATATTGTATTTTGAAGGTAAGAAACCTTTCTTTCTTCTGTTTTGAGGAAGCAAAAGCAATGGTGAGTGTGATTCCCTTGAGAAAATGAAGAAGCTTTCTGGAGAGAGGCTGAAGAAAATAGTAGAGGAAACCTGTTGAATGTAAGGACTGCTTGATCCCTAGTTACTCTTCATGACAAAGAAGCATCTCAAGCTACATACACTCTCTGGAAAGCTCTCCAGCATTCTGGGTCATCCATATGCATCTGATGAAATAGAGGAAGCGAAACGATTCCAAATTTGAATCTAACAAAGCAACAATGCAAGCATACCTATTAAAATAATCTCTCATGTGGAAGAATAAATCATCAAAACAGAATGAGCAACTTCACTTCTATCTACTTGTGTCAGGTGGTAAACCATAAAATCTGTGTTTTACCTTAAAACTGTATAAACATGTGACTATCATGAGAAAATCCAGGAATCTGAAATCAGTAATGTCTAGAAAGGACCAATCTGTTTCACAATCTTGCTGCTTCAACACCATCCAAATGAGAAAAAAGCTGAAATCCATAAAGGACAAACTGAGCAGAGAAGGCATCTCTAATTGTAACTCTCCTTCAAAGCAGTATTTCAGAACAAGGATTAAGTTTTCTTAGTGCTCACATAAAGGGCATAGAATCCACTCATGAAAACAAAGGCATCAAACTAAAGAAAAATGGCAACAGGCAAAAAGAGCAAGCCCAGGTAGTAGGTTTGCCTGTTATGTCCACAGAGAAACACAATAGTCTTTGTAAAAAGGGGATGGAAACTTCTAATGATGTGGTTGTCCCATGCAAGGGCTTGTGGGGATGGGAATATTTAGCTGGTAGCAAGGCACCCAGGCTCAGAACCAGAAGGAACAACATTGCCACAACCCAACCCTGTGTCCCACCAAATCTGTCATGCTGAGAGGGGTGCTCTGCTATTTGAGGTGAGACATAGTGTTAAAACCTGTCTAATCTGAGCTAATACCTTGACCTGGCAGTGTGCTGTTTGGTCATATCAGCTCAGTTGGTGCTACAATTCCCAATGATTCAAGCTATATTCAAGTAGTTTAAATTCCACCCCAGTCCCTGTGATTAGTGTTTCCATTCATCTGGTTCCAGGCCTGTGGAGATCTTTTAAAACTGGGAAACAGTTTTTAGAAACACTCAAGGAAATTTAGAAGAGAGTCTCTGAATCTGAAAGTCTACCTGCCATCAGCAATACAAAAAAACCCTGGTCATCTGGAAAAACACTCAAATTTTCAGCACAAAACTATTCTACTTATTTTTCTATTTATTGTTAAGGGCCTATCAGAATATAAAATAATAAATAATGCTTTTTATTGGTGGTGTATCAAATATTAGTTTAAAGTATGGCTGCTTTCACCTCAGAAATTAATAAATTAAAGATCATTCCCTGTAGGTGACATGAAGTCTTATCTCAGCAAAACATTTAAGCATATGCTTAAGTCAGTCTATCTTCAACAGATCCTCTGAAATATAACCCAGAAATTACAAGTCATCTTGGCCAGACCGTTGTCCAAATTGGTTTATGCTTCTGGAACGTCTGAATGATAAAGAAAACCTACAGAAAAACTTCTCATCTGGAGTGACGTGTCCTGGTTCCATGCAAGGTAAGAAGGTCCCGTGCTTGGTACATCCTCCCTCATCTATAGGTACAGAATTCTTTCCTGCTTCCCCTGAGCTCACTGAGTGCTGCAGTTCATTTCATCAGGAGCAGGAGCCAGCCAGAATTATGGTCAGTTTGATGAAAATGCAATGCACATGTTAAAATAAAGTAGGATCACATCTGCATTTTGTCTGCATACTGAACAATAATGTGGATTTTTTAGTGTTCTTTTGAAAAAAAATAAATAGTTTGACTGTTCTTTCCAAAGGAAACTTGGCAGTAGTAAAAACTAGATGCAAAATTTAATGTTTTTAAAGTTTTAGGCCACCAACATTGATTTAACAGTCTAAAATGATGTTCCTGCTCTGGGAGAGTTCCATACTGACTGACCCTTTCTCTTTTCCTTCAAATTCTGGGTTAAAAAAATAATCAAATATTTCAAGCGCCAACTTGGAGCAAATTTCTGTAGCCAAACTATAAATGCAGATTTTTAATGGTCAGGCAGGCTTCCACTGTGCTAAAATCACAAATCATGGAAACGATAACTCTACTTCTACAGACAGACAAACCAATCAACATCCAGAGAAGGTGTATCTCTCAAATATATTTAGGTATTTGTCTTTATAAGGGATGAAACTATTACTTTTGAGGGCAATAACCAGAAGTGAATCATCAGGTATCTCTCTTGCATACGAAGATAGATGGCATATTTGACTGAAGATGTGGCTTTTGTCTCTCATTCTCTCTCTCTCTCTGTGAGAGAATCTCATTTATAGCAAGAATTTGTTCACCGCTGCAGAATAAATGAGTATTAAAACCACACACATATGTGTGTGAGTATATAGTCACTATTCCTAGTGATAGTGATGAACCATTATGTTCTAAATACAGACGGGAAAGTATGTGAGCATTTTAAAATATCTGTGAACACTTTTTGAATTATTATTTTCTTATTATATGATTTGTTGTTTGTTGGTTGGTTTTTTTTTTTTGTTTTTTTTTTTTTTTTGCAAAAGACTTTGGTATGGATGTTGTTATTCTTGCTATGTTTGTGTGAGCAGTTCAGTATGCTCATTGGTTGGATCATTTCTATAGTCTTATAACTAAATTGGAATGGTGGATTTTATACCTCAATTTCTGGAAGAAAAAAGTCTGACAGATACTGAGTGGAGTAGATCATACCAATACGATCATAGCAAACAGAAAGAACGTCCATAAATCAACATCATGTTCATGGGACTGGTTGGGATTTGTTTTGGGGTTTTTTTTATTTTCAATTTAGCAGGCATGGCCTATTTTAAAAAGAACAGATTGGACACAATATAAAACAAATTGGATAGTCATCTCCACATGCTCCAGGTAATTTGAGAAGTCAGTCACACCTTCCGTTGTTTTCTTTTGGCTACTTTTTAAGCAACTCTTACTATCTTAATCCAACTCAACTCCAATGAGAACAACTAATTTAGAAACTTTCCATTTCCACGCATTTTTGAAGTAGACATTGTCTAGGCTTTCCTCTTTTTTTGTTCTTGCCTACTCCACTTTCCCTGCCTTGCTTATACATAATGCAGGGCATACAATGATCAGAGCACTTCCAGCCCGTGCTTAACTTCACTTGTATCTCTAATCCTATGGGTGGGATTCACATATTTAAAGTTATATTAGTAAATTATCTGGCTGAATGGAGGCAGCGAATAATAAGAAAACTCATTTAAGAAGAAAGCTAATGTGCCTCAAATGCAAAGCACCAAATGGAGGCAAGTATAGGAGATAGAATGTACATGATTTTAAGATGCCCAAATTTTAGGAATTCAGGTTAAGGTTTCCATGGTGATGCTATCTTCATCTACTTCCTCATGAACTTGGGCCTCTGCTGAGTTCCACCCACATAAAGGATAGAACAGGGTCAAAAGTTTTCAATGTATTTCCAGATACATCATAGCAGGAGAAATGATACTGTTAAACTTAACTCCAGTGTTTTGTATCCTAAAATGTCAACATATTAGCTTTTGCTTTAATGTCCTTTCTTCTCCTCTTGGAAAAGAACATTAATGTTCATTTCTGAAAAGAAATCCTTGATTCAAGCATGTGAGTTGGAAAAAAATAACATAGTTTATGCAAGACATATTCTGTAATACAGGCAGCATGAGGTCAGTGTAAGATCCATCAAGCAGAAAGGTGGTTTATGCCATTTCTGCAGCAGGAAAATTCTGAGGATTGTGCAAACAAACCTTTCGCCAGTTGCTTTAATTTGGACCCTGTTACCCATGGCCCTAAGCACCACTGGAGGACAGTAGGTCTTTGGTCCCTTCCAGTCCTGTGTCACCTGCTAGTCAGAACAACTTAACAGACCATTTGAACTGTTGGAATAGTACAAAGTGGTGACAATATAGACCAAGGATCTTTAGTTCAAGGCAAGATAAGTAAGCCTTTATAACCACCTCATCCCATTCTGCACATGGCTGTGATTTCTTGTTTCCTCTTCTATGTGAAGCAGAAACTGCTTGCTTCCACTTTGCAGCTTCTCCGTGGTCTTTCTCTGCCTACCCAACCTGCAGTTGTTTGCACAGTCCTTAGCAGCTGATATCTGCCTCTGCTGCCTCTGCTTGTGGGCATCCTTCACCCACTTGCCACAAGTCCCTTTGGGTTCCCTTCCATGCCGCTGCACTCATATATGGAGAAAATTTCCTATAAATGTCTGCAAAATCACTTCATTGTCTTCTCTGTCTTACTCCTTTCTAAAACTCTACCTATGAACAGCTTGAATTCAGCCAGAACGCTGGTATGTTAATGCAACCACCTGTTATACCAATCAATTTGGGTTTGTTGTTTCTTTATACTCCCTTACATCCTTTTATCCTACATCTGTCCCTTGCTCTGATTGTAAGGTCCTTGGAGTCAACATGTAATGGAATAGGATCTTGATCTATGGATAGTACAAGCTCTGGGGTAACAGAAACCATAAAAATGAATGAGGCAGTTGTGCAGAAAATGTGCATCGTCATGAAATGGAATCAGCTGTGATAGCGTCACAAAATGCAATCACTAAATAAAATACTGATCTTACTGACTGGTCAAAACTCTGACTTCAGTGAAACACAGGATACTGCCATCTGTCATTAAATCTTCAGATAGACACTGGTTTTGAGTAATCTTTTTTCTTCATCAGCAATGACCAGAAATCTCCCTCTCTGAAGAGATTTTGATAAGATTATTACCTGTTGGCCACTGCCTTATCTTATCTGGTCGTCATTCTCATTTCTCACCTACCTGTTCTGCAGGATAGAATTATGGGTGTGTTTATATACTGCCAAAAATATTTATGACTGTTGTCAATAATTAATAATTATTGGTATTGAGAATATTACATGAAGCACTTTGTCAGAATGAATCTGTAAATTACTCTGATGAATAATCAAGAGTGTTTTGCATTTATCATCTTATCTCAAGCAAAGCAAACAATCCTTTTTGAAATCCTGCTGTACAATCTAAGCTGGACAAAACCAGCCTTGGAGTTCAAAAATGCCCACTCATGTTTAGGCTGAATATTCAAAATTTCCTACTCTTTGTTTCATAAACATAAACAACCATTTGGAGGAAAATTCTTCTAGAAACATGCATAACTCAAACTGAAAAAATAAGAAAGGTTTTTGAGAAGTGAAAAATATTCCGTGATATGAAGGTGATGCTTCTATTAACCCATTACTGGTGTTTGATTCTTTTGTTCATTTTACAAGAAGCTCAGGATACCCAGATCATGGGAACATATCTTTCCTTTTCCTTCCCATTTCCTCTTTCCTCTTTTTTCCTCCAAAAGCTCAGAACTCATCTGACATACCCTCGACATTATTTTAAAACACCGTTTGACAGTCTCGTCATAAGGGACAGGGCTATTCTTTTTAAAAAGCAAAACTCAGTGTCAATTTAAAGATTGTAAGCTTTGGCCCGTGTTCCACCGGAGGCATCGGGCTTTCCCAGGTGAGAGAATGGGTTCACAGAAAGTTCAATTGTTCACAGCAAAATTGGAAAATGAAAAGGAGCAAGAAAGAAGAGGTCTCCCTCCCCCCTTCCTTCCCACCCAACACACACATACATCTCTGCCCCCGGTGCCTCCCCCCTCTCCCCCAAGAGTATGCGGACTGTACCCCATGCACATCGGAGATGGACCCGGCGAGGCTCTCGGCGCAGCATGCACACGCGGAAGGGAAGGGAGGGGAGGGGGATGCCTCCGCACGGTCTGATCATCACCATAAAGAGTTAAAGAGAGAGTGAAATGGCTAACGTACACACACCCCGCTCCATACCGGAGAAGAGTCTCCCAGCTGAGGTTTATGCTCTGTGAGGACCAGGCTGAAACTGACCGCCCCCACGGCCACGCTGGACACCCCTAACCCTATCTCCAGCACGGAGAGCACCAGGAGGCTCCCGATGATCTGGCTGCTGGTGCACATCCTCCCTCGGTCATCCTTCCTTCCCGATCAGCCGGGGAAACCGCGCATCCTCCTTCTCCTCCGGCGCTCTCCCGCGGCCCTAAGTCGCCCCCAAACTTTTCTTCCTTCGCCGGGGCGGAGCGGCGCATCCGCGGCCGGCGGGGCGCCGCCGATGCGGGGATGCGGGGGGGGGCGGGGGGGGGGAGGCGCGGTGGGGCGGCCCGACGGGGGGCTCCGCGCGCAGCCCCCCGCGCAGCTCCCGCGGGCCCCCCCGCCGCCGCCGCCGCCGCCGCCGCCGCCGCCGCGGAGCTCTCCAAGGTGCCGGCCCCGGCGGCGGGGGCCGTGGCGCGGCGGGCAGCGCGGTACGTGCAGCACCAGCCGCCTCCTCAGGGGCTGCGCCTCCTCCGGAAAAGTCGACCTTGTCTGATCGCCTCCTGCGCTCCTCTCATTGAAATGACCTCACTGGGATTATTTTTTTTTTTCCTTTTTTTTTTTTTTTAAATTTTATCCCCCACCCCCCCCCCCCCCCCCCCCCCCCCCCCCCCCCCCCCCCCCCCCCCCCCCCCCCCCCCCCCCTCTCCGCCCCCCCCCCCCCCCCCCCCCCCCCCGGGGGGGGGGGGGGGGGGGGGGGGGGGGGGGGGGGGGATGGATTCTCGGGTGGCTCGTTTGGGGTTGGGGAGGATGATGATGNNCCCCCCCCCCCCCCCCCCCCCCCCCCGCCCCCTCCCCTCTTATTTCTCTCCCCCTCTTTCTTCCTGGGGATGGGGGGTTGGGAGGGGGAGAGGAGTGTGGCGAGCCCACCCCGGCTATATTTATGTATGAATCTAGACCCAATGCACAGGCGAGGCGCTACGGCAGCTCCGCCCCGGGGCCACAAGACACAGCACCTTCCTCCGGTCCTCACCCCCCGCCCCGCACCGGCACCCCCCCCTCTCCCCCGGCTCGCACACCTTCGCCGTCCCGCACCCGAGCGATCTGGCGGCGGGACACGGAGAGCCGGGGCAATGCCAACTCGCGTTGCCACCGCGCAGGGCTTCCCTAAGAGGTGAGCCCCCTCGCTGCTGTCAAAATTGAGGCGGAAGCCCATCTTTCTCTTGTATTAGTAGGCTAAAAGCTGGATCCTGTCATGTCTCCCCATAGCAAAACTCTCTCTGGTGTCTTCCAAAAGACTGTTGCTGAAATAGGCAACTACTGTAGCCATTCTTGTCACTCTGACAACAGCCAGAGCTGTGTCAGTCCTGAAGCAAACGAGCAACAAAGCAGAATATAACAAGATCCAGAGCCGCTACGTGAGCCATACTGGATTGCTTGGTGCCAATCTCTATTTCTGCTGCTCGGATACAGGGAATGCTTTGCCTGTTCTGACCTCAGTTTGACAATCCAGATGTGCTGCACAACATGGTAACACACAAACACTCCATCCAGCATCTTCTGTCTCCTAAATATGGATCACCCACCAACCTACGAACAGTTACCTTAACAACAGGGCAAAAGCACTCCTTCAACAACTATGCTTCCAAAATCTAGATCATGATTCAAAAACATAAGTGTCCTGGGTCAGAATTTAGCAAATTTTCTTTATATACATTATATATTTTTTAAAAAAAAATTCTAAACTATACTTTATTCCAAAATATATATGGGATTTTTCCTTGTATGCAAAAATCTAGAATTCCTAACCTGTACAGAAAACCTACACTTGGGCATCAGAATCCAGAAGAGCAGCTTAAGCTTTTCCATTATTTTAATGGCACAAGTTGGAGGCAAGAGCATAAGATTATCAAAGATCTGGTGGAAGTTATATTTGGGGTTCCAAAACCTGTCTCTTGTATTTTGAGAAGACAGACATTGAACCATTGTTGTGAGTGGAGACAGGATGCTAAAGTGCAAGAGAACAAGCTCTATGTTGTTATTATCTACACTTGAGAAGGTTGGACCCACCATCACCGTCCAGAGTTTAGGTCTGATTTGTAGAAACCTTGCATACTTAACTGCCATGAGTGGAGTTAGACTGGCATCAAAGTCTGTCACCTTAAACTGTTTCTGTTCTTTAGGTAACTGAGAGTGAAAGAAAGGGATCCTAAGGTGCTTTCTAATTGAAAAATTTTGTTGTTTCATATTTTCTCACACTTTTCCCAGTTCACAGAAGCAGAACAGGAGACTGCATCTGAAGGAAAGCTGCATTATAGTTAAAGCTGAATTGTCCCCTTTTCATCTCTTATGTTTTAAATGGTACCTGACATCCCTTATCATTAAAAATCAAGGCACAGCATAAAAGTTCCTAAGCTACTATATTTATGTAGGAGGATGGAGAAAGCACAGATTTTCAAGTACCCACATGGGTGTAGGAAGGTGTTTCTGCAATGACAGCATCCTTATTATGTCAGATTGTTATAAACGTTAAAGTGTGCTAAGGTGCAATGATTTTACTGCTCAAAGTATATTTTACCAGGACTATGAAAACCAGTGGTCATAAGAGGGGAATTGCATAATGACAGATATAATTAATATATTTAATACTTGCGGCCAGATAGAGTGTTGTCATATCAGGATAGAGCTCATGTGACAGAAATAAGATTGCCATAAACAGCTTGTTTTATGTAACATTTCCACTTCAGTCATAATAAGCTGTCAGAAACATGGAGGGGGGGGAGAGACCTTGTGAAAAGTGTGTCCTAGATGGAGATCACTTCATGCGACAGTTATTAAAACAGGGATATAAAACTGGAGTCCAATGTCAAGAGAGAAAGTGCTCTGGGCGCCTGTTTTCTAATCTGCAGACTGCAGAGAGGTGAAGAGCTAAGACAGACCTCAGTCAGAGTTAATATGACTGCCCAGGAGGAGCTGCCTGAGTTATCTCTCTTTTGCACCCTTTCAAATAAAGACAGGAAGGAAATGTAATACTCTAATCATTATTTTTTTATAATGAAAAGATACAGTCTTTGTCCATGTAATCACTTTAGTTTATTTCTACTATTGTGCTGCATCATCATTATGTGCTGATTTAGGCAATTAATTTTACATATGGGACTATTCATGCATACATTTCAGCACATGCTTACATCTTTGCAGCATTAAGGCATTCTTTTCCAGAGTTATTTAACTGCTTACTCTCTCAACTGACTGGTTTTGGAATGTTTCCTGTATTTCTGATTCCCATAACAAAAAGATTATTATGAAATACTAAGGGGGGGTAAATTTAAAAATCATTCAATGTGCAGAAAAGTTTTCATTATACCTGAAGAAAGTTAAATATTGAAATCCCATCTCCAAAGTACAATTAAGTAGAGTCATGAGGGCTTTGGATTTTTTAATTTAAACTGTTGGATTCATGAACAAAAGTCATCAATCTTATTCTTCTTGACTTCTTTGGAGGAAAATTTTTTTCCTCTTTTTTATCATTGTAGACTTTAAAAATGGTTCATGACAAAAAATTCTAGTCATACAGTGGGATGAAGGGTAATTGAATGACATAGTACTGGCAATGAAGAAATAGAAATCAGTACAAAGATTCATTTATACTAAGTCCATTTTATACAGCTCTAATGGCTGAAAGGAGACACCAAGAAGGTTATAGCTTCTCCCTTGGAAATGACCAGTTTTATTTAACACTTTTGAGCCCATATTTATAGCTGAATACATAATGTTAAAGTGGTTGAATTTATTTACTCCCTAATTCCATGTGTCTCTAAACCAATTCATCAGAGAGCTTTATTGTGAATAAGAACTGGGCCTATAGCATTAAATCAGAATTCAGGCCACTGAATCCAATCCACCCTAGGTAAATTGTGTATAAAATTGAAACTGTACAGACACCCTATGGCTGCTTACAAGATGAGAAATAAGTTGGTGCAGTTCCAAGAGGGAACTCACTCCCTAAACATTGGTGTTACTAATGTGCAGCTATAAGGTAGCAGTGTTGGGCAAATAAACCGAAGTTTGAATGATCTTGGAATCTGGATTACTCTTTTACCTTATGGATTTATTCTCTAGCCAGTTCCAAGGACTACCAGTTGAGCTATCTTGGAATAAATGACAGACTAAATGATTCCTACTGGCATCTTCTTTAGGAAATGGAAAAATTCAGCCTCAAGGACAACTTGCAAATCCTGTTCTTTTCACAGACACCTTCTGCTTTCACCTTACTTTGCAGATTCCACCTCTTTGCACTGTTTTGTCACCCAGTTCCCTTCAATTAAGTTTGACTGAAGGAAAAGCAGTGGAGAGCAGTACTCTAACAAATGGCTTTTAAGCTCAAACAAATGGCTTTTAAGTGTTTGAGGTTATATAGTACCTTGGGTTCTACAAAGAAATGGCCATTGATTTCACTCTGAAACCAGCTGTATCAATGGCATCCTATCTATAGAAATGTGTAGAAAACACTCTTTAGAATATTCTCTCTTTGGTTTGTTTTTTTTTTTTTTTTTTGGTGCAAAATCAACTCCTAGTACATTTTACTCCTTAGTTTGTTCGTACTCTAAATTAGCATGCACTGGTGTTTTAAAATGGGAAGCAAAACCCATCAGAATCTTGTATGGGAGAAGATATGGGACTTGTCATTGATTTTGTCTGTTTCAAATTCAATACTTCAGACAAACTTTCTGCTGAATGGGTAGCTCAGCCCCAACAGAGCTAGGATCTGTGGCACATAGGGGCAGTTAAGGTTGTTAGGTCACAATTGTTTTTCTTAGATCAAGTCATTAAGGTATTGGTTTATAACAACAAAAAAAATCTGATGACATATGCCAAGAGTACTTGGCACATGTTTTCATTCAAGAGAAGTTAGAGGATTTGTAACAGTCATTGATGTTGGGTGGAAAATTTCACCTGTTTTCAGGTTTCTGTTGAATAATGAACATTGGATGTACTGTATATAGCCCAAGTTAAAAGTGTGTATAAAATACTTTTTTCTTGGCTTTATTCTTAACTAACCCCTCTATCTACAACTGTCAGAAAGCCTCTTCCCCTCAAGGCACCTTTTACGAGCTTGATTAGATGAGAGAAGGATACTCCTTCAGTAGAAGAGATCAGAAATCTGTGCACATATTCTATCACTCATCAAAACATTAATTAAGAGTGCATGTGAAATTGCTTACCCTCATGTTACATACAAGAGTAGAGTCACAGAATCTTCAAAGTGACTTGCCTAACATTGTATATAAAGTCTGTAGCTGAGCTGAGAAGGTCTCTTTCATCCAACATCAATGTCCTGTTAAATAAGCACTCTTTCTACATTAATATGGTTTCTGTGGAAACTGCAACAAAGGATTATCATCAGAAAAGACTAAATTTTCCCAGGAACTGTGATTGCCTGGCTGCAAAACAGATAATTCCCAGCCAGTGAAGACCCCTGGACATATCTACAAACCCGTGTTTGCCCAGCAGCTCTCTTCATGAGTATAGTATGCAGCCCTGAAATACCCAATTAAAACAAGTACTCCTCTGTTACTAACATGAATTTAGTACTTGTAAAACAGTTCTTGTACATTTCTTGGTGCAGCAGCGCAGTGCTAAACAGGCTGTCATAGAGACCTGGGGAATATAAATCAGATGAAATGACATTCAGTAACCCAGAGGATGAGTTGTGTGGACCCATCACCTCTGATTCACTAAAAGGAGATGTCACCCACTGGGGAATCTGGGGCAGAATAGAAAACTGGTTGCTCTAGGAACTGTTTTGAACTGTATGGTCAAACACTGTGTGTATGAAATTAGTATATATTTGTCGGACAATCATTAAAATATTTACTTTCTTACATAGGATGGACAGGCTCTTTACTAGGGACACGAGAGTTCAGCTGTACACACTTTCCAAAGTGATTTGGGCCAATGATGGCCTGACAGCAGTTTCCTTTGAGAAGGAGCTCTCCCTGCTTGGTAGGAGGAAGTAATCTAAGTTGTTAAAGGAAAGTTTTCTGGAGATGGTATCTGTCTAGGATTGTACCCTGCTAAGATCTAGATGTAAAGAAAAATGATCTTGACATGGGATTTCCAGGGGATTCAGGATTAAAGAAGAATGAAGAAGAAGTTCTCTCTGCCATGGAGAAGAAAAGCTTAGAGCTATTTGCTGTTGGGGGGCAGAAGCAAAGAGGGGTGGAGGCCAGCAATTTATCATTCTGAGCTGAGCTTCTGTTTTATGCTAAAAGCCAGAGAGGGAGAACATTTTAATGGAATCTGTTATGTTTTTTTTTTCCATGAGGAAGAAAAACAAAGTCCTTGTTTTGTTAATGCTAGTCTTTTTAACAATGTAGGCAAGCATAAGATTTTTCTACCTACTTTTGTCCTTGTTTTGGGAATCGCAAATGCAATGTTATGATGATGCCAGTATAGCTTATCTCTGGGGATTGACAAGGCTGGGAAGAGTCAGCAGTGCTCATGGGCATAGAGGAGTTTAGGAAGAATCAGTGGTTACTTGGTGGGCTAGGGCCTTGAGAGAGAGGCTGAGACAGTTCGTTAAGTCATGAAGGGAATGGAAAGTGAGAGTGTGTGGAAAGTAATGCAGGGTCTTGTATCTTACTTACCCTTGCAAGTATGCATGGGCTTGCTACAAACCCAAGCTCTTACACGTGAGTATTTTGAATATATTGGGGGGAAGAGAAGGGCCACATAATCCATTCTTTACTTAAGAAGGGAAAAGAAGAAATTGTATTGGATAGAAAATTCAGAAAAACCTTGCTGCGGGCTTTTCATTCTGATGCTGAGGGGGTGTAAGTTAAAAAATGTTGGAGCAAAGACTACCTTGCATACTCTAGCTTGTGCATCAGCTGAAACAGAGGTCCATGTTGGTCCACTAAGTCTCTACTTCATCTGACCAAATAATCTGCTTCCCCCACCAACCATGTAACTGAAGCTGTTATGTAGGTTGTTTATGAGAAACTGAGGCAGGAACAGCGTCTTAGGCTGAAGGAGTGAATCCATGTTGAACTCACCAGTTTCTCTCTATCTGACATGGATGTTGCAATCCACATCTTATCATCTCTTAAGGTTTCTTAGTAGGAGGGGATGAAAAAAATTGGGACAGCAAAGGAGGATTTTCATACCACTTCTGTATCTAAGTTAGAAAGAAAGATTCTGTCTAGAACCTTTGCCTCGATGATTGCCAAGTAGGTGATCTGCAGTAATACCCTAAATAGGTACAGTTTGGATTTCTTACTCTCCTTTGGAACCACTAGAGAAGTTATTTCATAGCTCTATAGTCCATCTCATAGCTCCACTCCTGAAGCTGTGAAGCTATCGAGAGGCATTATAGACTGCGTATATACCATGCTTATAGCAGCTCTAGACATTAAGAAAGCTATTGCTATGCAGTGCTTTCTTATACTCCACTCACTAATAAATAAATCTCCTGGGACAGTGAGCATTTTGTCCAGACCGTTTCTGAAACCTGCCTATGGTCTTGAAGCTCTTGCTCTTTAAGTAATGGACTACAATACTAGAAGTGAGCATGCAAGAGTTACCAGATACAGTTCCGAGCAGCAGGTAGGCCACAGGGATCTTATTGACATCTTCTGAACACATCTCATTTTCATCTTGTCCTCTGCAATAAACTGAGCAGTATTAAAATGACAATTATGTTGTTTCTGCTTGCAAGAAGACTCCACCAATTTACTCTGCTGGCTGGGATGAACACTAAGCATACTGATCTGAAATAAAACCAGGAACACAAATCTTTATTCCAAGTAATTTATTCAATGTAACGCCTGGGAAAAATCCTGACTTTGTCACCATTTTTTTTTTCTTTTTTTCTTTTTTTTTTAATACATTAACCTTGGATGTTCAAAACAAAGCAAAAGTGAGATAACATCATCACTGTCTTGCTATATAAACAGAATGTATAAACAGTCTCTGCAGGATAGTAAATTAAAGTGCTCTTTGAATTGCATGACTTACATAACCTGTCTGACATTTTGCCATCTTTCAGTCTCTGGCCCTGACTTTGTGGGGTAAGTTTCCTATTCTGCAGAAGTCCATTCAATTGAGATTCAATTAAACCCTTGCAATCTGAATGCAGTCAAAATATTTGCTTACAGTACAAGCTATAATAAAGCATTCTCAAACCTAAAATGCCATGAAATGAGTGTCTGACTAGAACCTCAGTACCTTGTAGTTCTACCATCATTTTTCAGAATCCTGCGGCGCATTCAAGTAATAAAGGTTAGAAGGTGTCTCAGTGATATCAGCCTCATACAGCATGTTCAAAATTCACCTTAGGAATAACACTCTGCTGAATGAGGATGAACCTAATGCCTGTAGAGCTAAATATGCACTAAAGGGCTTTGCTGAATCAGTCTCATTACAGCATCCATCGGGCAGACCCACAAAGCTCACATTTGTGTAAATGGGAGCATGGCCTGAATGAGGGCTAGAACAAACCTGCACGTGCTGAGTGGCCCAACAGACACTCTAGCTCAGGCATAACAGGGATTTATGCTGCAGCAGTAACTAGGAATAGTGCCAACCCAGAAAGGAGCACTGGAGAACCTCGGGACCAATATCTGCTCCCATTTTTGGCACCTGATACACTGTAGAAAAAGGCAGAGTCCAGGCTCCAGCTGTTGCCTGCTCATATTTTTCAGATGAGTCATGAAAAAGGTAACAGCTGGGACAAACCCTGTTCAGAGCCCTAACCTGAAGCCTGTTAGGATAGTTTTGCAGATGACTAAGGACCGTGGTTATTTCCCCTTTGCCAGCTCTTTTAATTAGATCAGAATCTATCTCCCACTGAGCAATTTTTTCCACTGATGAGATGCATTGTGTCTAGTGAAGTCCTTCAGCATGGGGCATCTGGGCTGTCACTTGAGGAGATTTGGAACTGACTTTTCTTTTGTTGCATTATACTTTTGCAGAACGATTATTGAACTTTTGTGCCCATTGTAGAGTACAGAAAACAAATGATAAAAAAAATCAAAATAAAAATGAAAGTATTTGGAGACTAAACCTTATTCCTATTTTCTAAATATTAGGCAAAACTAGGAATAGTGGTCAGGCACTGGAACAGCCTGCCCAGGGAGGTGGTAGAGTCACAGACCCTGGAGGTATTTAGGAAATGCGTAGACATGGCTCTTCAGGGCATGCTCTAGTACCCAAGATTATTATGGATGGGTGTGATGTGGTGGGGTGTTGGGTTTTGTTGGTTTTTTTTTTTATTTTATTTTGTTTTGGCTGTTGTTTTTTTTGTGTGGTTGGACTCAATGATCTTAGAACTCCCTTCCAACCGTGATGATTCTGTGATTCTGTGAATTAATGGTTAACAAAAATGTTTTCCTTCAACCGTATATGCCTCCATCAACCCCTTTTCTATGCCAAACTGAAACAATCATTTTTATAAGAAACACACTGTATGGCGAAATTGAAAAAGGAGTCCAAAATGGTAAGCTCAGAAGGCAAAGAGTTGAAAGAGTGATTTGTCACCATGCCTGGAAATCATAGCTTTTCTTGGATTACACCCAGAAAATTGTTCATTTCTGTAACAAATAATTTTATTAAAGGTCTATAGTCTGATCCATTTCCTTGCCTAGTTGGTAGAAATCTTTCTAGTGAACGAAATGTAAATTGAATTGGGTATAGCTGTGTAATGGCTATTAGTTCGTCAATATTTACAAATAGTTTTTACAGTTGAAGCAACATAGGGTATATTGCTAGACTAAAATCCTACTACATCCATCTATAAAACGGAGATTGGTTTTGGTCATTGGTTTCTGTATATTAATGACAGTTTAGCAGCAGTGGCTAGATCTCTGTCTGGCTATCACTGTTGTGAGATTAGAGAACTTTTGCAAAAAAGGGCAGTGTTAGCAGGAGTCCAAAGACACCCTGGCTCTTTTTTTGACTAATAGAGTCACATCTGGGCTTTATATGAATATATTCTGTAGATATAATATAATAAGTTAGAATTGTGGCCTTACAGCTCTGAAGAGCAAGTGAAACACCCATCCCTAGAGACACACCTTGAGCCCTCTGGACTGCTGACTGCCCTTCATGCATGTGGTTCCTGTGGGTTTAAGTCAGGTCCCACTGGCAACATCTCCCCTCACTTGGGTACTGACACGCTTGGTGCCAGGAAAGTTGTGCTTACACAAGTAATTGCCACCCGCCTGTGGTGGAACAAAACAGTGCACTTAAGTTTGCATCTGAGTCTTAATGATCTGTGCTGTCATACTGTACTGCTAATCAGCTCTCTGACTCTTTCTAATTAAATGTTAAAAATAACAGCGTATCAACAAAGCTATATTCCTCAGCTAAATTGTACAATGATTAATTTAGTAGCGTTTTTAACCTGGGTGAGCAAGAAAAGAACGTGCCTCAGCAAAACCTGCTGTGGAACATCTTAATTGCAATTGTTTCAAGATAAAATACCGAGGGCACAGGAAGGATTACAAATAATGATCTTAAAATTGCATCCATCTGGCAGCAATTACTGCAGTTGAGAAATCAAAAAAAAAAAAATCCCATACCTTCCCAACTAGCAGAACAGTGAGTACTGGCTAATAGTAAAGACTGATTTTGTAATAAGTTCTAACACAGTCATATAGCACTTCTGCTTAGTGCTTTTTGTCTTGAAAAGGTGATCACAAAGCTGTATTTTGGTTTCTGATTCAAAACACATTCCCCAACATGTGTTCCTAATACATTTTTTGACATTATGTGTTATATCTCCATATGATAATTACACCAAACTACTTTAAAAACTGCTTATTACTGCATAATTATTTTTGAGGGTTGGTTATATTTTTTTGTGTGTAGAGAGAAACTCAAAACATCTTGAAATAAAACACCTGTAGTCTGAGAGATGTGTATTTTAAAAACCTTCACAGACTCTTTCATCCTTTCCTTAACATGCTTTTGTGAGCCCCGCAGCCGCTGATGGAACAGAGCAGGTTTTCTTCATGGGACTGACATTTTCTTTCAAAGCCATCTCAGCCATCTCTAGGAGACTTCATTGCCACTTGCTTTTTACATTTCTTGTTTCATTGGGCCTGAACAGGCTGTCTCTTACAATGGCATGATTTCCCTCACCGCTGTTCCAAGCTCTCTCAGTTTAAACCATACCCATAGAAGTCACTGGTCATGCTTTGCATCTTTTGATTGCTCTAACACTACCATAAAAAAAAAAAAAAGAAAAAAGAAAATAAAAAAAAGAAAAAATTAGAAACTTTTTTAATAATCTGCCAGCCATTTCAGGATGTTTCCCTTTTAGTACATTCAATATGAGCCTTTTCTCTCAAGTGTATTTGGAATAATTTTTAATACAGTTGAGCTGTATATTTTTCTCAAAAATTAACTTAGTCTAAATTAAATTACTCCAAACCAGTATTTTCTTTTTGAAAGTAAAATGCTAAAGGTGCACATAGTTAAAAAAAATCATAATTTTAAACTTATTATCAAAATGAAATTAAAATACAGTGTAAATTGTAACTTGTCTGCAAGAATGCCTAAATGAAAGATGGTAGTTCAGAAATAGATGCTTTTATGAAAAAAAAAAAATGGAGGGGAAAAAAAAAAGGTCACTGAAATATAATAAACAGAAAATATATTTTCCCTTTGGCTATGGTACCTCATTTCCTTTCAACAGCACTCTGAAAATAACAGCATAGATTTCTCCTTACTCTTCCATGATATTTGGGAATTGGGAGGAAAAGATAAAACATCATTGAAATAAACATATTTTAGTTGGTTCCCAACTCATGTGGTCAAAAGTAACTCAACATACAAACAAATCAAACAAATACATTTCTGTTATTTAGAGACATAAATGGAGGTAGAATTAAGCATTGAGTGCATTAACTGTTTTAAAACTGGTGGATTTGAACCAATAAATTATCACTCAAGAATCTAACCTGTGGGAACAGATATGAATAAAGGTCTCTTGCACCCATATTTAACTACAGAATAATTATGATTTCTAACTTTGCCTACTCCTACCACATCACATACACCTTTTTATTCATCAGCTATTTCTCAAAGCTGCAGTACCTCAGGGAAAGCCATCACCCCTGGAAGATTGTCTTGTCATTCATAATTCATTTATGGTTGCCCTCACTATAGATATAAATTACAAATCAAGATTTGGAATTTGAATAACATAGAAAAGAGCCCATGCTTTTTACAGGAGACTGTCTTTTTATATTATATCTGGTTTAGCATTGCTTCAAATTATTTAATGTTCCGCCTTCTGGTTACTGATTTAGAAGGAATATTTGCAATTTCAGAGAAAGCAGTGTTTAAACGTGTACACTTTAAATAACTTAAATAATTTAAATATGTCAAACAAAAGATGTTCTTACTTGTTTAGGATCTAAACAAAGCCTTTTCTGAATTTTTTTCTAACATGCAAAGACACATAAGCTATTTGTATTTGGCCTTACTTATATAATATTGATAAAGAAGAAAACAGGGCATCACAGCTTGAAAAGACCTCAGAAAACATTCACCAGAGTAAAATCTGCAAGGTTAGGGAAATATGCTACAAATTTACTAAGCCAACTTCACAGTCATATTTAAAGTTAAATAAAAAAATCTCCATACAGATAAATGTTGTATTCCCTTATATCACTCCAATAACTATGTGCCATCAGCACATGTAAAAATGAGAGGAAACAATTCTGTGACAAGTTAAGTCCTTTCTACACCATATGCTCATGTATAACCCCTGCATTTCCAGAGAAGCATAAAGAGATCTAGGTATACATAAGAATCCGAATATTTGCTTCTCATCAAATCGTGGCGTCTATTAAACAGTAGCCTGTTGATTCCTGGAAATAACAAAAATGAGTGAATAAACTAGTCCACAAAGTACTTAAGCTCAGATGCACAGACTAAGGGGTTTCCTGCACCATCAGATTGAGTGTGAGCAGTGGCAGGGTCACTTTCCAGATTTGCTGATGAGACAGAATCACAAAATGGCAGGATGGGTGAGTTTGGAAGATACCTCTGAAGGTCATCTGGTCCAAATCCCCTGCTCAAGCAGGAACATCTAAAGCTGGTTGCCCAGGACCATGTCCAAACAGTTTTTGATTATCTCCAAGGATGGGAAGCCCACAGCCTCCGTGGGTAACCTGTACCAGTGCTTAGTCACCCTCACTGTAAAGAAGTGTTTCCTGATGTTCAGACAGAGCCTCCCGTGCTCCAGTTTGTGCCCATTGCCTCTTGCCTTGCCACTGGGCACCACTGAAAAGAGCCTGGTTCTGTCATCTTGGCATTCTTTCTTCAGGTATTTAGGTGCATTGAGACCATGAGAGCCCTCTCACAAAGCTCTTATTTTCGTACTCCATTTCCTATTTCTAAGACAGAAATAATCCTTGCACTTTCCTTTTTGTCTGATTCAATTTAGTGCATGCCCTTCTCAGAGGTTGGTTCTTGTTTCACGTCAGCACTGTGCCTTCTCCAGTGCCATTTGTTCACGTAGAACAAAGCAGTAAGTCCTGTTGTCGCTCCAGGTCTGAGTCAGTAGGGCTTTGATGCCAGCTCAAGGCACAATATTCTGTGGTTTTGGACAGACACAATGATGCTTCAGCCCAGAGCCTGTTGGCAAGAGAGAATCCTCATTAAAAGGAAGGTCCCCAACTGCTAATTGGATCTAAGCAAGGTTTCCTCATGAGCTGGTTCATGATAAACACCTCAGCTCTTGAGGACAGGCTAAAGGTTTCCAATTAACTGAAAAGCCATTAAACCAAACTTTCCTTTTTTGGAAATAAAGGAGTGCTTTTGGGGGGTTTAAATTTTTTGCTCTTCATTTACAAAAGTATGCAAAGGGAAACATTAATTACAGATTTTTTTTAATCCTTGCTGCTGGGCAGAGAGAATGCTGTATAATCTTGAGAATTCATAACATGTCTACAGGCATAGAGTTTTCTTAATTTAAATAAACAAAACAATTAGTAGCCTGACAAAAAAAAATTGAAGTTATTTCTTGTTATTCAGTTTCCAAAACAACCTACTATTATTCAGTGTATTTTAGCTCCAGAACAACATTTTTCAAATTAAATTAATTCCAAGAGATCACAGGAAAATGCCTCAGGATGAGGTAAGTACAGTAAAATCTCTGACACAGGCTATTTTAATAGATGTTGCTGGCTTCAATTCTTTGTGTTACCATATAAGCATAAATCACAATTTGAAATTATTTGAGCAGTAATGCAAAAAGAAACAAATAAGAAGAGCAGTACAAACAATATCTATAAATAGATAGGGTCAAACAATTTTAAGAGAACAGTTCTTTCAAGAAAATATGAAATGCATGGGAATGTCTTCATTTCAATAACTTTTAATTAAAAAAAATGTGAAAGATTTCCTTTATTTCTTAGTCATTTGTTTCCCATTTTTTGTGGATTGATGTGAAATTATGCTATATATAATAATAACTATTAACTTGATGTTGACATTCTGTGGCAAAAGGAAGCATTTAAACCTGAATTTTTTCCAACAGGACAGAAATCAAGTTAGAAGCATTTCTCACAGGAGAGAACACAAGGTTTCTGACACCCATCACAAGTCGTCATACTAGTCATCTTCAACAGGTACAAAGGTGTGGGCCAACTCGTTTGTCTGCCCTGCACACAACTTGAAAACTAATGGTTTCCATGTATAAAGAAATTATTTGACTTCTAAGTCAGGTACAAGACATTTCCTGCTCCACTGGTCAATCTGCAAAAGAAAAATCATCCCTCTTTATACTCCAAACAGCCTGTATTTTCCCTTTCTCATCCCCTCCTGATTTCGATTTCTCACTCCTCAGTAGGTAAAGTGTCTCAACAGATTGCTGTGGTATTATAGAAATGGTCTCATTCCATTGAGGTTCTTTAAAGTCACATTTGTTTGAAAAAATATTTAAAACTGTTTGTCTGAGGGACCTGGGTCCGTTCAGTCTGGAGAAGAGGGTATCTCATCAATGCTTATAAATATCTAAAGAGTGGGTGTCAAGAGGATGGGGTCAGACTCTTCTCAATGGTACCCAGTGACAGGATAGGGAACAACGGGCACAAACTGGAACACAGGAAGTTCCATCACAACATGAGAAAAAACGTCTCTACTTTGAGAGTGACAGAGCCCTGGAACAGGCTTCCTAGAGAGAGTGTGGAGCCTCCTTCTCTGTAGATATTCAAACCCCACCTAGACATGTTCCTGTTCAACCTGCTGTGGGGGACCCTGCTCTGGTAGGGGGTTGGACTAGGTGACCTCGAAAGGTCCCATCCAGCCCCTGCTATTCTGTGATTCTGTGACCAGCTTCTTCCTCTGTGTGTCAAGTATTAAAGGCTTGGTCCTGCTGTCATTGAAGACATTCAAAAAACACATGCAGAGAACACTGGAGTAGCTTCTGTGGTAAACTCAACTAGAGGATTGTAGAAATTAAATGATAGCAACATTGTGGAGTATATCCATTTTCTACTAGATGAGAGTCCATCCCACTGATTTCGTTGGACCACTGATCTGACAATGTGGCTGGAGGTACATACCTGCTTACAATTCCACCACCACCACCATAAAAAGCTATTATGTCAGCAATACACAACTAAAACAGTTTTGGAAGAACAATCTGGATTTCATCTGCCTCATGTATCAGCAATGAAATTGCCAGCTAAACCCTAATTGTGGATTCTTTATGACAGGTAATAGTAGGAGATGCAGGGAATAGCACAGCTTGCATTTCAGCTACCATGCTGAGCTGAAAGAGCAGCTTGAACAAAAAAAATCCCAAACCATGTTTTGATTTGTAAGCAAAGCACATTTTATTTGGGTGTCACCAAGAAAGAATACACAAGGGACCATGCTGTAGATGGCAGCTCACCCTGGGGAAGTCAATAGGAATTTTCCCAATGATTTCATCCAGTATCTATTTTCTCAATATCCCGCAGCTTTGCAGGCTTATTAAAAAAAAAACAACCAAACAATAATGAAAAAACAGACCCAAACAATACTCATAAAGAACAAAAGAAAGATTTTTCTGCAGAAATGTATCTTTGTTTCTTTGTCAAACACTCTGCCTTCAATGCAGACACGCCGCTCCCACTGACTTTGGCAGGAGCAGGGCATGCTCACGCCGTGAAGAATTGATGCCCACTCGGTGGTTTGTCACACAACCACCAGACCCTTTGGAGAGTGGTCTTCTTCCTTCTGCTGATGTGCTGAGTGGAATTTAACATTATACCCACAGCTAATCAAGCTCTTGAAAAGTCTCTGAGCAAAGCGCAACCTCCAATCACAAATGGAACTAATTCTTTTAAACGCATACACCCGGCTAGAAGTTTTGTGACAGCAGATGGTTTCGAAGTTAGCTTTGCTGTAATGTAACAGTGAATTTTTCTTTCATCAGTACAATGTACTTTTCCCTACCCAGTGTAACTTTCCCTGCTAGTTTTGTGCAGTAACTCTCTCAGTAAATCTCCCCTTTGAAAATCCACTGGAGCTGATGGCTGAAGTTGGAAATGCACAGCAGGGTTTTTAAGATGAATCTCAGACAAGTTTCCTGCTCAGGTTAGCAGTTTTAAATATACTCTGGTTGGAAACG
The DNA here is from genome assembly GCA_004320125.1 of Scolopax mira. Classification (NCBI taxonomy): domain Eukaryota; kingdom Metazoa; phylum Chordata; class Aves; order Charadriiformes; family Scolopacidae; genus Scolopax; species Scolopax mira. The sequence goes on along the minus strand of BJBW01002170.1, from coordinate 190,666 downwards.
ACCTTTGCCCTCACTTCGTTGTAGTTGTCAATTATTTAGACAGGCATCTCACATTCCCAAGTCTGGTGTCTCTTGTAAAGTCTCCTGCCTGGCAGCAGAGAAGATGTCATCAAATTCATTCTTTTCTGCTTTGCACCCACCAAGTTCACACTCAAAGTATGAAGTGATTCTAAAATGCCACAAAATTAGAATAGTGTCATCTCACCTCAAGAATACGTGTCATGGACAAAATGAGTGAACTGGCAGGGGAGCTCTGGACCAAATTCTGCTTTCTGATAAATAATACTATTATTCTTATTTTCCAGTTATTCTTTTCAATGGCTAGGTAAAGGTGTTGCACACAGTTGAGCCCAACAGTAGAGCTGGTGTTGCCTCTGAACCAGTCAGAGGAGGTTGTTGTGACATCATGAAAACATGTTTAAAAATTAGAAAAAAGGAGCAGCAAGGCCAGAGGAGCAGGAGGTGCTTTGTGCTGGAGCAGCCCATGGAAGAACCCACACTAGAGTAGATGCACCCCCAAAGGGACTGCAGCCCACAGTGTATACATTTTTGTCATCTTTGTTTTCCAATACCTGAATCAGGAATTAAATGTTGTAAATTAAGTTAAATTCCCCAAATTTAATCTATTTTGCCCATGACAGTAACTGCTGAGTGATTTTCCTATCTTTATTTCAACTCATGAGTTTCTCCTCTTCTTCCTATTTTCTCCCTTGTTCCTCTGGAAGGCAGGGAGTGAGCTGTGTGGGTGCTTGGCTGCTCGTCAGGACCAGCCCACCATGTAATGCTCATTTTTTGTAAGGACTATTTTTTCCTTAATATTTCTTGTACATTGTGTATATTTTAACTCCTTTTAAAATACAAGAAAGTAGGCTTGACAGCCATGCATGATGGAAATGGAGAGAGGGAAAGTAATTTACTAGTTCTAAATACCACCAGGTGTATGAGTGAATACAATGACAGGCCTCATGCAAGGTATGAACACATATTTGGGGTCCTTAAACTCTGAGAAAAAATTTAACCATTTAAGGATACATCCATATAGAATACATATAGAATACATATAGAATACATATATAGAATATATGGATGTATAACATTCATATAGTTAAGGTTTACTGACAGAAGCATAAGTATTATTTCATTGTCTATTTTCAAATATTTAAGGTTTTACAGGTTACATATAATTGTAATTTCCATTCAAATTGGGTGAAATGGTCATGTTTCATTCCATCTTGATATGTGTCTCTATGCAAAATGAACAGTTGAATTCTTCCAATCACCAAGTTGTGAGACCTTGATCATTTTTATCTGAATATTGCCCAGGTATACACCATAGGTGGTCTCTTGCTATTTCAGCTCAGACAAAATTCAATATAGACAAAACTTACGCAGCTCATCTGTTCAGTCATGCAGAATAGTTTTTCTATACTTCCTGACCTCTTTGCTCCATTTCAAACATGAATAGAAATGTGTTTTCTTTTCTTTCTAGTGTGCCTTCTGCCTCTATTTATCCTCACTTTTTTGTTTTTTCACTCTTTAATTCCACCTTCCTTACTCTGAGGTTTGATTTTTCATGACATCTTATTTATGGAGAGGTGCTCTGAAGGTAATAACGGCAATATTTTATTGCCAAATAAAATAAATACATTTTGTGAAATATAAATATAATATTTACTGACCTCACTAAAATAAAAGGCTGACCAGAAGAATGTTGAGCAAAAATAATGGAACTTACTATTATACTTTGTAAATGTCATGTACTGAAGAACTTATTTAAGAAGAATCACTTCAGTTTTCAATTTTCAGTTTCAATTTTCATTTTTTTCAAGAGTGATCTCCAGAATATGAGTCTTCCATGAGCAATTGTCCAACTGGAGACATTGCTGTGCAGATGCTTTGAAGTACAAAGAAGTATCTCTAAAAATAAAGCCCTACATATACTTTAGAGACTGTTCCACATCAGCAAGAACCCATAAGGATGAGCTGGTAGATGACAAATCTAAAAAAAGAGGAAAAGTCATCCCACTATAAAAATCTCTCCTGAAAAGAGTGGTAAAGTTATGTAAAGTTACATGACAAAAGGAGAGGTTTTGTCAGTACCTCTTACTATTACTCCTCAGGAAGAACTGACTTTACCTTACCTTTGTTAAAAAGGGGAAAGTATTTGAAAAGTTTATAATTTTTTGTTTGTTTCTGCTAGGAACTAATAATTTCCATAATTAAATCTGCTTTAATACACATGGGCTTCAGACACTTTATGATGATGTGAAAGTGTTTTGCCATATGTATAATGAAACATTCTGCACTAGTATTTCACAATGTTATTCTTGGAACACCTTAAATAAACTCCAAGTAAATTAGAGGCTATATGCACTTCGTAAGGTTAAAAACAGTTTTAAGCACATCTAGAGTGAACACTCCAGTAATTTTTTTCTCCTCGGTGTCTGAGGGCATGGTGTTTCAGCTCAAAGCATCCAAAGTGTGCACAGGAAGAGAAGTTGGGATATTTGCTGCTGATTCAGACAGGGTGCAACGTGTTAAGGCTTGGTCAGATAATAAAGTGTTTGTTTGATGCTGTGCTGAAGTACGAGCACTTTCATGGTCTTCAGTAGAGTAAAGCTCATTCACTGTTCTCTGGATATTTGCTTGGCTTTGCAAATCATCTTGACTAACTTCTCACTGCTTATTTTGGTGAAATTAGTAAACATTGGCCTCCGACTACCTGTTTACTTTTTCTAGATTAGTGAACCATGTCAATGGTGCAATTCATTTTTCTAACAGGTGACAGAACAAGAAGGAAACTGTATTTTCTCATGGTCAATTTTTAATTTAACTACAAGCCCGCTTAACTAATTACATTTATTAACATTATTCTTGCACAGTAGGTTTCTAGTTTGGAACTGGTCATGGAATATTTCCTACAAAATGCACATTAAAAATTAATTAACAAACACAGTAAATTACTTCTTTGTTTGTCTGGACACATAATTTTGTAGACCTTTCTTCTATTTACTTTAATGCAAGCAAAAAACCCCACATTAACAGTATTTGTCTTATGTGATTGTGGGGGTAGACAGTTTCTCTTTATCCTAATAATAGTAAAGGTTTATTGTCAGACTTCCAGTTCTTCAGTCATCATGATTTACAACAACAACATTGTCAGAGCATAAAATAATTATTTAAAAGACAGAAAAAAACGTCAAGGGAAATTCATAATATATAATGTTAACCCAAGGCAGATAATTTATACATAGTGAGCACAGGCAAATCTTCTACTATTGTAGCATAAGTAAATGCCCCAAGTCAAGGACTCCATGTGAAAGTCTAATGATACTAAGACAATGCCAAAATGGGAAAGAAGCCCTTCAGCCTTGACGTTGTGGGTGTGTGGATACAGCATGATACATTTTGGATGCTACCAGGATGCAAACAATAAACATTGATAGCTCTTTACAATACTTGCTGTCATAGAATCATAGAATCCTAGAATCATCTGGGCCAGAAGGGACCTCCAAAGGCCATCTAGTCCGACCCCCCTGCAGTCAGCAGGGACACCCCCACCTAGACCAGGTTGCTCAGGGCCTTGTCGAGCCTCCCCTTGAATGTCTCCAGGGATGGGGCCTCAACAGCCTCCCTGGGCAACCTGTTTCAGTGCTCCATCACCTTCATTGGAAAGAACTTATTCCTAAAATCCAATCTAAATCTGCTTTTCTTCAGTTTAAACCCATTGCCCCTCGTCCTATCACTGCAGGCCTTTGTAAATAAACTCTCCCCAGCCTTCCTGTAGCCCCCTCAGGTACTGGAAGGCCACTATTAGGTCTCCCCCGAGCCTCCTCTTCTCCAGGCTGAACAACCCCAGCTCCCTCAGTCTGTCCTCGTAACAGAAGTGCTCCAACCCCCTGGTCATTTTTGTGGCCCTCCTCTGGACCTGCTCCATTAGCCCATTGAGGGGTCCAGACCTGCACACAGTGCTTCAGGTGAGGTTTCACCAGAGAAGAGGAAAGTGTCAGAATCACCTCTCTAGACCTGCTGGCAACACTTCTTTTGATGCAGCCCAGGATGCAATTGACCTTCTGGGCTGCAAGTGCCCACTGCCTGCTCATGTCCAGTTTCTCGTCCATCAGCACCCCCAAGTCCCTTTTCTTGGGGCTACTTTCTAACACCTCGTCGCCCAGTCTGTATTGATACCAAGGATTGTTCCGGTTCAGGTGCAGAGCCTTCTACTTGGTCCCCTTGAACTTCATGAGGTTTACTTGAGCCACTAACCACTCAGATGGTTAACAGGATATGTGTTTTTTCAGGAGCTCTTCTTTCAGAGGCTCACTGTGATCTCATTGGTCTTGGTGTGAGGACTGTTTGATCAATTCTGAGTGTTTTGGCTTCCCCTGGGGAAGCCATAAAAAGTTTTAGACAGAATCTAATAGTACTCCTACAAAAGTTCCCTCTGCAAAAAAAGAAGTTAGGTTCCAATAAAGGAGACAGGTTTTTTTCTGTATTATTCAGGAGACCGAATATCTGTCGGAATAGCCAGATTGGGCTGTAAATCAGATTGGGAAGTCTTCTTGCCTGAGGAAGAAATCTTTCTAGATAGTACTGGAGATAAGCCAGAGGGATTGGTTATTGTGGGCTGGCCTGAGAAACAAACAGTTCTCTGGAATAGTTCAAAACAAGCTAACAGAATGTATTCTGAAGCAGATAGCTCTCACGGATGCTGGAGAAATAAAGCTACTTCGTTAGAACCTCTTCACCAGCTCTATGGGTCTCCCTCTCTATGGGTCACCAGTATATTTATTGTTGTCCTGTGAGTGACTACGTAAAGCAGAGGTGTGGCTTAAGCACAACACAATGAGAATCTATTGTGAGGTCTGCCACAAATCCTCAGTGAAGCCAAAATAACAGACGTCTATTATGCGCCCAAGTAGCACAGCAAATTAATCGTTGTCTCTAAAGAAAGAATAACTCTAATAGTCACAGCAGCTCCCCAAAATGAATATTAAATTCCTCTTAAAATCCAGTCCTTAAAAAACTACTTGAACTTGCTTTCCCAGTAATATGCCACATTAATCCAGATGAGCAATTCCACCCACCACAAAGATTGCAAAAGGCTGGATTCTGAATGATCTTTTAAACTCAGCACATTTTGTTGCTGATGAAGAGAGAATAAAATGCTGACTGATGGGACTTCCCTCAACTCTCTCTCAAACAGATCCTGGCTAGGAAGATTCTATCTGTGGTGCGGACAAGGTCAGACTGATCATGTTGTGCAACGTGTACAGTTTTAAAGTCCTTGTCTTGGGAAGTTCCAATCATGTTTAAAAAGTAGGAAGAAAATATTTGTTAGTAGCATAATGTCCCAAAGAAAAGGATGAATATATCTAAGAAGAAAAAAAGTCAAGAAGTTTCTCCATTCCAAGATGAATAAAAGAAGATAAATGTTCAGCCTAGAGCAGTCAACATCATCTTCATTTTTATTTTATTTGGTACAACAAAGAATCGATAGATAACCTGGGTGAGGGATACTGCATGTACATTGCAAGCTGTGCTATACTTTACAAAACTACAAAATAATTGTTGAAGTGAAAAACCTGCATCATTACTTTGATCACCAAGGACGTCCTCCAGCTCAGTAAATCTGTCAACAAAGCTACAAAACACAGGATTTTACACTTTGGTGAAGAAAAATAAAACAATGGAAGGCTCCAAATTTTAACAGAGTGGGAGAAAAGAAGATTGCAGTCTCCAGAGGAGAAAATTTACTGATGAATGCAAAAGCCTCACTAGAAGAACAAGTCCCAGTAAATGCTATCTAATGAAATAATATTTAAATCCATCTATCCTGAACTAAAGCAGAGTACACTTCAGAAAGCATTGATGGTATCACCCGTCCAAAGGTCACAACACAAAACCATTGCATACATTTTTGTGCGGTCTTCTATATGTAGTAGCTTCATCTGAGACAACACTGAACTTCATGTGGAGTTTTATAACATAGCTTGACTGTGAAGAGATGCACATATATTTGCTCACAATGTCTTTTTTATGTAGCACACAAAAAATATTGACGAGGAATTATATCTAAGAGTAAAATGAATTGAGGGGAAAACATGCATCAAATTCACAGTTAATATAACTCCATTATTGTCTATGAAATCATACCACTTTGTGATATTTATCTCAATTCAGTTACAGCAGAGATTAATATAACACAATGTCTAATTCACTGAGAGCTTAAGAACTAATTATGCAAATAGGTTAAACCTGTATGTATCTAATTGAAACAACAATCCTGAAGTCTTTTCCCACTTGTATTGCCCCGTGATTCTAAAACAGCATTCATATGTATTCATGAGCGTAGGAAAATATTTCTCATTCCAGATTCTTACCTATCAACACAAAGGTACCTGGTCTATCCCAATGTGTTTTTTCCTAAGGAAAGTTCTGCCACGCAGGAAGCAAACTGTAGTAAAAAAATTGACAAACTCAATCAAACTTCATGAGTTCCTCAAATTGCATTAGAAATGATTCACCTAATATTCTAAACAGGCCTAAGTCAGTATTTTATGTAATTATACAAATATTCACCATGGAATAGTTGTACCTGAGATGATTCAGCATATAGATCACATGGTATGATAATGCCCCATTTCTGGATGAGTATATTAATCTTAGTCAGGCATGAATATTTACAGCCAGGAAGAATAAACTTCCCTTTCAAAAAATATTTTGTAATTCTCCCTTAGGAGTCACCACTCTGGTAAATTTTCCTGAAACTGTATTAATTTATCAGAACACTTGCAAAGATGTAACATAAATGTAAACACTATAGTTGGAAGGGTTCTTGAAGTCCCTTCAGAATATTCACATATAAGATTTCTGATTTCAGATGTTTTAACTGTTTTTGAATGACTGCTATCTTGTACACATGACAGCAGAATCAAAGTTATTTGCTCTGGTAGCTCAGAAAGTTATAGAATAAAGGAGCGAACTATGAAGACAAATATAGTAGTAGGCTGCTTTGATTTGCCTTATTATCACTTTTATATACATATATCACCAAAAGAAAAATAAACATAAATCTCATGATGAATGGCTTAGTCTTTTAATTATGTTAACTGTTAAGGAAATCTCTGGAGAAGATTGAATTAAAATAAATCATGTAGAAAGTCCTTATTGGTATGGGCTATCCTTTTTGGATTTCTTTTGTAGCCTTTCTTTCCATTCTAATAATCGCAATCATTTTAAGCTCTCAAGGGTATATGCTTCTGTAGTTTTCCTACTAATATCCTTTCAAGGTTATTGAATATCTAAAAACTGTTACCATGGGGAAATAAAAGTAGTACTAATTTGAAAGTAGTATAACTTAAGTACAAGTTGAAAACAGGAAGAGATACTCCAGAGAATTTCATATGGAGGATAGTAATCCGTTGCAACAAAAATTTCAAAGTGGAAATTTAAGGCCATAGTTGGAAAAGATTCACATACCATTTATAAAGCTTCAGTTAGCCTATACTACCAACATCAAAGTCCCCCTTTCCTAAATGGGGTGCATAGCTGTGTAAGTTCCAGGGTTTGGGGGTTGTCCCCTTGCCAGTAACTTATTTGCCATTACACTAAACACATAGAAGACAATTTGAAAAGACAAGAAACACAAAACCAGATATTCTAACTATAAAAGAAGAAGAGGGGTGGAGGGAAAGAAAGAAAGAGTTGAAATGAGGCAAAAGTGGCATAATGAGTTTACAAAGTATATAAAAAGATAAGGAAGGATCAGAGGAACAAGTTGGTCAGGGACAGGTCAGCATGGTTACTGCCAGAGTCCTCATCTGCTAATTCAACATATTCATTAACACTTGACCCAGATGCCAATTGCTCAGCAGTTTTTTATAGTGTGGTGGGGCTGTTTAGAAGCTGATTACTGTCCACAAATTAAGACCAATAGTTTCTCATTTTCAAAAGTAATGAACTAAGGGCAGAATATTTGACTGAAAAATCAGGTCTATTAGAGTGAAGAAATCCAACCCACCAACGTTACAGCAATTCAGTATAAAAGTCAGGCATTAAAGACACGAAAGATACACAGCAGAATTCATCCCACAGTTGACTGCTATGGTGTACAGTGCACTGAGTCAGAGTCTCTCCTCAGCCTAAATCCATTTGTTGCAAAATAAACTAATGATCGCTATATTATGCTATATCACAATGTATATTGCTATATTGCATGTTATATTGCATGTATATATATATGTATATTGCATGTAGTTTAGTCTGCCACTTAAAGCTGGCCTGATTATAACCTAGGGTAGCCTTAGGGCTGTCCTAATTTAGAATTGGTTCTTAATACTGTAACATAATGTATTAGAGCTCACTTCTGCTTCCCATGTTTCAGGTATAAATATAGTTTAGCCAGTTGTATCTGGCCAAAGGAAAGAAAACAAACAACTTTCTGTGCTAATCGTCATATCAACAAGACCATCCCAAATTGGCTGTTTTGTTGGAAAGTGGTCAGATAATCCAGCCCAAGGGACAGAAAAACACCAGTTCAAAATATCTGATATACAAATGTGGCCTGAATATAATCCTGGAAGTCTGGTTTGCTTTTCCAAAGCATGACCTGAGCTGAACCACTGAGCAAGAACAAACAAATAAAAGCTATACAATTCTTAGTTCCAGTTAAATTCCCTTTTTCTGCCAGATTGGTATAGAAAGATTTTACATCTGCTGTATGTAGGCAGCTGTCAGTTTAGTCAGCATTTGGGAATCCCCAGATGGCATAAGAAAGGACAAAGCTTTTGTACAACATAGTGCAGTGGTTCTGGGCAGAAGAACGTTCCTAAAAGAGCTAGAGCAACACTTTAATTTACTCGGGGGTTTGTTCATTGCAGTACTAAAATCACCAAAAACATTCAGCCAGCTGAGCTGGTGAAAATCAAAGCCTTGTAGCTCCATTGTTCAGCCCACAGCATGGCCCAAGAAGTGATAATTGAATCAATATGACAAGCAGTTCAAAAGAGCCTGATCATTTTGGTTTCTTCTCAGGAAAGCAGGAAATCATTTTAAGACAAAAGTTGAGTCCTACTTTCCTGTCCACTCTTCAAGCACAATAATAACCCTGTCCCCAGTGTTTACCGTGGAAATTCAGGAATAAAAACATGCAAAAAACCAAGAATGCCATAATGATGTCAATTTTGGGGCAGAAATCTTAAGAACAGCACTGAATTGCCAGTAAATGTATGTTTCTGATGCACAGTAAATATAAAATGTTATGATATTATCATCTGCTGCCCTCTGTCATCAAGAGTTCTATTTGACAAGTCCTTTTCGTGAGGACAAATAGGTACAGAGAAGAGTATTTATGATTTACCAGATCGTTAGGTAGAATAAGTCATTATATTTCTTCTTAAATGTCACAAAATTTTTTAAACCTGCAGTAGAATCAGCTGTGGATTACAGTAATCTGGTTCCCTTACGCCAGACTCCTCATTGTCTAACTGCAGTATCCTCTCATTAATTATTTTGAATTTATAGGGAACTCTCATTTTCAAACTACCATTGGAAAGATGTGATTTCTCAGTGCTTTGCATCATTAAAGGAAAGTAGTGTTCAGCTTTGGTCAGATTTCATTCTTTTCTACACCGAAAAAGGGTACTTTTGAAATAAATGCAACTCTCCTGTAATGATGTAAACAAATAACTGGTGCAGCTTCTGATTTGTAGAAGGTTTCTGGAAAATTACTGAGCTTCTGCATTAAATTATAGTCTACAAGTAATATCCTCCTGCTATTGTGCTTTTGGGTTTGGCTAGCATTGTAGTTAGACAACTGCCAAAAGCTTCTGTTTCTTGGTACACAATGCTATGTACACGTGCTCATTTTTCTTCTATTCATCTAATACCTTCATTCTGAGATATCTGCCTGGCTCTACTTACTTAGCACCAAAGTGCACAATTTCTTTAAATGTTTTTACTTTAGAACAGAAGAATTTTGGTGGCAGCCAGCTTGCTCTCTGCAGCCAACAGATATGGGCCTCCAGAGAAGGACCTTCTGCTAAGCAAGGATTTGTGAGTAATCCAGGACTTCAGCATAGCATAGAAAGAGAGATTTTATATTGTTATTTTCTTCACAAATGTACATATTAGGTTAGTAAATAATTGCATACTTGGGTCTCCTATCTAGGATGCTGTTAGTTGTTCCGTTCAATGAGGAGCAGATTTTTCTTTTGTTACTCTGTGTGATTATTTACATTAATAGTTCTCTAATGAACTCCAGTGGAAATTGGTTCTCTACATACAGAAAAGGATGGAAAACAATTTTTTTCTACCAGCACCTCTATTATTTCCCCCAAACCCTTTCACTTCATGTGCCTAGGACAATATGAATTATGCAGGATGGGGTTTAATAGTAATCTGATTAAAATACTATTAGCTACTGAGAGACATATGGCTAAGATTTCAGAGAAGTGATGAAAGAACTAGCTTTCAAAGAGTTCTGTGAAATATTTCATTAAAACTGGATGACAGCAGAAATTGAAAACCAAAATAAATATAAGATATAAAAATGACATCACACATTAGAAGTTAACATGCAGTTCCACCAGAATCCCTGTTAGCCATTCTGAAGAAATACTTTTTCTGGAGCAGCACAAGCTGGCATCTGATATTGAAAATTTTGAAAGTCCTTCTTCCTTTTGTATTTCTTTTTTTTTTTTTTTTCATAAATGCTTGATTCAACCAAATTGAGGGGACTTTGAGGGCTGGTGAAGCAATTCACAAATTTAAGTCTGGAAAAGAGTTATGTGAGAAGCATGTCATGAAAAATAATTTCTTTCAAGAAAGAGACACAGAAAAGAGGAACATGTATCACTGCTGAGAGACAGAGGAGAAAAGGAGAGAAGACAACAAAAGATATTCTAAATTTTTAACAAGCTGTTTGTGGAATGACATTTAGGGACCAACACAGACCTGAATGTTGACCTGCTAAATGTGTGTTGTGCAATTCAAATTTTCCCTCTATTTTCATCTAAAATGGCTTATGCAATAATTGATTTTGGACAACAGCATTTATTTAAATGCTAAATAAGTAGAAATTTAGCCTTCTTTGCATTTAGGACTTTTACATTAATTTCCATGGTAGTAAGGCAGCTTAAAATACACCTACAAGCTAGCATTTTAATGTGGTGATTTTGTGCTTTGCATTGCCTTTGTGAATTTTACATTACCATTTCCAATTAAGCAAATTACAGCATTTTCCAATTAAGTAAAGTGAAATCTGTGAAAAAAAGGTTGGTGACTTTGGTTTTATGTTGCCACAGATGCAAGAAAATTTTCACCCAATGCAGAACTCAAAGAATAAACTCTTTAAACAAACTGACACATTGCAGAGCAAGCTTCAAAATGACAGAGGCTTTTAAGCAATGAAGATTCAGGAAAGAGAAAGAATATTTGCCTAAAAGCTTGGGTGAGAGACATTTCTCCATTGTGAGAACTATTGTTGAGATTTGTTTGACATTTCATCACAATGAGCCCAGCCTAACTCTAAGTATTTGCAAACTGGTTACAGCTCTGACAGGGACATGATCACTGTGAACTATTCCATCTACAGTGCTATGATCCAGAAAAAAAGAAAAAAAAAAAATGAAGGCAAGCATAAGACATGCAATTCCAATGAAGTCTTTGAATACCTGTGGTTTTAGGTTTGTATCAGTTTCACTGGTTGCACTTGTGAAGCCAGGATTCAAATTTAAGCATATATTTGCCTCACAGCTTTCGTCAGTGGTTTGATTTATTTCTAAAAGATAAAAAAATAAAAAATAGGACCTTTATGATTTCTTCAGTTTGTCAGTTTTATCAGAAAAGTGACAGAAGTCGGTAAAGCTGGTAAAAATATAAGCAAATATAAAAAGCTTTTGTTAAAGTTTAAAAACAATCTAAATATCTTGGGCACTTGAACTTTACCACAGAAGATAGAAAAATTAAGTCAGTGTAACAGACATGTTTGGAGTATATACTTGCGAGAAATTTCACACAAAGAGAGAAAATGATTAATTATGAATACATAATGAAAATATCTTTCCATATGTCAAAACAAATCTTTCCTAGAAACTTTTGCTCGCATTCTGTAAGGGCAATAGCAGAGGTTACTTCTCCATGTAATTCATGAAGAACACGGACCTGCCTCAGAAAAAGAAGGAAATCAATTGGCTGAAAGGTCGTGATGCAGATTTCTGAGAGACACTGGAACTGTGTTCTGCTCCAAGAAATGTATGTCCTTGGAGCAAAATTCCCTAGAAAAATTCACTCATTTATGCCAAAATATCAGAAAATTTTACAGTCAATCACTTTAAATCTCCTTGATGATCTTCATGTCACAACTTTGGGTACACTTTTCCGCTCTCTTCTGTAAACTCTGTTTTAAATTTTACCATGTGAAATGCTGGTAGTGTTCCAGTTCCTGTGCATGCAACTTGCAAAATAAGACAACCCAGCATGGATTGTGATTTAGGCACAGGATAAGGTCAGAAATAAAAGCTTAGAGAGCAAGTCTTGGTCTTAGGACAAACAGGCCTGCAGAATCTCACAGGTTACTTATTTGCTCTGAACTCAAGTTCAAAGTTACCCTTTCAAAGAATTTCTGAAAAGACAGAATTCACTTGCTTTTTAGAAGAGATAGCCACCATGCGTGTAAGCACTCATTACGAACATTTGAAGAAGTATCAATTGAATTCCTTTTCTGGTCTTCTTAATGCTTACTGGTGTATTTTCCTCTCTTTTATATGCAGGCACAAATAAATGAACTAGAGGAGATGACACAGTCAGTACTGCTATGAAATATTGTCATTGTCTTCCAAGTTTGCATTTAACAGTAGATGAAAAATGAAAGTTAAAGGATATCCTTATTATGATAAATATGGCAAGCAAGCAGTTTTGCGGTTTACTTTTTGATAGAATTAAGCACAGATGGTTTTCAGAGCTTTGGTTTAGTTATGCAGTCTTTTGTATCAGTGTTGTCTTGAATTTGTCTTTCATTTTCCATTTGCATAGAAAGTGACTGCAGTGCCTGTGTCATGCTTTGATGCAATGTAGGACAATTCACAAACCACAGTGACTTAATCTTCCAGGATTTATTTAGTGATGATGTTTTCTCATCAGGCTAGCACGGTCTCTCTAAATAGTTCAAAGTATTGCCTCAAAGTTGGCCTCTCTATACGTTTTGGAAGTCTTGATGCATGCAAAAAATTACCACACACTTATATTTTCACAACATTGCAGCTTTTCTAAGCAGAGATGATGGTGTGAAGTATGAAGATCCAGACATTTGGTGCCAGCATCAGTGTTCCTGAAACTATTTTTGTACCCCTTGCCAAATTGGTGTTGATACAATCTGTATACACGTTACCCGCCCATGCCCATGTGCTCTGTGGAACTGTTGAGAAGATAAGGGTCACAGTAGTTACTACCCACAAAGAGAGAGCACCTGCTTCAGCATCATTTTGAACTACATTCTTCCTCACTTTCCTCTTACTGACATCGGGTGTGGTAGGTATTTGTGCCTCAGGACCAAACCAAGATGTTGTATGCAGTTGTCACACTTTATTTCATTTAATCTGCTGGTGATTTGTGTTGGCCCTTCACTAACAAGTATTTCAAATTGAAGCATGTTGATGTTTTGTTATGTATTCAGGAAAGTCTTTTATAGCAACAAGGATATCAATTTCTAATTTGTACAATAGCTCTTTTAAGTAATCTAACAATTCAGGTGGAAAGCATGTCTCAATGTTGACTGCATGTTTAAATGTACAGCTATATGCTTAAAACTGCAGTTAGTGCCTAGTTGCGGCATTGATAGCAATGTCATAGCACAGGAATATCTTCTACCCAAACAAACCTCAAGGAAAGGCATATTGTATTACTTTGACAAATGAGATGCTTTCAATATGAGGCCAAGCTAATTTTACATTAATTCTACTAAGCCTGAAATCATGCAACAAGTTCTTTATTAGCAAGTATGAGTATTTTCCAGAACACCACTGTCCTCTCACTACCTGACTATGTTTTATTGTATCTGTGATGATGTTATTCTGGCTTTGACAGTTTGCAAACTTCCTTTCCTAAAAGCATAATTTAAATGATTAGTTAAATTTAAAGAGAAAATAAAAGCTTTTAGAACTGTAACTCCTCCTGCACATTTCAGAGATATAGTCAGGTTATCTGTAAATGCTACCTTTTGTTTTGTTTCTGTGATGAAAGGTTCTTAATTACAAGGTTGGCAATTTTGCAAATCTTATGGAGCATTCACCACCATACAAAAAGTGAGTGCAGAGCTGAAATCCTATGAACACAATTGCTGAACAATTTCACAAGATTCAGTGTGAGATTATAACATAGCCCAGCTATCTATTCCTAAGAGATTAGAAAACCTATCCAGAAGCATTCATTCTTTATCAAGTAATAATATTAAATGTCAAGATTGAGTCATTAGTGTACTAATAACTCATTCTGTAGAGTTTGTTACAAAATAATTCTTCAGTTATTATGATTTTCCCCTTATGGGAGGTATGAAACCAATCATATATCTATTGTACTAATGACTTAACAGAAAGCATTGTTTGACTGGAATAATAAGACAAAGTAGATGCCATTAAAATTCCTCATTTTAGTTTGTCAACATGTCTAAATGTGTTGAGGAAGGAAGAAAAGAGGGAGGCTTCATGATAAAGTACTGAATGCTAAAATGAAATAGAATAAAGCATTAATAATATTTTTTTATCCTTGTGGTTGCTGTTCACCAGTTTATCTTTCTCAGTTTCACTGCCATTAGGAATGAATGTTATTGAAACATAGTGGAATGAGTCAAATTCTGTATTCTTCCAGCTGAGAGCCTGAGCTATATGCATATATAATACCCACAGATTTGTTTTTTGCATAGCCCTGGGAGTAAATCCAGTAGAACTTTATCTGCAGCCCTAAAATAAGCATATATAATTAAATACAGATGAAAAACCAGTCCAATGGGCAAGAATCCATACTAAGTTTTACTACAAATTTATGCTCTTCATGGCTTAGCCTCCTGGACTGCAAGAATTATCCAGCTGCCAGATAACTTTTGATAGAAATATTCATGCTAGGATATATGTTTTGCAAAAGATGCTAATGCCAGACACAGGCTACCCATACATTTATTAGGAGGTTTATGAAATACAGGCAAGTCACAGTGCAAGTCTACCAGCGTAATCTGAAACGACAATACTTTCAATTTCCTAATATAAGGAGTCATTATTTCATGCTCAGGTGGTCACATTATCAGCCTCTCCTTAGCATACTGTGGTGGGTTTGTCCCAGCCATCAGCCACCCTCCTCCAAAAACCAAAAGCAAGAAAACTTGTGGGTCATGCTAAAGCATATTCAATAGGTGAAGGAAAGAGGGGGGAGGAGGGAAAAGAGGTCTGTAAAAACCTATCACTTGCCACCTTCCACAGTCAGACTGATGACCAGCCATGAGCAATGGCATAGTTGGAAGGCAACTGCCTTTCTTCCTCTACCTCAGTTTTAGGTGTTCATGGTGCTATATGACACAGATTAACCCTTTTGCCCATTTGGGAAAGCTCTTCTGGCCATGTCCCCTCTCAGCCTGGGTCAGGAGGCTGCCCACCCCCAGACTACTTGCTTGGGATGAGGGAAGGAAGGAGGGAAGAGTGTTGAAAAGAACCTTGAAAAGAGAACAGCCTTGATGCTGTGCAAGCACTGTTCAACAGTAACCAAAATATTGCTGTGTTATTAACACCATTTTAGCCACATACTCAAAATACAGTACAATGTGGGCTGCTATGAAGAAAATTAACTCCATCTTGGCCAGTACACTTACAGGTTACCTTTTTTCTAATAAGAATTGCAATCAGAGCAAAAATAGTATTTCTTTGGGAAAAGCCTTTTCTAATTACTATTTGGTCAATTGTGTTCTATATAGAGAACCATAGCATAGTTTAAGCTCTTATTATCTTTGGATATGTTTTTGAGAATGATCTATTTTAAGCATGGAGGGAAAGTTTTCAAAGGGACTCCCTGTTCATAAAAGTGCTTTTATTTTTCTAGAACAGGCTAATTATTATTTCCCCTGCTATGCATGCAGAAATGCTCCATGTAATTAAGCATAAACCCTCAGGTGCAAATTTACTAGCACAAATAAAGATGTCAATCTGATGTCTTTGTCCACTTTGACCACTGGCCTCAACCATTGGCTGCAGTCAAAGGGCACACAGCTCTGCAGATATCACTGCAGATATTACTTCAGAAGGTAATTGTGCAAATACAAATAGGTCAAATAGTGATCCACAAAGTGCAGACTAGTTTTTCAAGGGAGCAGAGGAATATCTTGATCATGAAGTGCATGAACAGCATTTGTCTAGGACTATAAACAGAATAAGGGTTTAATATACAGAATTTATTTTTGGGTTCTTAAACTAACATTCTTAGAGAAGAAAGATGCCTGGCTGGAATCTATAGTAGACAGTAGGGTTGGAAATAGAGTTAGGAGTTTGAACAAAGAGGGCTTCATGTTCCATGTTTAATAGTGGTTTGGGAAAAGTTAGCTGACCTAAATTTATGACAGGATTAGAAGGAACATGCTGAGTTTTGGTCAGTGCTCTGCAGTCAAATATAAGACTGGGGCTGAGGTTAATGTGAAGGTTAAGGTTTGAGTTTCAAAATAGGCTTGTGAACTAGAGTTAACAAAGGACCTAATTTTAAGCAGGTTTACCGGTCTAGAGTCAGAGCTAATTCCTTGGAGAGCTAGGGGAAATGCTGAGTTTTAGCCAGCAATGCCATATTCTTTAAGATGCAAACTAGGGATAGGTAAGTGCTTGGAAATACAGGGAGTTAAGAGTTTTGGGCAGTACCGAGATCAGAAGTTTTACAGTAAACTGACTTTGTGTCTGGTTCCATTGAGGTTTAAACAAACATAATGAACTTTGGCTCCTAACAGACTAAAATTGCAGATTATGTTAAATTTAGGGTTTATAAATGTGGGAAATTCTGGCCAAACTGCTGTTACAGAGTCGCAGATTAGGACCTTGGAAATGTGTTACATTCTCTGCTATAAAGTCTCCTTTTTTAGACTGCAAAGCTTCATATACTCTCAAGATCTTAGATGAACAACCCATAACCCTAGAGAAGCAAACCTGGAGATTAGATTTAAGATTTGGAACTCAACAGAGGGCTCACACTCTGTGGTTCTACAGGTTCACCAGTTTATTTGTAGGAGTGGTCCTGTTAGGAGCTAAGAGAGTTGACAGTAGCAACAGTCTATTGCTGTCAAGCAGAGGACTGGGATCAGAGCCTCAGGTTTAGAATTTCAGAGAGAAAAATCTGCAGTTAATTCTTAATATAAATAAGTTTTTCAACTTATTTTTAGCTTTGGCTCTGTTAGGGTCTATAAAAACATAGAATGTTTTTATAGAACAGTGAATGTCTACCTCTTGCAGCCCAACATTAAGTAAATTGTTAGGATTAGGGTTTGAAATAAATCCATACAAACAGGGAAAACTGAACAGAAGTCAGCCTGTGATTTGAAAAATACTGCTAACCTACTTCTATTGCACTTTGCATTAAGTGCCTGATGAATGCATTGAGCTTTATCTTAACATCAGGCATAGGTTATAAGTTTATAAAGTGCAAGGAAAAAAGTTCCAGTGATCAACTAAAGTAGCAGCTCAGTTGTGAATTAGGGGAAACAAGCAGATTAAATTATTTGCTGCATGGCTGTACCCCATCCCTAGTCATCCCCAAATAAAATCCTAAAACTAAATTAATAGAGGAGCCTTTTGCTCCTGAGATTTATAGTACCTTCTGAGATTATTCATTATGGATTAAATCATAGATTAATTACTTATTACCAGATCTCTATTGACTAAAAAAAAGAGGTTAGGTATCTTGCTTACAAGCATTCACATAGACATAAATGCCAAAATTCAGTAACTTAATCTCAAACTAAGTCCCACCCCAAATAAGTAATATGGACTACTCACTCACTCTCTGAAAAACAGTGGTGTCAAAATTACATCAGGTAATAACAAACCTGACATTTTCCCATATCCAGTTCGAGCTCATGCCAAGGACTGAAAGGTAGCTCAAAAAACTCATCAAAATCTCTCAAGTACAAATAATACTACCCTAAAATGAACCCTAATCTCTTGAAATTCCTTAGCCCAAACTCCAGATTTAACTCAGGTGTAATATAATTGAAATAATGGAAAGTCCCCTAGCATATTACTTCTTTTTGTGTACAAGCCTTAAAGTTTATGTTAGTGAACATTTCTGGACCCAGAAACAACTAGAGCTCAGATTTCTACCCTCCAGAATCCTAAACAAATTCTAACCCTTGCCACTACAACATCATTAGAAACCTAATCTTGTATACACATTGGAATCCACAGGATTGGATTCCAACGGAATCCACAAAATACCCTGGAAATATCCCGCGTTTATTACATTCCCTTAGGTCCTAAATTAACCAACCATAGATCAATTAATGTATCTAAATCCCACAATAACAGGAGCTGCTCAGACTCTCTGTTTTTAGAATACTCTATGCAAATGTAAAGAGCTTCATGCAGTGGCCATCACCTGTCCTAGTATAAATTCATGGCTAAAATCAAGGTTAAGACTCAGAAAGGCAGGAAGAACTAACTGTAATCAATGCTGGCTTTATTTATGTTAAGTGGCCTTTAGATTGACCCTGTCTGACTGATTACTTTAAGACATTGGGGAACATACCACGTTGTAGTCTCTGCTCGTGCACTTTTCACATGCAAAGGTTTTATGTTCAAGAACAGGCTTTATTTGTGGAAATACAAGTGGCCAAAAAGGGCCACTACCTTCTAAGCCTTTCATAACATTGCAATTATTGCAGCTCATCATCCTTTTGGGTTTTTTACCTTTATTTTAACCTTCACTGAAAACATTTAACTCTGGAGCAAAAGATTGCTGTATGTATCATTGATTTCCAAAGCAGTATCCTGGAATTTTATATCCTAATCTAGGATTATAACTATAGTATTGGATTTAATTCTAGAGAAATAAATCAAATCCAGTTTTAGGTCCTTTAAGACAGATTAGCCAACCTAATTGTATCATAGAGCAGTCCTCCCTCTATTTCACAACATTAATATATTCCTAACCAAGAGCTCTTTCCGAAACAGATGGTACCATGTTCTCCTTTCCCCTTGCAGAACCAGCTGTAACATTAGGGTAGCAAACCTATGTAATCCCAGCAGTAATTCACTTCATTTTTCTTGGCATTCCAAGGCAAACCCTAATCCTAGACTTAACCCTAGTCCCAAACTTTTATGTTGTTTGTTCCCTACCACTGAACTCAAGAACAAAGAAGAGGCTTGCTTTTAAAAAGTGATTCCTTCAAGCAGAATACTAAGTATAATCTGCCAGCTCCTGGCAGTGCCTGTCCAGACCCTTCAGATAAACCCGCTGCCAACTGAGAGCAGCTGTCATGTACCAACACATACCACTTCTATCAAGAAAAGGTTTAAAGATATAAACTGGCTACATGTATCACAAGAGCTCCCCTTTGTATTCTGCTTGTCATCTCTCTCTCTTCTTTAGTCATCCTGTCTGCGTGTGGAGAATACCTCACAGTACCTCCCTTATCTGCCACGGCTTTATTAGCAAGGCAACAGTTTTCAAAAGATAAAAGGTAGCTATAAAAAGAAGAGGAATAAGCTACAAATAAATCAAATAAGCACTGGATTCAGCCAGCAGAAGTTTGATGCTAAGAAAAATTTTTGATAGATGTCTTATTAACAAAAGATTTTTGAGAGGATGCTGTTGTCTCTTTCTGTGGAGGGAAGGAAAAAGGGTCAAAAGCCCATGCAGAAAAACAACAGACACTGCCTTGCTCATGAGGAGGAGGTCTCATAGTCCCTTTTAATTTTCTTTTCTGTGATTTGTACCTAAATGGCAAAATCAGATAATACAAGAGTGAACTACTATAGCTAAACATAAATCTATCTTCCCTGTGAGAGTGAGGAACAGATCATCTCCAGGTTCCTGCAGTGAACAGTGCTGTGTCCCAGACAAACTCCACGTCCAAATGATTCAAGCTCCAACAGGGTAGGTTTTGGCTAAACATTAGGAAAGAATTTTTCACAGAAAGAATGGTTGCACATTGGAATAGGCTGCCCAGGGAAGTGTTTGAGTCACCATCCCTGGATGGGTTTAAGGATCATTTAGATGTGGCGTTGGGGGATATGGTGTAGGGGAGAACTTTGTAGAGTAGGGTAGATGGTTGGACTCAATGATCCCAAGGGTCTTTTCCAACTGAAATGTTTCTATAATCTAGCTGGTTTCTTTTCAAGTATCAAGCACAAAGTGGTTCTGATAGTTCTTCACTGCATCTTGATTTTGAGTTTGTGCTTTACATTTAGATACCAGTCAGGCTCAAACTCTGAAATGCTTTAAAGGGACAAAATTTGTAACTTAGCAACTCTGATGTGCTACTATTCTTAAGGGTAGCCATATTTATTTGTTCACATTCTTTAAATGAAAAATGTGTGCTTCAATTAAATTACAGATACCAGTATTACCCAGTTGTCACACTAAAATAGACACTTTGGTCAGAGTATCCTCCAGACAACTTTACAGAGCCCAGTCAAGCCCTTTAACTCACACTTAAACAAGTCTGTTTTGTCAAACCAAGCATCTGAGCAGGAGAGGCAAACAGCATGAACCCGGACCAGTAAAATATAGAAAAAGAAAAACACGATAGAAAAGAGTAACAGAAAAGAAAGAGGTACAGAAAGAACACAGATAGTTTAACTGAAGGTTTAAAAAGTATTTTAGGAGCTGAAGGAGAAACCAAATAGATGTCTAGATGATTTATAGAAGCCACAAGAAATAATATGCTTTAGCACTTAACATTGTATTTATTACATAATGATTGCAGAATTCCTTGCAATTAATAAAAGTGTTATTTCCTTCTCGTAGACTATACTCTGGAATAACATACATAGGAAAGAAGAGTTAGGAATAATTTCCTAAATGGCCTGATTAATATAAAATGAAGCTATTTTTAGTTTCAATGGTGAAACTGCCTGTAAGATGCATTTTGCCTGTTAGCCTGGGACATGTTTCTCTTCCTCCTGAAAGGAATAGGAGTTTTTGGTGGTTGTTTGTTTATTCCTGTGGATTGTGATCTAGGACTAGAAGAGATGTCAATCATTGTCCATTGTCCTTTCTAAATATCTCTTATAAATATCACAGCCACCCTACCCTGCTCTCCATGAATGCAGTGGGTACTTTTCTCATACTGCTGAAACCACAGCTCAGTGAAGGAGAGACTGGATCAAGTCAAATTTTCACTTGTATTTGTGAGGTTAAGAGCAGCAGGTCATCCCTGAGGGAGATGTAGAGCTCAAGCTGTGCCCAGCCTTGTCCCACCCCATGGGTTGATGATGGCCATGAGACTGATTATTTGTTGTAATCCACCCCAGAGCCATGAGCATCATGAGGGCAGCCATGAGAAGTAAAGACAGCTTAACTCAGGCTTGGAGTTTAGAGCGTGCTGATGTGGGCATCCACTACCAGAGAGGCAAAAAGACTGCATGCAGTATACTTTTGGGTTAAGGTGAAGATAGTTATAGAACAATGGACATGGCACACAGCAGCCACCTGTACCACCACCTGCAGGAAGAACATGACTTGTGTACCTCAAAAGCCTTAAGGGTTTGGCATCACAGACAAGACCCTGCTGAGGACAGCAGACCCACAGCCTCTGTGGTCTGTGCCTTCAGGGTAGCTTTTTCCATGTCTGTGGAAGCTTGTACTAGATCCAGCTTTACTGAACTGAGTTTAAAAAAAAAAAACACAAAAAACCCCAAACCAGAAATGCCAAGCGGTAATGAAAGTCTAACTTCCTGGAGGAAATAAAAAAAATATTTGACTATGTCACTGTTTATCCCTTGAAACTCATCAGGATTTAGGAGAGACGTAACCAATGAAACAAAAAGAAATAAAAAAATTCCATGGTCCACTGAGCTTCATATGTTTGTATCTGTATATACAGTTCATTAAATTGGCGCTTAAAAAAAGCTTTATATCATTACTACAGCGTTACCTCATTCTTGATGAAGAGTAAAGTGGCTCAACATAAGAAACTATCTCTGCTCCAGAGGCCCATAACACCTGTATAAATCTAGTGCTTTAAGACCCTTTCTTAAATTCAAATTCTTTGATTCCCTTATAAGATATTTCCCTGCTGGACACTACAAAAGGACCTCTGAAGTCTTGTACGTACCCAACGGATGAAAATTCAGACATATTCTGCATTTCAACGATGTTTCAGCTTCTCTAAAATACTGATGTGGGAATGTCTCATAATTTTTCAGTTTTAAAATTATTCCTTGCAAAGGCATTTGTAGTGTTCCTCTGGAACCAACAACTTAGAGGAATTAAGAACTGTTCAGTATCTCAGTTCTCAAATGGCACTTCACAGGAAGGGGTGTTTAGCACTCTAGAATATGTGAAAGTATGTTCTGTTTCATTTAAAGAGTCTCTGCTCATGTTCTTTAACTGTTTGCCTTTTAGAGAAAACATTTGGTTGGATGCATCCACAAAATATGTTTCTTTGATCACTATAAATAGCTGTCTTTTGTTTATACAATGTGCTTTAAGCTTCAGTACAGCTGCTAAGATGCCAGAATGCACCACGTTCTTTGGAAATCTTTCTGTCTGCCTTTTTTCTATTATTCCTGGAATATCAAAACCAAAAACCGAACTTCAATCACCATTATGAGGATGTCAGGTCTGTATATGCATCTCAGGACAGCTCCTGCTGCAAAGCATTGCAGGTGGGACAGTTGAGATTTTGGCTGGAGGCACCTACACTCCTTCCAGCAGCAAGAAATTGGTCGCCTGGTGGAGCATGTTCCTCACATGTTCAGGGTCAAACTGAGTGCTAAGCTGTGGTCAGGAAGGAGCTTTTGCCTTGTCAAATGGACAGAAGAATTTTTGGGGGAGGCTGGTGGGAGAGGAAAGGCTGCCTTTCTGTTCTCTCCTCTGGTTTGCTTATGGTACATTATCATTTTTGAGACCTCATTTTCAGAAGTGAGAATGTTGCTGTCTGTTCCAAGAACTGAGATATAAGTGCCCCCACAAGGTATGTATATTTGTTCAGAGTGTATGAATAGCATGCTAAGCAAGGTATGTGCATTTGCCTGCTTTCTTTACCTTCAGGAAAACCAAACACATTTAAGCAGGTTGTCAAAGCAGAATACATGTAGGAAGCAAGGGAAATTATTGCCAAAAGTACTGTTAACATTATATTCAGTTTGCTTTGTTTACACCTGCAAACGGTACAGTTTTCTTAACACTTGTTTGCATGCTTATTCAGAAATGTTAATGTGAGCAAATACTCACAAATTAATCTAAATTGCTAGCAGACCTCACGAAATACAGTTTAAGAACTCCGTGTTCCTAAAACATTCTTAGAAATCTCAGATTTATGAAGCCTCGGTTATCCCAGCAGGAAACAGAAGCAATGAGAAGATATCCTACACGATTAAACCCACGGTGCCAAGAGTGGACACTCATGAATAACACGTAGTAAGTACTCGATTGCAGACAAATTTTTAGCTTCTGGTAATGCCTGTCATATGCTATGCAAGCACATACAGCACGCTCCCCTCCTGAGAAGCTCACTGCCTAACACGCACATTTCATCAGAGCGCTCAGAAAAACTGAACACATATTTCAACACAGTCACTGATGGTTTGTGAACTAAAAATAGCTACACTTGTCCTCTGTTATTTTCAGGAAAACATTGGCTATATTCTTCTTTTAAGGTTGCAGACCTCAGCTGTCTTCTGCCAATGCAAAGGAAATGGTGGAATATGCAATGAAAAAATTAATTTGCAAGGTACACCTTGGATTAGGTCTTGTATATTACTAAACATTCTTTATCAAGGGACTGGCAGCTTTTTTATTGTGTTCACAATAGTACCTTGCAGCCAATACTCAGCTTCTCCTAATCACTTCTCTCTACAGCATTTCCCAGTTTCAGCAGCAGCATAATTAAACAGTATTACTAAACAGCCAAAAATAAGATATACCTTGCTAGGCATTTATCTGGAGACATTCATTCCAAATAAACACATTTTCACTCCATTTTAAGGGATGCTAAGAAAGATGCATATATTTTGCCGTTATGTGGCAACATGAATACTCATGACCTCTAGTTATTCAGATTGTATGGTGTGTATTCTTTCCAATTTAGCAAATCTTGTGTTGTAAGAGGATGAAATTTGGAAGAGAGCTGCCTAAAAATAGAACTGCTGATCCCACAATGGTCATTACTTTACCCTCAGGCTTTATGCCTAACTGAACAGAAGTGCTTGCTGAGGTGTCGATGCAATAACCTCCTTGAATGTGCTCTGCTATTTCGGGCTTATCACTTCAGCATCTATACAGACTCCAGCTTTGGAATCTGCATTTCCTAAAACACACATATTACAGCAAAAAAGCTACGCTCTGTGCAAATCTTATGTTTAAATAATTTCAAGCTTTAATGAAGACTAAACACGCAGGTTAAATATATGCAGGAGCACATCTACAGTAGACAAAATGCTTATGAAGGAGCTGTTTGTAACAGAAGGGAGCTTATCTCATTCTAAACTATTCTGTGACTGATTGTTTGTTTTTTCCCCGAATTTTTCAAAATACACTCAGTGTTATGTTGTTGTACCTTCCACAGACTATATTTAAAACACCATAATCATAAATCACATGCTGCTCGATACCCGCAGGCACAATCAGTTCTAATTCAATTGGTTAGCCTTGCTAGATGCTGCAAGGGTCCCAACCACCCAGCTGAGGTGAGGTTTTACCATCTGCTTCAAAAGAGTAGCAGCAGACAAAACCGAACGTAGCTGACATGCAGGTCTCTCAAGGAGAAAAGAAGCCTTGGGCTGCTAAATGTCAAAACCGCTTACTTCTCAACCTACCCAAGTGCCGAGTCAGCTGTGTAGTTTGAAGATAAATGACCCACTGAGCTTAAATACAACTGCTTTTGCAATTTGCAGTGCCTGAAAGGAGAGCATTTTTATCTATCAGGTTACTTCCTTTATCAAACCCGTAACACCATCTGAAATATAATAGCTTTGCTTTCAAATTAACAATGCATAAACCTATGAGCAAAACAGAATAGCTGTAAAGCGCCAGTAGTCTCTCAAGTGCACTTCATTTTCTAGCAAATATATAGCTGAGCAGATGCAGGGGTGGCCTTGTGAGAGAGTCAAAATGGCTGCTGTGCCTCCTTGCAACATTCCTGTGAAAATGCTGTGCAAATACTAAACATCATTCCTGATAATTTCTTTTCTCTTTCCCCTCCTCTCTGAGCACAGGCTTTCAATGCAGAGTGATGAGCAGTGCTTGGGCTGCTTCCATCAACAGCACCCAATCAGAGGTTAATCCAGGCACGGGATCTTGTTTACAAAATCCTGTGTTATCATCATCTTGTCTTGTCTTGAAAGAAAGCTAGTGTCTATCAAAAAGGACAATAATAGAACAGGTTTCATTTCAACCCAGGAGCACTTTCCCCTGATGGACCCGTGTATTTTGCAACCACTCCAAGGAGAAAATGAAAAGCAGTATCAACAATGCCTTTAAATTAGGCAGAGCAAAAATATACTTCAAGGCAAGGAGAGCACAGGAAGACCGGGACTAAATGAGAAAATGTCCAAATGCTGATCCATGAAGTGCAAGGCTTGGGCTGCTTTGATATGGCCTCCCCAGTTTCTACCAAGATATTGGGATGCAATCCAACTGGTATCTAGTGTTGCAGGCAGCTAGTGAACCGGTCCCACATATATTAGCAGAAAAATTCCTTAAGTAGTCCAAGTGACAAAAGCTTTCCAGAAAGAGATCCTGCACAGAGAATGGTAGATCCTTGCATCAGTAGGGACAGAGCTACTCCAAGGGCTTCCAGGGGCACCTGATCTTGCCACCTCTGGGGAGGCAGCTGGACATTTATTTCAGGAGGAGACATCTGATGCACACCCTGTGTATCTATGAGTTAAGTGCACTGCCTATTTCATACACAAGGACACCCAACTGACCCAGATGACGTTCTGAATTTCAACTTCCCTCATATTAAAAATGTGATAAAGAGATACAGACATGGCACACTTCACAAGAATGTATTTGAAAAGAGCTATCATAAGAAACGTTTAAAGTAATTTTTCCCACGATCTCACAAATTCACATAATTTTTTTGTCAATTATTAGCTGTCAATTTCTTAAACATACATTTTTACACGCTTTTTTTTTAATATAAAATATTTATAACAGTATATGCTTTATAGAGGTGCCAGATTTCTACCACACTCCATTATGAACAAAACCATATTTGGTATCTTAAACTTTACACATACGGACTTGGACCCATAATGACATTTTTAAATGAAAACTTCAATGGTTAGCTGACCATTCAAGCAAAATAAAAAAAAAAGTTTCCTTTGTACTTCTAAATCACCCTGAACCCAACAGTCTCAGCAGACTTTTCCAAATACTGGTTAAGTTTTACAATGGCTGTATAAGACTGCGTCAAGACTAACACAGCCACTGCTGATGTTCAAGGTGGCTGGTCTTTGAACAGGGTCCTTTCCCCTCAAAAGCCAACTATGTGCTCCCTGTATATGCTAGTGGAGTCATAACTACTTAACTTTCACAGTCAAGGAGAGAGATGAAAACGTGAATTTGAAATAGCTATTTGCATTAGGGGATGGAAGCCGGAATTGTACAAAATTATTACATTAAAATTCTTAACTCCAGCTGTCTTGATCCAAGTTGAAGATTCATTCATAAGCACAATTCATAAACAATTTAAGCAAAAGGATAATTGTGTATTCTATTCCTTCAGCTGTATGCAGCGTAACAGCTCTTTCCTAGCAAGTCTCAAGTCAGAATGGTATTTGCAGAGATGATGTGACATTTCTGCTACAGATTTTATGATTAAAAGAGTCTTTGATCCATCTTACTTACATTATTCATAGCTATTGTATTGTTATCTGGTAAAACATAAGCAATTCAAATCCTGCATAAAAATCTTCTAATTCCTTTAAACCCTTCCCTGTGCTTAAAGGCACATTTGTTGTATGACAGAAAGGATCCCTAAAATGCAGCTGGAGTAATCTAAACCAGTGCTATAAAAAATTAGCTATTAAATTCATTCATGGTTTACCAATATGCAAGAGAAAAAACAATTGTGTTGTCTTTGTGTCTGGACTCCAGACAGTAATCATGTCTGGATATGTCACCTATTCTGAGGTTTCTTTCTATGCAAGCTCATCCTATTTTCTTTCTAGTCATGTTACCCTCACCTTTGTGAAAATATATAGTCTGTTGCCTTTCCTGTACTTCTGGATTGCTTGGACATCATCTCTACCTAAGAAATTTGGTCACTTACAGGAAATAAAATAACCCCTTTGTACTCCAGGGTAAAGGTTAGCTGGTTAAGAAAGAGACCAGAAAGACAAGGATTCTGGACTGAGGGAATTTTCTTGTTCTCAATGACAAAATAACGAATCTGAAGCTCATCTTCTGCGTCAGGATTCCATGACAACATCTATACTTGTTCTCTCCACCACTTTCTTTGAATAAAAATTTACGTAGCTCAGATATCTGAAGTATTTCTTTGCTCTGATCATAAGTGGAAAAAAGGCCTTTCTTCACTAAGTTATTAATAGCTCCTGACTATAAATTAAATATGATATACTCTCTATTGGATATCAAATACAAATAAGTTAGTGTTTACCTTAAATACCTGCATCAGACCAAACTCCTCCCCCAAGGAACACAAGACAGTCACAAATTTTACTGCACAAACAAAATACTTCAATCAAGATAATTTCATGCTGATGCAGAAATATGATATCTTGAAAAAAATTTTTTACCTAAATTAGATTTTTTAATGCTTTTTTAAAAACCAAATCTTAAGAATACAGAAATTGATGACCTCTGTTTTAAAACTGTATGTATTTGAGCTATTAATCTATAGATAGCAAAGCTCATATGAAGTTTTTTAACAAGGATATACACTTACCAGAATTATAGGTTTCATATACAAAAGATTTTGCACTAAGGTTTGGATCCTCAGCTGGAAAGTTAAAAGGTAACAACTCCAAAGCAATAAATTAACGGCAAATTTAAGTTAACAAAGATGGTCATTAACACAGCCTGTTTACTGTCTGAACAGGAGATGGCTCCAGCTAGCCATACCCAAGGGACACCAGCAGTTCTTAAGTGCAATGTTACACTATCATTAAGCTATAAATGATGAGAAACCCCGCAGAGGAGATGTGAATGTAATGCAATCTGAAGGAAAGCATGAATATACAAAGAAAGGTTTCTGTCCAGATCCAAATTACTTCAACTGTGAGCCGTCTCCATAACTCAGGAATTTCAAAAGAGGTAGTGATCCTCTATAATTTATCTGTTTCTAAATTTGGTAACTGTGTTAATATCAGGATTACAGAAAATAAATATTTAGTTTACATTAAACAGTTGTCCAATTTTGAAAGTGAGTGCTGGAAACTGCCAAATTAAATGCCATTCCATCCATACCAGGTTGATGATCTCAAGACTTGAAGCATTGTGTATCTTATACTGGACTAGCACTTTCTAAGACTCCAGAATATTAAAAATATTTCTTTGCTTTTTGGAAACCAACACATTTTAGACATAGTTATATCTACTCTTAACAGAGTCAGCAAATTAACGGGCAGAGATCTTGTCTCTGCTACAACTGATTTCAAAGTTCCATAGCAGAAGAAAATTTTAAATCAAGGACTTCCCTTTTTACAGACAAAAAGCTTATTTTTGGAGAGGAGTTTTGGGGGGACAAGCCATCTGCCTATAGAACCATTACAAGAAACATTTACGTTGCCATTTCCCTCTGTATGAGTAAAAATCTATTACCAAATTTTTGCCACTTGAACAAAATAATAGAATGCAGAGTACTCTGCTTCTCTGTTTTCAGTCACAGAGAACAATCAGTACTTGTTAGTTCCAGGAAAAAAAAGAAGCGGAATTTTCTCAATAAAAATCAGAACAATGGAGGAAAATTGTTTCAGGACATTTGGGTATTCACATACGTGATATCAGCATTATTCCAGAGTTGCTTAGATCTTATTCAAACCTAGAAAAGCCAAAATCCTTTCAAATTCTCTCGGGAAATAAGGTTCTGGGCAGATGCTCACAGAGAAAGCAGCCTTGTTCCAGCTGCAGCTGCTAACCTTATTGGAAACTCGAGTTCCCAATTGCTAGCAGATACCACTATACACCTGGAAGTTCATGTAGATCAAAACTGGAGCACGTAGGCTGGAACCCCTCGCTTCCCCCTCATTTGCACAGGACAGATTTTTTGTACTTTTGTTGCACCTATATATATAGATTAAAAGGCAGGTCCAAATTAAACTCTTGATTTTGACTGGTTGTCCAAATTAGAGAAGTCTAAAAGTAAAAGGGAATAACACACCAATTCAATACAGACCCAATTATTTTCTAAGGCATTCCTTTTTTAAAGATGCACTGGTTAATACCTTTCCTGGTTTTTCTGTACATAATAAATATCTTTTTTTTTTCTTTTTCCCTCCTCTCCTATTTTCATGCATTTTACCTTCTATTTTACCTGGGCCTCCTCAAATCTATGCTTAGGCAGTCATTTTTAGACTTTCCCAGGTACAAATCCAGGGGGACAGGGTGGTCAAGGACGTTATAGCTCTTAATGCTACCACTGCAACACGCATGTCCCAGATTAAGTCTGACTCCAGTCTTGCAGTTGTATTAAGCCACACACACACTGTGCCTGGACTCCACCTGGTCCTGTGAATAACATCTTCTAAACCCTGCTGGATTACTTCTCAGAAATAGACAACCATATGATTCAGTTCTTTTATCAGAGTAAGAATAACACACAGACACAGATCCTCTCATTCTTGACAGACATCTTAAAGCCTGGGTAAAGGAAATAGTCTTCTGTCTTTATGTTTTGCAGATTTCAGCCAAACAGGCATCCTCAGAGTTTACCAGGAGAGTTGATCCCACATTAAAAAAACCTCAGACAAAACAAAAACAAGATACCACTCATTTCTATCCTCCTATCCAGGAGCATAGTGTTTTGAGGTGTTGGTATCAAGGTATTGGTAATGCACTGACATTTTGTTCCCTTTTGAAGAGAATTGAACCTGCAGTTCCTTGGGGATGCTCTAACTACCCAGCCGTATCTCACTGTAGAGTATGTTGCCTGACTCCTTCCTATTAAAACTAATCCCCTCTGACTAATTAAATATCCATTTGGTCAGGAAGAAGCATGACGTTGCTGCCCTATAACTAGCAGATTCACCTGGGAATCAATTTTAAATAATGAACTTACATCAGGCATTGACTGTAGGAGGGCATGAAATGAGTCTTCCCTGAAGTCTGGGTAAGTGCCTTAACCACTAAGATACCAAGTCTCCAACGAGCTTCAGTTTTCACAAGTAGAACATCTTCAGCAGGAGAAACCATGATGGTCTTCACACCTCCAGGCGTGCTTGTTAATGAATTCATCAGAGCCAAATGGTATGTGGGCTCCATTTACCTGAATATTGGATTACTTCTACTATCCCACACGGTGGAAGGTTTTGTGGAGAAAAGGAGGCATCTATGCATGCTCTAACACCTGCCTGTAACTGCCAGTCACAGATGGATGCCATGGAGCCAGGAGGTGTGCTGAAAATACACATTGTCCCTGGGATTTCTCTGAACTATCAAAAATTTGCAGTTTTAGGAGTTCAGATCAAATATACCTATGTATAGCAGTATATGAAGTTATGTGCCTAACTGAGGGCTTTGGATCCCATGAGGCCAAAATCCTTTTGTGGATGTGGCACTCTAGAGGTGGCTACTTTTGTGGCAGAGAAAGGATCTCTGTTCCTTAACACCCCAGATTATCTTCTTAACAACTAGGAAAAGCACAGCCCAACCCTTCTAACGAGCCCATCCTTTGCACTGTTTTTATAGCACCTGTTTTTAAAGCACATACCACAATGAGACAAGGGAAGGATAAACAAAAGGAGATTCATTTTCAGCCTTGCAAGCAGCCTTTTGGGTATGGAATGTAGTGGGATGGATGGGGAAATGGGCTGCAGTCATTAAGCTGTGGAATCAGCAATTTGTTTAGCTCCCACAAAGCCCATGACAAAACATTCATTGAGTTAATGCCAATGCTTCAGCCCTAAGTAAGATGCAATAATACTCTGCAGTTTTTTTTATTATGAAAAACCAATATCTTCCCTCTGTGCTGAAAAGGCAAAATATTTAATACCAACCTTCAAGAAAAAAATCCTCTCTATGCCTAACAAACAGTAGTTAATTTACAAAATAACTCCAGCTGTGCTGTCTCTGCTCCCCAGTCAGCTGACATCCCTTTTTGGCATGTTATCTTGTGCCTGTAAAGATACTTGACAACACTTTTTTCCCCCATCCCATTTATTTGAGCTTTAGCTTCAAAATGCAAATATATGGTAAAAAGCATATGCATTGTTTGCAATAAGCATCCAAAGCTTCACTGTTTCGAACAAGGCATGAAGGTTGGTCAGTCTATGGTTAGACAAGAAGCTGAGTTCAGAGTTCAGTTTTCACACAGTTTCTGCTCCATTTACAGGCTCTGCTGTAAATCATTTCAAGTATAGCACACTGGCACTGCATCGTATTTCACTACATGGAACATAAAGAAGAATAATCACCACTTGAATGAGAAGGCAGAGTCGTCAAGATGCAAGGGAAGAATAGTTAGAAAAGGGTTAGTTCAGGTCAAAGAGCTGCTACACCAGCTTGTACATAGCATATGAGTCAACCACTGACACGGACAGAAACTCTGAAGATAAGCCATGGCCTTATGTAAGAACAAGGAAAGAAAATGGGTTTAAAAAAGGCCACTGGGAAATTCTTTAAGTATTCTGCCAACAGAGAATGATTCTGTAGCAACTTGGCAAGGATCGTTCTAAATGACTTCTTCAGTGAGGCACAGTGGATGAAGTTTTTAAGAGTTCTACGCAAAAATTAAAGAACTTTTTTTTTAAAAAAAAAAGAGGGGGGGGAGGAATAGCTATGAAAATATATATTCTACCCTAGTATACTGTAAAGAACTTGATGTATGTGGAAGCAGGAAGGCAGGAAGATATTCAAACATCCTAAGTTATCCGTTTATGAAGATCCTTCACCATAACCAATTTTACCCACTTTTGATCAACAAGGGCTGGTCTGACGTTAAAATTTGTATTGGTAGAGTGCCTATGGCAACAAACTAGAAATCTAAAAAATTTTAAAAATCACTTCTCAATGTCTATGTTAAAACATATGGAAGATGACTGGAGAAATATATTTTTCTTGAAAATATTCAAAAAAAGGATTCCCCCCAAAAATCAGGAAATTTGATTCCTCTTCCAAGGTAACAACAAACACTGATCCTCCTAGACATCAGGAATAATTTTGCCAGGAAGAAAATGTTTTACAGTAGACTGGGAAACAGACTTTTTTTTTCCTAATAGTGGCTGACCAATTTTCAGCCCAGTGTGTATACATGCAAACACACATAAGAAATTCTTAAATATTTTCCGTCTCAGAAAAACCTATCAAATTCAAAACAATAGTATAATTAACTTTTTTTGTAATTTTTAGTTAATTAATATAAATGAAACAAAGAAAATCTTCATATTGACAAAAGCATTTAATAGGTAATAACTAAAGAAAACGCATGAATTACTAAAATTCAAGTTTTTGTCCTGTAGCAAGACCTTTTTATAAATTAAATTCTATGGGTTCTCTCTGTGAAGTTCTATAGTCTTCTATACTGGAGTCAAATTCACGAACTTAGAGAATTTCTGATCCAGGCTTAGGTCTAAGATATGCAGCAGAAACTTCTCTTGAGTATGTAAATAATAAAACAAGGAAAAATATTCAGAAACTCACATGGAAAATACACAGGACTGTATCTGTAGAATTTCTATTTTAAGCATCAGCAAATGCTCCCATGCGAATCAGCTGGGAAAGTAAGTCTTTTAACCACAAGATACCTGCAAGTAACCTGAAAATATGTATTCGACTATATTTTCTTTTATTCCTGTTGGAAAAGAAATGAAGGACAGAAAAGATAGCAGGATAGCTGTATGGATCAAACCAAGAGATGCAGATACTCAACAGACCTACAAAACTCTGCTCAGTAACTGGCTGATCAGGAAGAAATAGCCATATATTTGCTGTTTGGATTCTCACCTAGGAATTCTCCATAAATGTAGTGGGGAAAGGATAAATTTTTACTCACACTTTAAAAAGGTGGGATTGTGTGTACCTGCGAGTGTAGTATTTAGAAGTACTGTAGAAAGTATAATAATTTATATTCTCTCTCTTTTGGGATTTGGGAAGAAGAAAATTCTTTAGCAAAGAAATTGCATGAAAAGTGAGTCCAAATGAAAGGCTGAAGAAGCTATCAAAGAAAGCTACCAAATAAAAAGATGAGTTGCAATAAATTCATGTATTTGTTCTACTTGACTTATAGAAAAAAAAACTGCAGTAGAGAGGTTTAAAATGGTTTAAAAATTAAATTAAATGGTTTAAAAAAATGTTATTATTTTAAGACAATCTCAAGATTTGTTGAATTTAGTATTTGTGACTTCAATTTTCTTTATTTGAAAATAAATTCTTTGAGGAGCACTCAGGTCACATTTTCAGGCTTGTAGTTGAATAACCACAAAATAGTAAATGTAATTTAGAAAAAAAAAAAAATCTGAAAGTCCCGAGGTGATCCTCTATCTTCTAAGGTCAACTTTAAAAAAAAAGTTGCATTCACTGTAACTGTGACATTTGGCAACATCCCAACTTTCTTTTCCTCCTACAACAAAAAACCAAGTTACGACTTGAATGCAGAAGACGTTATACTTAAAAGCCATAGGCTGCCCTTGTACTTCATCCCAGGGTTTTAGTGGAAACTTCTGTGGTCCCATCTCACCTGCTTCCCTCCTCCCAGTCAAAGGGAACATGACAGATTTACTCAAGGGAAGTGTTTTCCCAATCATGTCAATTGGCCAGGGAGGAACCTACTCCAGAGAAATACTCCTCCAGCGCTGTGAAATCCCTTGCTTAAAGAAACACATCACTGCTCACAACTCCCACACTATTTTCCTTTTCCTCCTATGCCAAGCTTCAACGAAGCAGCGTTTTTCTCCACCTAACCAAGCTGGCATCAAAACAACTAACTATTCCCCCAGCATTTGCATACTACATACCCAACGCTCTCATGTCAGAATGAGAATACAATTTGAGAGGAAAATTGCCTGAACATTGCAGGCCTGACTCTAATTATGTTATCTTATGGAAACGATGTCCCCCAAACACATTGTGCCTGTACAGTTCACTCATGCTGAGCTTCCCATGAACCAAACTGTTGATCTCCCTTTTAAAACATGCACAGGAGACAATTTCATACCATGTGCACAGCCCTGCTTAGCAAATGCCTTCCCTTCAATGCAGGGTGCTTTTCCAGAGTGTTTAATTCAGTTTATTAAAGAGCCTGCCAGCCCATCCAATGGCCAGGGCCTGAAGGACATAAACCACACTGGACTTCTGTAAAGTCCAATGTGCTTTGCAGGTAAATATCCTTCTTATATCAAAGTTTACAGAAGATTTATGTCCCAGGGAAGTGGTTAAAGGGCTTCTAGGTATTGAAGACAGCCCTTTTTTTTTTTTTTTTTTTTGTCTCTTAAAGTTACAGTGACACAGCTGGTCCTCCTTAACAGGTTTAACTCACAATTCATAAACCTGGATAGGTAAAAAAGAGCAGAGCAGTCAAAAAGTTGAATCCATATACTGAAACTCTAAGGTGTTTGAAATAGGAATCACTGATTTTTAAACATGGGAGAATAAAGACTTTATGTGAATACATAGATATAGAAACAGAGAAAGAACAGAATTTATGTTATTTATATTCTTATTCTTCAAGGAAGTTTTGGTTGCCTGAATTTTTTTATTAAAAAAGAAAAGCGAGAGCTGGAACACCAGTGCCCAAAATCCAGAGCAGACAACAGCCTCTTCTGTATTCATTCCCAGTACAGAAAAAGCAGGGATTTTTCCATTTTGCACATGATTCACAGTTTGCTGCAGTGATGCCACTAGGCTAGCAGTGTGTATACCTCAATACAAATTAGCAAGGGCTATTATTCTGCCATTTGTCATAAAAGCTCTCTATGGGAACACAGAGCACATATTTCATTTCACCACATCAGAAGCAGGCTTGACAGCGAGGCCCAACTTAGTGCACCTCCTGCAGTCAGCCACAAAAAAACTTGCAAATAGTTTCCTCAGATAACCATGATATTTCATGAGGGCACAGAACTTTGCTAATGTGCCATCCCATTGAGGAACTTTTGCCTGACAAGCAAGAAACAGAAATCCTCAGTCCAGTACCACCAGCAGCACCAGTTCCCATTGACATCAGTTCCCATTGACCTTCAGCATCCACAGATTAGCTGAAAATACATCATTAGTCACAGTAGATCATATTGTTGCTGACTGTTAGCCACTGATTTTCTATTTAGCTTTAATGGAAAATTCAGCACTTGCTAAAGCTGCCAAATTAACAGCATTGACTAGAAAACTGAAGTCACTTGACGAGTAAAAAAAAAAATTAAGAACAGTCCAAATTTTTCCACATTGTCAATATTTGCTCCTTGGAGCAAGTCAGAAGAAAAAGGATCTTCTATATTACTACTCATTTCACTTTGGTCTCTATAGAGACAGCACAGAAAAGTACTAATTTATGGCAGGATTTCAAAACCCTGACAAGATTCCTTAGTCATACTCATATTTTATTTCCCTGATAAAGTTCCATTAGCAAGCTATTAGTTTCCAAGAAGAATTCACATCTTATTTGAAAGGCTTCTCTGCTCCATATCTACCTGATGCTATGCCCTCTAGCTAAATTACTAGAATAAGGAAGGGTACAGTATATAGTTTGGTATAAAGCTTCTATATATGTGGGTGAGTCTGTGTTTGTGGCTTTACGTACTCACCAACCACAAAGGCAGCTCAATCCTTTATAAAAAAGACATATTTCTTACTCTAAACAACCCAATTGTGTGCTTTTTTAGGTCTTGCTTTCTCTCAATTTGCAAATTAAGAGATAGAATTAGTGTCAGGGAATCTACTGGTAAAAACATTGATCATTTTTTCTAGAAAGTTACTTGATATAACCACAGTCAACCTTTGCTTTGAACTAAATTAAAATCAAGAAGTTAATTTCTCCTCTCCTCTTATATCCTAATGTTACAATCCTGGTATTAAAATATTCAAACAAACAAATAAACCCAACAAAACCAAACCTATACCAAGAAGGATATAAAAGAGCTGGAATAAAAGGATGAGAGAATTACAAAAACACCTCTTACAAAGACCTCTACCTTTATAGGGGAAGTCTTGGGAAAGAATGAGAATAACCTTCTCCCCTTCTGCCCCCAAAGACCCTGTTTTCTCTTACTAGGTAGAAATAAGTAGCCTACTAAATCTTGCATTTTCATTTGTAAGGGTTGGAGAAGGACATTTAGCAAAGGGAAAAATACATCATAAAGTCACAGTCTAACATTATTAGCAAACTAAAAAATGCCATCATACTAATTAGATCTTGGAAGATGTAAGGAATGTAAAATCTGGTATCAACTACTGAAAGCAATCCTGACAGAAAAAAAACCCCAATATTTTTATTAATTAATATTTTATCCACAAGACTCTCATTTCCAAAAATTCCTACAGTTGAAAACCTGAGCTTCAACTACAGATGAAGTCAAAATACAAAAAACCAACAAAAACTCCCAATCCCTCCCCAAACCCTTTTTCAAAATTCCCAAATCTTGAATAAATGAAATGAGAACTTGTCAGAAATCATTAGTCTCTGTTGACTTTAGTAGAGGTTAACTGAATGCAAGTACTATCAAAATGTAGCAAAGAATTTCAAATTTCTTTTTCAAAGGGTACAGAAAGCTGGCAGGGCCTCAGTCACTCCACTGCTTTCAGCCCCAAAGCACAACCCAGATGCTCTGGAGCATATTAAAGAGCATGGGTTGCTACTAACTACTTTTCAGAAGTTTTTTTCCTTTCCCCTCACCCCTCCATTTCCCGCGATACCTCTTGGCTGCAATGTTTAATCCTGGTTTATTAGAAAGTTTTAGAAAATGTTTTACAGAGTGGGTCAGTTAGGGCTTGTGGACCATTTCCCACAGACCACTGAAGACTAAATGATCATTGTATGGGTTCCTGTGTTTGCAAGAACAGGAGTCCACGCTCAGTGTCACAAGTGGGCCCATCAAGTCTTTCAGGCAAACATATCAGGGGAAGATAAGAAGAAAATCTCCAGTATTGACCTACTAGGAGTTGTACGTGAAGTAAAAGCACTGAGACAGCAAACAACAGATCTGCCAAATACCTTGTGTTTGACTGACTGCCATACACCGTGTTTTCTTTCACTGCTGTCCATTCCTTCCACTCCTAATTCAATACCTACTTTTCTTACAGATTTTTTGTAACACAGAAAAATCCCTCTCATACTCACAAAATTTTCTTATCCCTCAAACATGCTGCTTTAACTTAAATGCTATTAGCAGCAATCTCAGATGATTCAGGGCTCTTTTTATTCTACTATGTGAAATGATCCTGTTTCAAGGATCTAAACCCTATAAAACAGGGTTTAATTTCAATGAAATGTGCATACAAATTCCCCAGAGTAGAGAAAATGGAAGCCTGATGTTCCAGAGTGTTTCTGCTACACTGGTGACAAAAACCAACGGACTCTGCTGGAGTTATACAGCTGGAGTTTATATATATATAAATGAGAAGACATTAAGACCATTTCTTGACATCCTATGAGTATTATAATTTCTTTTTTGCTGGTCGTTTTTATACAAATCACATTCTTGAAGACAGCAGTTATTCCCATACGTACAAGACTATGTAGAAGAAATAATTGAAATAAATAAAATGCTGATGGAAATTGACATTAATATATTGTGCTACATCATGCCTATTTAAAATTAACAGATCTAAAATTCAGGTACAGTCTTTGAAAACAACAACCACAGTCATGAAAATATTCTGTTATTCATTACTGCACATTTTTCCAAAAATCCCACATTTTCCACATATCTTGTTTTCTGCTCTCCTTTATATTCAAAGGACAATGGTCTCTTAGAGCTAATTGATTCTATATTTTTCTGTACTCCTGTATTCTAGTGGATACAGAAGCAGATCTGCTTGAAAGTAGGAGATGCACATCAGATGATTTACTGGAAAATACAGTGCTGTATAAAACATTTTCAATCTAGCATGACTAATCGCTTGACAGCGCTTCTGTTCAGGAAGATCAGAATCTTTTTGTACCTTCACCCTGCCAGACTCCATGTAGCCACAAAGAGTGTGCAAACAGGGTAATTTATTAGCTTGAAACCCTGAGATGACCAGTGCAGAGGGCAATTGTGGTAGTAATCAAGGGATGTATCTATTCAAGTGTATCTTTTGGCAAGGTTAGGATAGACAAGACATGAATATAAAAGAAAGAAGGAGTAACCTATCTCACTTTGCTGGTGAGAGAGTGCGGCATAGATCAGTGAGATGACTTCACACGCTAAGACAAAGCAAAGAGGCAAAGCCAGAGCTCTCAAAAGCCCCAAGTCTTATTTGTTTTCTTTTAACCTGCCTTCACGGGTACTGTTTCAGACTGGGCTAACCTACCACAGCGTTTCTTTCTCAGCTTGTGAGTTTCACAAGAAAGCACAATTTCCCGATAAACGTCATTTTCCAAAGCACTACAAAATGTCACTGGACAAGTACAGTGCTTTTTTGTTGATGATGGACTTTTAAAAGAGCTGCATTCTCTTTTTGAAATGAATTATTAATGCAAACAGGGTAATTTATGAAGTACTGCCAGTTACAGTCTAACTACATCAGTTTTTATGTATGAGTTTCCATCATGCTGAACTAAGAGTTTAATAATATAACTGTCAGAGTCACTAAAGTTAGCGGAGCTTTAAAAGCTGTCTCTCAACAAAATGGTGTCCTAAATCTTATGAAAGATAAAGGATGAAAAATAAATTCTAGGGAAACAAATCCATAGATCTTTGGCCCCAGCTATTTAGCACATTTTTCCTCTAAATTGCTTCTAATAAATAAAATAGATGTATGAATGATGGAAAAAAAGAAGTTCTGTGGCTGCTACTCAGTTCTGAAAGAAAATTTTACAGTTTGAACCAAACACTGGCCCGTGACTCAAAGCTCCTTAACTGGAATGCTGTAGAGCTGTACTTGCCTTGAAGAAATTCTTTCGCTACTTATTAAGAAAAAAGTTTCAACTTCAGAGAGAAATTACAAGCTCTGTCTGACACATGCTTAATTTTACTCACATAGGGACTGTAAATGATGTAGCAAAAATATTACTGCTTCACTAAATAACTATGATCGGACAAATTCATCAAGACATAATGAGAGGAATTATATAAAAATGTAAACAGAGAGAACAAACAAATTAAGTAGGAAAAATGTTTTCCTTAAACTAATCCTGTTTGTTACCTCTAAATAAGGAGAATTAGCCAAAGTTTTTCAGCTAGTTATAAAAATAAAACAGGTTCCATATTTTGACAGGATATATTCTACATGCAGAATAAGAAACTATAACCTAGTTTTAGGTCAGCTTGATTTCATCAAAAGCATTAACCTGGTTTTGCTTTCTGTGACGGTGTGTCCAGCGGAGCTGACATGTGGACAACTTGTGAGTGCTGAGGTCTGCAAGGAAGTGCAGTGATTTCTGGTCTGACTCAGCTCTGCCATAAATCAAGAAAGTGTTAGGATTGCTGCAGGTTTATATAGGCTGTGTACACATAGGCTTCAGCTTCTGCAGTTTAAAGTGTAGGGTTTACAGAGGGCTACACCAGAGTCCATCCTGCCTGACCAGAAGCGTAAGATTTACTCTTGCTATTTGAACACTGCTAGAGCTACTTAAAAGCTACATCCTCCCAGGTGGCTTAGTGTAAAGGGAAATAGAGTACGTGAAGTCTCGAAACAAAATTTCTGTGCAGCTTTGTATGGCGTCATCTCTCTTAACTGGGACATGTGGTATCCACATGGAGTTCACATAGAGTTACAGTCACAGATTGCATCTTCTCCCTTCAGCATGTGCCCTGACATACTTGAGTTTGTTGTTCATCATTCAGTACAATTTCAGTGAGTACAGATGCCTAGAACTAACTAATTAATTAAATAAATATATAAAACCTGCTATATCTGAATTTATACTCTGCTCACGGAATTATCCCTTTTGATGATAGCTAGATGTGTAGATCAGGCTAATACAGCATTTAGTTTTGTACAAGATTCAGGCAGAAAGGCTTTCTCAGATTGATTAATTATGTTAATAATTGTTCCTAGCTCTCCAAATTGTTTTTTGCAGCTGTAGTGTTTCTTAGAAACAGCTTTATTGCAGGAATAAATTCTTTGTTACATTTTTTTCCTAAATTCATATTATTTTGATAAGAAGAAAAACATAAGACAAAATAATATTCTCACTGTGGCAAATTCTTGTTACATTTTAGCAGGCAAATTCTTCCCATTAAGTTGTAAAAGTCACTAAAGCACAATTCCTTATTAAAATACATTTCTTTAAAAAATGGAGCCTAGCAGGTTTTTACCTGCTTTTTACTTTTTCTCATAGCTTTGTATTCACATCAAAAGTCATACTAGGATTCTCATAATCTTTTTTCTCTATTATTTTATGGCTATACACTACCACATTCATTTAGTAAGTTATTTACTTCATTTTCTAAATTTTGTATAGATTGGTTACTCTTTTGGGAGCAGAAAGTGATACTCTAGAGCACCTACTGTCAGTCAGCCTGTGGAGGAGGAATTCCTTCTCGCTCCCTGCAGTGTAAATAAATTGTATGTTAAGGAAAGCAACCTATTTAAACGTCATCATGTCTTTTATTTTACACATCTTCATCTTTCCAATCTCAATAAGCCAGCTATTGAGTCAGTCTAGAAAAGACAAAACCAAGCAAACGGAAACGCAGGATTATCCCTGCTTTCCAAATAATTAGGTATTTTAAATTAAGATTATGGCATTATAATCTCTCAGCTAATATTTAATTTTCCCTTACCACTGTGAGGTACATTTCGTACAGTCCATTTCTGGAGGGAATTTGAGCAAGATTATTTTATGTCTCTACTTCTGCAGAAACTCTTGCCATCCACATTTATCAGTCCCTAAATCAGCAATTAATCTTACAGCCAATTTAAAAATCAATCCTGATCCTTAAATCACTCTTGATTCTTGAATGATTATTTGACAGCAGTGACATTGAAATCACTGATCTTTCAAACATCCTTGTCCCCCACACAGTCTGTCAATCAAAACTGCAGCTCCCAATCCAGTCACAGCCCTCAAAATCCCTGTCTATGTGTCCCACAACCTCTCCCCTACTAGTAGCCCTGCTTTTTGGTCCCCACATTCTCTTCTTCATACCTCAAATTTGCTTCATGAGGTCCTTCAACATCCTCTTCTAAAGCAGCAGAACATCTCAGACCAAAAGCAGAAGAGACACCATAAGAAGATAAAGAGAAGCTTTTATTGCTCAGGGAAGGGAGATAAGAGAGTGAATCCAATTCCATCTGCTGAAGGATGTGTCATTTAACAGCAGATACTGGGAGAACCAGACTGCTTTTTGGTAGGATGTAAGCCAGTGTGTTAAGGATAGATCAGAAGAGCAATCTTTCAGACAGAAACTTCTCACACTGTGGGATTTTGCTCTGGCAAGAATTCCATCTCTGAGGCAAGAACTGAGGTTCATAACCCAAATATCTGTATAGCACTGAGGGTCTTTGAGGAGAAGATCAGCATGCTACAAAACAATCAGTAGTAATTCCTTATGGTAGCTACAGGTGAAGTTCATTTGACATGGGCCAAAGCCCTAGGAGAGAAGCACTTTGTGTTTTACACCTGCACACAAAAATTAAAGGCTTTACAAAACCCCAAGTAGCATGTCTGTCTCTTGGCTAGCAGAACAGGAAAAGATGGAAAGGGCAACTTCTGAAGGTCTGCTAGCCTATACTTACTTCCTTACAGAGGCAAGGAAGCAATCAGATCTTTGGTCTCACTTTTTCCATGGCTGTGTGGTTATTTTATACCCAGAACTGAGTGTTAGTGAAAGATTATGCTGTGGCTCTGGTTCTTGGTCAGTAATACTAAGAATCTGGTACAGGGGTCAGTACTGGGTCCAGTCTTGTTCAACATATTCATCAATGACCTGGATGAGGGGACACAGTGAATCCTCAGCAAGTTTGCTGATGACACCAAACTGTGAGGAGCGTCTGTGAGGAATAACCTCATGCACCAGCGCAGGTTAGGAGTTAACGTTAGAAAGCAGCTCTGCAGAGAGGAAACTGGGAGTCCTAGCGGACGAGAGGTTGATCATAAGTCAGCAGTGTGCCCTTGTGGCCAAGAAGGCCAGTGGTCTACTGGGATGGACCAAAAAGATCATGGCCAGAAGGTCAAGGGAGGTAATCTTCCCCCTCTACTCTGCCCTGGTGAGACCACATTTGGAGTAATGTGTCCAGTTCTTGGCTTCCTAGTTCAAGAAAGACAAGGAGCTACTGGAGAGAGTTCAGGTTGGCTTTCAGAAGATGGAATGAGATTCTTTTCAGTCCTGCCCTGTCCTGCCTGTTCTGCCCAGTGACAGGACAAGGAGCAATGGGCACAAAACGGAATACAGAAAATTCCATCTAAACATGAGGAAAACTTTATTTTGAGGGTGACAGCACTGGAACAGGCTACTCAGAGAGGGTGTGTGGAGTCTCCCTCTCTGGAGATATTCAAAACCTGCCTGGGTGTATTTCTGTCCCTCCTGGTCTGGGTGACCCTGCTTTGGCAGGGGGTTTGGACTAGATGATCTCTGAAGGCCACTTCCAGCCTCTACCATTCTGTGATTCTGTTATACCATGTGCTGCTCTAAAGCTGATTTGTACATGCCCAGGTCATTATAGTGGACCTAAAAAAGTACTGAATTAGAAAAATAAAGTGCTTCGCTGAATAAGACCTTCAAAGATGAGCACATCAAGACTATATTGGAGCCTGCCACAGTGGTAACCCTCAGTTCCAATATTTTATCTTGTTAGTATTTTTCCAGTTATGCTTTTCACTATTTGTTTTGCAACCATTTTTTATCTCT
Source organism: Scolopax mira (assembly GCA_004320125.1). Taxonomy (NCBI): domain Eukaryota; kingdom Metazoa; phylum Chordata; class Aves; order Charadriiformes; family Scolopacidae; genus Scolopax; species Scolopax mira. Next base: position 147,374 of record BJBW01002170.1, on the reverse strand, counting down.
GCTTCCCTCTATGTGCTATCCATCACCCAGTGTGTTGCTTTATCATAATTACGCAGTTTTTTGCTTTTCTGATATTTGGCCTGAGATACGTATTTCATTTTCTCTTCACACAGCTTAATTTCCTTCCTCTCTAAATCTCTAAATTGCTGTGTAGAAAATACATTACATCAAATACATGCTGCTATAGAGGCTGAGATAAATGATTTGGCACCTGGTCGACACCGCGTTGCCAAGTTAGCACTCCAAATATCTGCAGTCTCATTGTGGAAATGCTATTAATGTTCATCCTTTGCTCACATACACTATAGAGTTATAGGAAACAAGCAGAAACCATATTGAATAGAGAGTCTAAGAATTTAGGAAGATGAGTTGAAAAAAAGAACATTCAACGATAAACTTCTGGAACAGTTTTAGGAGACCTTTGAACCTCCTGAGTAATTTCCTTCAGTGCTAGTGTCCTTAATTAAATCTTCACCAGCTCTGCACTAACTCCAGGGTAAAATCCTTGATCTTTGCATTGGAATTTCTAAGCTCTCCCCTCCACCAATTTCAATTCTCTTTTTCAACTGCCACTTTCAGTATTTCTTGCTTGTAACACAGCATTTCTTCTGCCTTTCCTGTCTCTGTGTCTTCTTCCCCTTAGAGATACTGTTATTAGTGGTACCTCTGTGTATTAGTCCTAAAGTCATGTAGTCAAAATAATGATTTTAATAACACTTTTTCTTGATCCATTTTTTATGGGATAATCATAGGCACCATACAAAGAACTAGATGGAAAATGCATAGAATACAGTAAACATATATTAACCTGTACTTGACATTTCTTTCTCAGTGGATGTATGCTTGATCTTTTGTGCTACCTTTTCATGCTAAAGTATACTTTTATTTGTACTTGTTCATCATAAAGAGACTGACAGATGTTTTAGCCATTGAAACCCCACTGTATTTGGCAACTGATTGGAACTGAAATAAGAATGAAGATACAATAAATACCTAGAAAGCACAGGGATATTCTACAGGTGGTAAAAATATTATTGCTAGTTTTGCAAGAACTAGTCAGTTTTGCATTTATATATCTTAAATGGGATGTGAAATTTATATATTTTATTTACTGTTTTTCCCAAGCAGCGTTCTGAAATCTTGACGTCATTTGTCTTGATTACTTGAATGAATGATGGCATTAATAATTCCTTTGGGCTCTTCCTGGGCTGTTTTCTGTATGTATTTGTTTTGGGTTTGTTTAATTCTTGCTGTTCTCATTTTATTTTTAATTAGTTCAGTGTTCCTATTTCCAGTCCAAGTTGCACAATGCCTTTTGAAGTAGCAAAGAAATAAGTCAAGAGGGAATAATTCCATTCTTTAGGAAATGCTGAAATTTTGATTTTTTTTTTTCATTATGAAATGTAATTAAAGTGACCTATAAAGCACCCTTTCAAAAACATCATTAAAAGCATTTGGTGGAATTATGTTGCTTTCTTACAATAAAATCTAAATATTTTGTTATTGAAACATTTTTAAAACATGATCTATATTAAAATAGGAGTTATTTCAAAAGTGAGTTTGGAAATAAATGAATCAAAACTTCCACAAATGTCAAAATGCGTGAAAAAATGTGCCAAATTGTCCAGGATTTCCTGACATATTGTTTTCCTTTTCTTATAATTTGTTAAAGATTCAGAACTCTCCACCTCAAGGTAACCATCAGGCAATACAGAGCAGCCATTTCAAAAAAGCAACACTTTCTCTTACAGCAGCTTTTCTCTTTTTCCCTCTGCTCACCAACTGGGAGGACACCGAATATTTTTGTTTCTAGTCTGCTTTCCTAATATCTCCAGCACTGAATCACACTGCTCTCTTCTCAAGTTTCCAGCAGCCCCTCTCCTGGTAACTCCTGTTCATGACCAACATCAGCCTACAGACCTCTGACTGACAAGCAGGTGAGTGGTTAGATTTGTATGGGCAGTATGAAACACCAGGTAAAAATCACACTTATCTTAACTCTTTAACCCTTTTCCAGCCACAGCTGAATCTACTTCTACAGAGAATTTCCAAAGCACCCCTCAAGGAAAACAAATTAAAGAGAAGTATGTTGATTTCATTTAGTGTACCTGAAATACCTGCTCTGGGGTTATAGAATTAAGGTGAACGTCATATATCATATTCCTACTTCATTTCTTGCAGATGCTCTGAATGATCTCTGTACTGTACCAATTAGAAATGGAAAAATTGTACTTACTCCAAAGTTGCTCTGCCTGGAGTCTGAGTTGCAGGAGCACTCAGCATACCTGATTTCCCACTCATGCCAGTGGAGACTGTGCTTCATATTTAAGTAGTATGGACACTGCCTGCATATTTAAAAGGAAAGTATTTGGGCCAATTATTATTGAAGTTAAGCATCCAAGTTAATTTTGATCTCTGTAGTTTAGCTATCTTCTATCTACCTGCAAAAGAGCAACAGCATCCTGTGATCTCAGAAGGATCTTGGAAAGATTCATTCACTAATAAATATCTGATGGTACCCAAAGCGAGTGAATGAAGCCCAGCTGAGAGCTTGTGAACAAGACCCAGTCCTAGCTACTACTGACATGTTGACTCAGCTGAGGGTCTTCAGGGCAGGCTCTTATTCCCACAGCTCCCAAGGCTTGAGCACCATGATCCTTAAGTGGTGTTTGCCAAGGACAAACACAATCAATTAGTAATTATGTCTTCAAAATACAATTTGAAAACTTCAGCCCAGCTGAAGTGCATCTACACAAATGCACACAGCATGGGCAACAAACAGGAGGAGCTGGAAGCCATTGTGTGGCAGGAAAGCTACAATGTAGTGGCTATCACAGAAATTTGGTGGGATGAATTGCATTAGTGGAATGTTGCAGTGGATGGATACAAGCTCTTCAGAAGGGACAGGTAAGGAAGAAGAGGGGGAGGGGTAGCCCTGTATGTTAGGGAGGATTATGAATGTCTAGAACTAATTAAGGGTAATGGTAGAGGTGAGTGCCTATGGGCAAGAATCAGGGGAAGGGCCAGTAAGGCTGATATTGTGGTGGAAGTCTGTTACAGACCACCCAACTAGGATGTAGAGGGTGATGACTTGTTCTATAAGCAGCTAACAGGGGTCTTGAGATCGCTTTGTCCTTGTCCTGGTGGGAGACTTCAACCTACCAGATATCAGCTGGGAATACAGCTGAGATTTCATAAGACATCCACCTATCTTTCAGTTGTACTGTGATTGTGGTAAATAAATTATCTTAACTTTAGCAGATGGGAATCAATGGTTTGGAAGAAGCAGCAGAAGAAATTATGATAATATACATAATAAATAAAAAGTTACCTCTTACGCTTTTGTCTCAAGATAATACACACAAGAAGACTTTATGATCCAACAATGTGTAACATCTACAAATTGCACAAGCAATGCACATGGAAAATGCTGTTCTGAATTTACTGTAACCTGGACATGCTGAAATTAATAACTTGAGTGATTCAAGAAACTTGAGTAAATTATTTCTACCTTTTTTTTCCTAAGCAACTTTTAATAAGTTTTTTAACATTTTATTTCACTACTTCGTGCTAATTGAGAATTTTCATTAGAAAATCTCAAAGCTCTGAAACCTGAACATACCTAAGTGAGGAAAATTATACTGGTTTTTGATAAACTATAACTGAGACTGGGCCAATGGCCAAATGAGTGCAAAGCAATTTGTGGACTCAGTGGGACTGAGTCAGAAAAGGCCACCCACTCCCTGGCCGTGCAGCGAATGCAGAAATCCAAGCTCATGGACACTCCTCAGGACAATCTGAGATAGCTCTTCTGTGTAGAAACCTCTACAGTTATGAGGACTTGAGGAGCATGGTTTGATATTTGGGATTTAGGACTAGAATCTAGGTCTAGGTCCTGTCTAAGGAGCTAAAGTCATTTAGGGTGTTTGGTGAAGCAGTCCTAAAGTAAGACACTCCCTGAGGCATGAAACTGGTTCAAGACATTTTGGTGTTAATTTCATTGTCTTGACACCAATATAAAGTCTTTGATCCTTGCACAGCTCTCCTCTACTTTGGAATGTTGTTCATAGACATTTTGTTCAACTGCCCCCCAAGTTGGTCACCTGTTATATATTTATTAAATTTCTTTAAATAGGATGGACAGTACAATTAAATGGTACTTTCCTGTGTACTGCAGAACCGCAACCTTATTTGATTGCCCTCTAGCCTTGATTTAGAGTCTTTCACATGTATTCATGTGATTATATGTATAACCTACATCAAATTTAATAAGAGAGCTCTGCAGTTTGGAAATTACACTACTGACATCCCTGGAGTTCATTATCACCTTTTTTAATTTCTTAACTCTCTCCTATTTCTCGAGACCGGATTCTTAACAGTGCTTTTAATCAAGCAGTACTACTTCATTATTCCACAGAATTATAACTGTTTTCACTAAGGCAGGTCCTTTGCAGAATAGTAATATTCAGACTCCACACTTTAAATCCCTGGCTCACTAAGTGTTAGACAAAAAAATTTCTAAACGTGTTTCTATGGAGACCTAGTAGGAAGAAGATGCAATTTATAATCCCGGTAAATGCAGACCTTTAGTTTTCAGGTTGACATAAAACATCCAGTGTGGATAAGCTCTTCTATTATTAAAGGTTGGGGATTTTTTATTTTTATCTGACACTCAGTTTTTCATATACAAATGGATTTTATGTTTGAAAAATTGTACACAACAAGAAGATGATCCAAACAAGGGGAAGTTAGGGTGTTTTTCAAAGAAGTCAGGGACTTAGAAGTATAGAGTGTCTAGGCTGCTCTGACTCTGACAGAATAAAACCCATTGCAACTAAATTACATCATTCTGATTTATTGACTCTTTGGCTATGCTGAACACCAATAATTCTTTTTCATTAACTTTTCCTCTTAAGTCACCCTGAATTTATATTTCCTTTTTCTTTTTATTTTTTTTCCCTTTTTTCTTTTCTTTTCTTTTTGCAGAGAGCTTTACAAATCCCTCCTGTAAAAGAGAGATCAGTAAATCTGGGAAATGGGACTCTACCCAGCAAATTTATGCAATCACCACTAGTGATAAGTGTTTATACTCCAGACCTATTTGTTCAGGATCTTCCATTAAGCTATATCCATTCTATAATGTCTCTTTGAGGGGAGAAAACATGGAGAGAAAAAAATAAATAAATAAAATGTTTTCTCCTAGGCAAACCAATAACCTAAGGACCTTCCTTTTATTAATTAGGCCATTGTCAACCACCTTGATTTCTCTTATCTCTTGAACTGAGCCACCCAATCAATCTTGTTTGAGACAGAGCTCAGGTCAGGTTTGTTTAAACTGGAGTTAACTACACCCTCGGATTGCTTAAGCAAATGCCATACAAAGCATTTACTGGTCTATGTGTATCACATTAGAAACATTTTACTGGCTACAACATTATTTTTTTTCCTTTTTTTTTTTTTTGTGGTATACCCCTGCTGTGAGATTCATAACTGGAGGGGTGCAAAAGGGGAAATCCCACTGCCAGAGTGTCTGACTGCGTGTCCCAGCATCTGACGCTCAGCCCTCAGCTCTGCTCTGAGTCAGACCAGCAGACCTCACGTAAATTTTGCACTCTGTTTTGCATCATCAGTGAAAAGAATTCCTCTTTCTTTGCTAGCATACTTAGGCTAGTATGTATTTGTTCCCCTTTCTATTCAAGATGTGTATAGTTCTTGCTTTATTGTTGGATGGAAGTAAAAGCGATCTTTAAAAATTTAAAAATCTTGTCTCATAAGAGGCATGGAAAAGGAAAACATTTCCCCAAAAGTCATTTATTCTGTTACAGAAATTGGGGTTCTGTCAAATGTATACTGTTACTTGTAGTCCTGCCTTTGCGTCTAAAATAATAAAATACATAATATAGCATAAAGGAAAGCACAGGATTAAATTAATAATGTAATTCAAAAACATGTTTAGTACATAGAACTTGCATGTCTATAAAAAAGATTTTCACTGAAACCTTAAAGACGATCCTTTTATTGAACAGTTGTTTTTATCCCTCATGACTTTCTGAGGGATGTTTGATTTCAAAGTTCTCAAATTCCTGGAAGATTTTATCATTCCTGCAATATGTATATCTTTGGATGAGGCTGCGTTGTGGATGTGGTACTACTGCATATGTCTCACAGACCTCTTCAGTGGAGTTCCATATGGAACTCAGCAATTATACTCTTTTAGGGAAGGGATATAAACTGTGCACTAAACTCTGAGAGGTTTTACAGTTAACTTCCAAAGGCTGAGGACTGCCTGTGGTGGTACTCAGTGGTGCTGGCGTGTCCACAGCTGCCACATGGAGGAAAAAAAGGCTTTGCACTGATTTTAAATCCTGCAGAGTGGAGGTGTACCTTCTTGCACCACAGAGCTATGCTCAGGCGTCTGGCTGGAGGCTGCTTGGTGGCACCACGTGGCTTGGTGTGCCACCACAGGGCAAGGGCACCAGGGAATTGCAACCCACTGTATTAGATCAGCTGTCTCACTGCTGCAGACCACAAAATGAACTCTATAAACTATCAAGCTACAGTTCTCTTTTTGTTTTCTTTTATGCTCCTAAAATGATTTTCAGATGTGTTGGCAATCACAGCTCTTACTGAAGGCAGTTGGGGTTCCAAGTGCTCAGCTCAAAGCTGATTAAAGATCAGCTTTGTGTAAAATGTAAATATTTCATAGCATAGCTTTCAGCACATTTTGAAGGAAAAACAAATGTAAGTGCTGCCTAAAAGCTTCAGTTTGATATTTAGAAGAGAACAATACCTATACTTTGATTAGTACTTTTTGTTTCAACATCTATGATTTTAACTATGTCTGTTTGATAATCTCTATGACATAATCAATACAAGTGTAGAATTAGTTATGTGGATGTTGGGTCAGGCAGAGTTCTTTCACCCCATTAACAAGAGCTCCAAAGTGGCCATCCTTTGGCTGAGGGCTGTAATCAGCCTCCTGAAGCTGCACCTCTGCTAAATCCTCATTAACTTTTCTGCAAAGCCACACAGGAACAGAACTGTCTCCTCCCTAAGGAAATAAGCTGGCCAGCACTTATGTGTGTGGCTAAAACTAGTCAATTGGTTTCCCCTTGCCCACAGGTGGTCCAGCAGGTTGTTGCCAGATGGGAAACTTTTTCTCTCCATGGTTATTTAGCTGCAGCAAAGGATGGTTGGGTCCCTCCTTGGCTGCTCTGACCACAGCTCTGAATAATGCTTTGTTGGGAAACCTCTCTAATTCCAGGTGTGATAATACAATTTGGGGTTAGGCAGGTGTGGGTGGGGTATAGTGTCTTTCTTTTTAGGTATCTTCTTTGTTGGACTTCTAAATTCAAAGCACTTTAACCATGACTGATGTCATTAGCAGTTACTAACGAGCTCAAGTTACTTTGATGTGTCTTCTCTAGTAGTGAGGTGAGTTCTGCTCTTCTGTATTTTAATATATCCCTTGAATTTCTAGAACCTAGATTTTATCAACTAAAGAATAGGGCATCTAAATACAGCATGTACTATTGAGCACGCTTTTTATTTATACGGAGTAGACCCCACATATGGTAAGCTTTCCTGAAATATATGCCTGGAAAAATTCAATGTTTCTTGTAGGATCTAAGATTAGACTCATATTTGGAGACTTGACCCTACCTTTTTTAAATCAATTTCTGGTACCTATCAGAAAAATCTTCCCCTTGATATTTTATACTCTCAAAGATAAAGCAGATTGCTCTTTATCACTTATTTCTTATGTCTCTCTGTACCATAAGATTTATTTTCAGGACAAAATGTTTCTCTGGGTAGCAAGTAATAAAACTAAAGCAATAAAATCAGTATTTGTAAACTTCCAGAATGCACATAATTTAATTTAATTTAAACTAATTACCCCTAGAAATCAATTGTACTAGTTTTATGTCATTTTCCATGTCTTTTTCTTTTACTATGACAGAACATGTGGCTGTGGTATAAATTGTCTCTCTCTGAATTTAAAAGAACATTAAACTGCTCTGCAAAGAAGCTAGATGAAGTTCAGGAGAGAACATATTTTACTGTCTCAAACAAGTATTTCTTCAGGTGATTTAGAACTCCTTTAGAACCCAAGCAAGCAGGGAGGGAAAAAGTCTTAGACACCATATTAAAAGAAAAGAACCTTCAAAGATAATACTTTATAAGGAAGAAAGACAAGATTGGGATGTACTGAATTTACTTCTTGCTCTGAATGTGGCTGTTCATGTAGGTGGTTTAATTGTTTAGCTTCTACTTACAGTGGAATGCCTGTCCTGGCTGATCTATCCAGTACAAGAATCTTAAAATAGGCCAAATTGTAATTAACTCTCTCTTTTAGGCTACTTTACCTATTGAGAACCATGAGAAGGGACCTCTATAAAGGTCTACCTAAAGACCTACTATAAAGGAAAATGAGATCTCTCTGCTTCTGTTTTCCTATTTCTAGATTAAATGGGATGGGAAAGGAGTAGACATGAGGCTTTGGAAATTTCATTACTTGGATCATCTTGGAGTAAAAATTTTTTTACCTTTCTCAGTGTAATCCTCAGAGTATTACAGCGGCATTTCTAGTTTCTTCAGTCAATTCTGGGTCTATTTTTTGTTTTAGTTTTGGGGTTGTTTTTTGGAGGGAGGGAATTGTAGGATTTCTTAAGGACATGCAGTCAAAGGTAATTATTCCTTAGTAATTCTGAGATTGCTTTTGGAAAAATAAATTTGTTACTGGTGGGAAAATGAAACAAGGGGCAGCAGCAGTGTTTAGCATTCACTTTATTTCTTTCACATTTGATAGTCAATTTTGTTGGTTGGTTGGTTTTTGACTTTGTTTTGGGGCTTGGGGTTGTTTTTTTTTTTGTTGTTGTCCTGGACCAGAAAACTCCACTGTTTTCTAGTGCTGTTCCCTTTCATTCAGCTAGTAGAAACCCTTGCCTTTTTCAGATGGCTACAATTTTCTTTCCTTTTACTGAAATTCTCAGTTGCCTCAAACTCAACAATCAGTGCTCTGTATATAAATTTACAGGAGATGCAACAAATACAAGCAACTATCTCTTGTTTTTCTTTTCATCCCTTGTTCCAAACCAAGAAATATCTACCTTTTAGAAAAGCTGAGGTGCAATCAATTGATAAGGAAAAATCATATTGAAAGGAGTAGATAGAAGGGAAACAGATCCCAGGCAGCTTTGGCCATGGTCTCGCCTGCTTGGATATTAAAAATAGCATTGCAGTGAATATTAAAAGTGTTACGGGCTTAACTTAACCTGAGTTATTTAAAAATAATACAACTTCAAATAAAAGTGTTAGATTTGTTATTATGACCTTAATGTCCATTTTTCATTCTGGCTTTTATTGTAACTTTCAAGGAATACAATGCCAAGCGCATTCTTCAGTTAGTAGTAACTGATTCCCTGATGAGAAAATTCTTGGTGTTTAAAGCCTCTGCCAAACATCTTCACCTTACACTGTGTATTGCTTATATATATTGCTTATACCTTTGCACTTAAAAAATCTATTAATCCACTTGTTTCACATGAAATCCAAGCATAATGTTATATGCTTCAGAAAAATTCATAAAGAGGAGAGATTTGACCTAAGACTGTTGTGACTTCTTCAGCATACTTAACAATCGATTACAGTACTTAGTTTTTTTTCTGAGACATTATTATTATATTTGATCTATACCACACTGTACTCATCCCTTTGACATCAGTAGGAATTAGATTTGTAAATTCAGTGAGAGCAAATTTAAGTCTATGGTAGGTCCAGTTAAAGGCATAGCTTGGCATAGAATTCCCAACATAAAAACCAAGAAGCAACTTGTATCATTTATCCCATGCATCCTGTTATTTTCCTACACTACTGAGTCAAATAAGTATTTTCTCTTCATTAGGAAATCAATCTTCTTACAATATTTACAGGTTTGTTCTACTTTAAACTGTATACAGGTTGTATTTTTTTTTTTTTTTCATTTTCCCACTGATAATTCACACCATATGTTCTAGTATTATAAGCTAATATATTCTAAAATTAATTTAGGAATTCTAGTGACTTTAGAGGTTATATACTCAATATACTTAACACTGGGAGTATGATTTCCAGTCAGAGTATGGTCTGTAGGCACCTGAAGCTAGAGAATTTAATTCTGTGGATTTGAATGGTTTCTGGATCAATACCTTATCTCTTAGATAAGAAATAAGATGAGAAAAATTGCTGGAAAAATCCCTTCATTAATTTGTCATGAATTTGTAGCTGGAGTTCATAACACCCTGCCTGCGTCTGCATAGACAAATTGAAAGGTCAGCATTTGAAAGAACATTTTTACTGATGGTTACTTCACTGTGTATGACAGAAGCTGTTTCTTAACAAAAATGCCTCCAAATGCTAAGCTTTTCAGGAAAAAGGCAATGCCTAGTGAACATTGAAAGTTTACAGGGAACTACTGCTTCTGGCATTCTTTATAAAAATCAATTATACTCAACCAGAATCTTTCTTATCAAAGGGAGGCTATTTATAGAGACATCTACAAGGATTTCAACATGTGTATTACCACTTACACAGTGGCTCTCTCCAGTTAAAGTGACAAAATTACACAGTGCTGTTAAAATGAAACAGGTATGTATATCTTGTGGGTTTCGTGCAATTTTCAGGCCAATATTGATAAAAATTGGTTTTATTTTGTTTTAATTGACCAAGAACAAGTGCATTTTGGATAGTTTAAGAATCCTCTTTTTTAGAGTTTGATGCCTTTAAAGAAAAAAAACATTTCAAATTGACTTGCAGGATTCCTTCTGTTCTTCTTGAGCCTCCTACCTCTCCAGTTTAAAAAAAATAAAAGGCTTAAACTCATTCTTTTTTTTTTCTTAGAATTTGATCAGGATTCAGGCTTTTGTTCATATGTTTGCAAATTAAAACATGGTAGTTATCATCATTAGCTAAATGCAACAACAAGATTTTAGCTCAACGTTTTAAGAGCCTTTTTGATTACCTGACTTTCCAATAGGACCATTACATTATGGCTTTCCTAAAAGCTTAGCAGGAGTGTGCACAAGAAGTAAAAGGTTTGAATACCATAGTGAAACCCTGGTGAAGAAATAGCTACTGAAACACTTGTTCTACTTTTTACACATTCATCTCATTTATGCAGCCTAGGCCATAAATGGTCCATCTGTCCCTGTCTCAGTCCCCTGATAACCACAAAGTTCAAATGAACGCAGAAGGTGCACACGGAATGGAGAACATGGGCTGTGCATCCCAATTATGCCCTATAAAAAGAAACCACAAGAAAACTGAGTAGCTGAAAAATGTATTTTCCCTAAGCATACTTTCTCACCGCATATAGTCAGCAACTCTGAGGTAGCACATGCCTCATATGCCACTGATAGTCTTTATTTATAGATGTGCAGAAGAGGACAACCTAAATACAGAAGAGACAGCATAAGTAGTGTTAATATGCCAATAGTCCTTTACATGAAGGACCATACTATCCCTATGAAGCTCAGGAGCCCCTTCAGGTTAGTGAACAATAAAGGACAGAGTTAATAACTCTCAGGGAAATCAATGTCTTTCAAATTATGGACATAAAAACTGCTAAGATTCTGGATTTTAGGTGCTGAGACAAAAATGAAGGGCTCTGAAAAACAGGCAGATTTTAATGTAAAGGAGACTGAAGTTAGGATAAATTTGGGATGCTCTTGAATTCACAAAGAAAGTGTTGTGAATGAGGTTTAAAAATCATATTGTAAGAGCATGATAAAGAAAATTATGACAATAGAGGAGAACCCAGAACAGGGGGAGCAATGGAGCAACATCTCTTTTGACACTATAAGCCTCAAAGCAGCATGATATCTCTCTGAATGGAGAACAAGAGTTTGAAGGTCATAAAAAGATGGATAATAAATTTAATGCAGTTGGTCACCAGTATTTCCTTTTAATATTTTTTCATGCTTTTTTCTTTCATGCAGTATCAACAAGTAGGAGGAAAGGAAGATGTGCAATGTAAGAAAGGCACATACTGAATAAATACTGTTTTCTTTTTATGAATTCTGCAGAATACTGTGAATTGCAACATATCAAACAGTCACGGAGATAAACAATATCCTGCCACTTTTGCATAGACTGTATTGTTGGCTTTTGAAAAAAAAAAAAAAGAGATAAAGAGTAACATGATGAGGAATGCAGAGATCACATATAGGAGCAAGTTCTAGCTGTGCCCTGAATTGTCCTAGTCAAGCATTTTCCTGTGAGTAAGGAAACTTATTCAGGCAAATCCCTACTTACCAAAATATTGGATTTAAAATTAGTCAAAATTAAACAAAAGGAAAATAAGACTTCACCTGAACTGACTCCTTCATTAGATTTTTTTTTAGTTCTTTCTACTTCTGACAGATATAGTTTCAGCTTTTCCTTAAAGAAATTGACACTGAACAAAGCCTAGAACTGTACACTTTCTTTGAAACTGGTGAGCTAAACCAAATATTTCTGAGATTTGCATATACATACTAACTATAAAAATAGGGAGGAGTTAGCAAAAAGAAGAGGAAATGAAAATACAATTCTCTTTTCCAATGAGGTTTTTGCATATAGGGAAACTTAAAAGGTTCATCACTTCTTCTGATGGTGAACTTCTTTCTTGAAGCATTGAAGTTCAGAGATTTAATTTTGTGCAGGAAATGCCTTCTTAGGGTTACACAGAGCTTCTTGAAATACAAACATTGAAATCTCTAAATTCATAACTAAGGGCAGGGCCTGTGATTACCTGCTACTTCTCAGAAAATATGTGTCATTAGAGACCACCATCCCTTTCCACACAGCTAGCATGTGGATGAAGGCCAGCAGCAGTCTTGCTTTTTATAATGTCCTGGAACACTTCAGACTTCTTGTAGCAATTGACATTAATCCTCTGTTTGTACAAGTAATATCATAACCATGTGGGAAACATGCTGCAAAGTAGGAGAGACTTTGAAAGTACCATACTCAGTATGTCTGTGATTAATGAGATTTATGTTAGTGAAAGGGAATACAAGCGTTAGATCAAAAGATATTTATGCAATCTTCATTTCACTGTATATTTGGCCTTGTTATGAAGTTATTTATAGGTACAATTTACTTAACTAGTGCTTCTGTGTCTGGCTTCTGTTTCAAAAACTCATCAAAAATTAATCATCTCGTCTGTTCAATAATATATATTTTGAAATGGAAAGCAACAAACTATAAATGATATAGGAGGAAAGGAAAACACATGGTTTTTATTAATTTTGAATGGATATGAAGCATGAAAGTGAGTGTGTGTCAAATAAATTTGAGCACTGGCTTACAAGATAGTATGCAGAAAGAGTTAAAAGATGTTTCTTTGTCACAATTACCGAAATTTAATGGGGGAGGGTACTTTTTCTACACTCAACATCAGGAGTCTTAACTTCAGGTCATTCCGCCATCCTGCAAATTATACTGCATTGTGCAGATCCTTACTTGGAGTAAAGGGCCCTGATGTCTGAGTCCAAAGAATCTGCATTCAGTACATAGAATCATAGAATCATGGGGTTGGAAGGAATCTCTGGAGATCATCTAGTCCAACCGCCCTGCCGGAGAGGATCTACCTAGAGCACGTTGCACAGGAACTTGTCCAAGTAGGTTTTGAATGTCTTCAGAGAAGGAGACACTGGGCACCACTGAGAAAAGACCAGCCCTGTCTTCCTGACACCCTCCCTTTAAGTATTTGTAAGCATTGATCAGGTCCCCCGAAGTCTTCTCAAGACTAAAAAAACCCAAGTCCCTCAGCCTTTCCTCATAGAAAAGATGCTCCAGGCCCTTCATCATCTTTGTGGCCCTTTGCTGTACCCTCTCCAGCAGTTCCCTGTCCTTCCTGAACTGGGGAGCCCAGAACTGGACACAGTACTCCAGATGGGTCCTCACCAGGACAAAGTAGAGGGGCGGGATGACCTCCCTCAACCTGCTGGCCACACATTTCTTGGTGCACCCCAGGATGCCATTGGCCTTCTTGGCCACAAGGGCACATATTGCTGGCTCATGGTCATCCTGTTGTCCACAAGAACTCACAAGTTTTTTTCCTCAGAACTGCTCTCCAGCAGGTCAGCCCCCAACCTGTCCTGGTGCTTGGGGTTATTTCTCCCCAGGTGCAGCAACCTTCACTTGCCCTTGATAAATTTCATTAAGTTAATGAAATTTCATGGGGAGAATTAGACTCTTGGAAGTCATTGCTTCAGAACTGGTATCTAAAGCTTTGCTGCAGGGGACCAGTGCTGCATATCCAGCCCTAGGCAACAGCGCAGAAATGGTGAATGGATTTCAATGCATTATTTAGTGTAGATTTTTTTATACCCTCACTACCTGAAAGAAAAATATGCACTGAAGCCAGCACAAACACTGCTATGAGCAATGACTGCAGTGCGCTCTCAGACTTCCAGTTTTTGGTTTTCTATCTAGCAAGTGTTGAGTAAGAGGAGGCAGCACTGGGCAAATGGGGAAATGAGATTTGGAAAAAGCCTTCTTGCATAACCTTTGATTCATCCTTACAATAAAACAGTGTTCATGTCATTGTTAGTGACAGGAAGATGAGTGTAATCCTTGTGGGATTTATATGTTGGTGAGTCTTAATCACTTCTCCCCACAGGCTCGTGAAGGGCTCATGTCAGCAGTCAGAGTGCAGACAGTGACGCTCGAACAAAAAATTTCTTTAAAGCTGTTCTGGCAAGAGGCCTTATTTTGATTCCGGTTACTGTCAAAAGCACAAGTGAAAACTGAAAACGTCCCCAGGCATTTTTTGAAGTAATCAGGAGGAGTATTTCTCCCAGAGGAAGATGGACAGAGTTAGAGACACATATTACCCTGCATAAGGAGTTCCAGGGTCTTAGGAGAGCCCTACACAGAGCTTTCCAAGCAGCCTCCAAAACTGCAGCAACTCCATGTCAGCGAGTTTTGTAAAATGGTATATAATGTTTTATAAAAAACAGACAGAAAGGATCTTTGTGAAGGTAACCGCATTTGTAAACTTTCAAGAAATGAGGTCATTCTACTGTATGGATCCAAAATCAAGAGAACTGCAGAAGCCATATATAAATGTTCCCCAAAACATTTGAACTCAGCTGCAATGTAGAATTGAAAGCCACATTTCCTGTAAACTAGTTGTCAAAGCTATGAAATAAGAAGCTTACACTTGAGCTGGGATTTTTCTTGATGAAATCCAAGGGTGCTTGTCCATCTTGCTATTAAATACTAATGTAAAGCTGTGAGTTCTGTCATCTGGAGGACTTCTAAGCTATTGTGAGCCTGGACCTTTCTGTGCTTTGGTTTTCTTCTTGCTTACAGAGTCCAAGTCAAGATTTTTGCTGTTTCAAAACCTATTATATTCTTTTTGTGAATTGAAGGAAGTATCACCCTCCTTAACACCCTTCTCTCTTTTATCTCTCCTCTGAGACCTTTCTGAGGTGGGCTCTGGCTCTGAGGAGCTGTGAAACCTCCCTTTGGCCAATCAGACAAACAGTTTTAACCACATTTCTAAGTCAGAAATTTGATAAAGGTATATGCCGGTTGATTGACAATTTTGAAGGTTTTTCATGGTCTGATGACCCAAAAGGTTGGGATTTATTGATCTGGAGAATAGAGGTGAAAATTATCACGAATCTCATCCTGCTGTCACGGCTCAGGACAAAACTTCAATATGGCTTTTTTTATCCCTATATGAAGGTGCATAAATGAACTTGTCTAACTCCTTTATAGAACTGGGGTAGGAAAAGCAGGGAGATAATAGTAGAAACAAATAATTGAAGTCTTCAGGTGATAAAGTAGGGGAAATATATATCTTAGATAGCTAAATATACCAAAGTGACATACTGTTTGGTGGAAATTTATTTGTGAAAGACTTGTTTCTTCCCAACATTATTTAGCAAACTATTAGACTGACCTTCAGGAAAAGTTATGAATGCAGTGCTAAACAATACTTCTTACCAGGAGTTTAAGAAAACTTGACTATTCAGCTTAGGTCTGTTTCTTATCATCTCTAGTATTTCTGGGCTGCTTGTTTTGTTTTCTTTCTCTTCCTGGACCTTCTCTTGACATTACCAGGGGAGTATGTCCAGCATTTTCTAAGTTCAGACAAAGAAGAGTTTGTTCCTCAAGGAAAGATTCAGGGGTTTTTATTATGGAGCCAAAATGAAGAGCAACTTCCTCAACACTTTGATATTTCATGTTCCTTTCCACCTGCCCCTCTCTCCCCACTTATTGGGGTGGATGTTGGTAAATAGCAACAGTAATGAAAGAGTCTATCAGATTCTTAATTTGGTTCCTGCATGGATTGGACATTTTCTCAGCTAAAAAGGAAGTATCCTCTGTCACTCTGTCAGGTGTCCAGAGAAGACAGTCTTTGTGGTTGTAATCATTATTACTATCTTATCCTATTGTTAGTTTATTATTATTGCTATCTTATGTGCTCTTTTTCACTGATGGTTTTATTTTTAGCAGCTGCAACAGTGTAAGATTTGCGATTAAACAAAGCCGAAAGGGTCAGTGTCTTCAGAAGAAAACATAGCTGGTAGCACGATTCTTATTTGTGTGATAGGGATTTTTATTAGAATTAAATTGCAGACTCCTCCTCTTCCCCGTTCCCTTTAACATGCCAGGATAATTACAGCTGAGCAGAAGACAAAATATTTTTTTATCTTCCCTTGTAAGCTAATTGTTCACAATGGTAAAAAGAACTTGATGATATGCATATTTCCATAATGAAGTACAAATGAAGGCAAAGTGAGTGTGAAGGGAGAACAATCACAGCAGTGCACAGGGCTCCATGTGCACATTAGGGTGGCAGGTGGATTTGCTATAAGTCAAAAATCAATGCAAATATCAGTATACCAATGGGAGATGTTTCTGCCTGCAGTGCCCTGTGAGTAGATCTCCAGCTCTGTTTCTGAGAGAGATTATGTTTACATTTTAATATGCCTTTATTAGAGTATAAAAATGTAAATGTCTGCAGATTGGCTGTACACAATTCATTGTAGGGGGCACAAAAATCCCTTCGCTTGGCTTTGTGTGTTTAATCGGAATAATTAATGAGCCTGACAATTTAATTCTGCGTAATCATGTTCCCATAAGCAATTCCACAACTCCTCATTTATCAAATTCTGCAGGACAAGCAAAAATAGTACAAAAATAGACATGAAACAAACCCTGAGCTCCACTGGGTGCTGCCTGCACCTGAACGTTCAAGAAAGGAGGGGAAAAAAAAACCACAAAGACTTACTGGTGAGTTTAAATCATGAAGAATAACAGAAGTTAGGGGATCTAAGTCAATGATGTGCCCAGTATCAACCCCAAGGAAAAATTCATATCTTTAAAGACACGGTTGCCTTTCTTGCTGAGACTTTTGCAGTTGTTAGAAACCAAACATTGCCCAGACACCAAGCCTGGAGATTCTCTCTTACCATCATCCAGATACGGTTTTCTAGAGTAACCTGAAATAATGAGAATTACTGTTGGATTTTTGCAAAAGTAACTTAAACACTTTGAATGTTAATTGTTAGCGGAAGACAGCAGGATGTGCAGTCTAATGGGGCTTAATTAATGATCATTTATTATATCAGGGCTTAAAAGAAAGTTGCTTTATATTGTACCTGACTGTCCCCAAGAATAAGTGCTGCACCACATTTAGTTTAAGAGCTATTTATAGCATATGGTACAAACACTGATGCTATGCATTTCCTTCCAAGGCACAATATTAAGACTCAAACCCCAAATTTAAATTATATGGAATCAATTTTAGTTCTTACCAAAATTACCTATAGTACCTAGTAACTTTCTGAAGGACCATGCATTAGGCACACAGATTTTAGGAAAGATACCTAATCTGCTGTTTTTTCCACCTCCATCAGGAAGGTGAAAAGTCCACATATTTCTACTCATGTCTGGTGTCTCTGCCTGTTGTTAGCACTGACTCTCCTGAGGAGAGTGACAGACTCTATTGTCTTTATGCTGTGTCAGGTTTGAGGAATATGTCACCTATTTCTGGTAGCATTGTTTGTTTGGAATGACAACCCTACAGGACCCTGGGACAAACTATTGTGACTCACTCTTGTTCAAAAATGTGGGGGTTTGGAATTCTTTTCTTCTTGTTTGGTTTGGTTTACTTTCCGAAAGAAGCAGAGTGCCAGTTTCATGTTTCTAGGACATCAAATCATACAAAATGGTCTTTGCCTTGCCTTTTCTGTCTTTTTGTTCTCTTTTAACCTTAGAAACCAGGAGCACCAGTATTTTAATAGCCCAGAGGTTCTTATTGCAGATTTCTTTTAAACAGAAATAATAAAATCATGCTAAATAGAGATCAGACTCTAACTTTGCATTACTGCTATTTAAGATGACTATTCTTCTGTCATTTTCATTCCCTATCAGAACATTGCCCACACATTCTAGAGGATGTGCTTATCCAAGCTCCTATGTGTTTTGCACTGAGATTCTAGGACCCAGATTATCCACTCAGTGAATGCTAATGCACACCTGCACTTCACCCAGGCTAAACTAAATAGCTACTTTCCTGAAGAAGTCTGGCCTAAAGGTTATTGCTCCTTGAGGTTCCACACATCCACATTATGGCAGCAACAGATCTCACAGAAGAGATGGGGAGGGACTCTTTTATCAGGGAGCGGAGCAATAGGATGAGGGGTAATGATTTTAAACTGAGAGAAGATTTATGTTAGATATTAGGAAGAAATTCTTTCCAGTGAGGGTGGTGAGGCATTAGAATAGTTTGCCCAGAGAAGCTTGAGAAGCCAACCCAGCCAGTAGCAAGAGGCAGCATAGCTATGCAGCAAGTAGGAAGAAGATAAGTGGAAATGTCCATTTCATGAATCTTCTTGGTTGTGTCTTGACAAGTGCAGGGAGCCCACAGAGGAAGTCAGGATGCTACAGGACAAGTATTATTGAGATACGTAAGGTGACAAGGTAGCTTTGTTACCATGCCCCTGCTAATGGGCAGCATGACCATGACCTCCCAGATTCAAAAAATCCTGAGGCTTTAATAATACAGATAATATTATCATCCATAATCTCCCAACCGAACCCTTTTCTTCTTTTTCTCAACCCAGTATTTGAAATTGCTTGGTTTGATTTTGGTTCAGACCACTTGCAAAGTCTTCTCTAGTTTAATTTTTTCACTATATAATCTAATTAAGAGAATATCAAGACACGGTTTTTATCTGCCTGATCTCACTGTTCCCTTCAGATATTGCAGTTTCACCATTAATTTTTCAAGTCTGAAATAAGTAAAAATAGATGAATATTAGTTCTTGTGTTAGAATCAGTTACTATTTGCATTCAGAAGACAGTGTCCTTATTTTCTTCACTGCTCCTGTGATATGTGTCCTTGTAAGTCAAATAAAACAGTACTTGAATTTTCTCCAGTTTTCTCTATCACTGCCTAAGTTCTAAAAATGTGTAGCTTATAACAGTTCTGTCCTTCTGCTTTCTCGTATATGTGTTTTTGGGCTTCCTTCAATCCTGATCTATGGTTACTTAGGACTTGCAAGAGATGCTTTATCACGTTTCATTCCAAAGTCATAAATAAAACCAAGTTGCCATTAATTCCTCAATCCTCACCACCCACCCCCCTGCCCCAATTCTTCAGGGAAGTCTACAATTAAAATTCCACTGGTGATGAGATGGATCAGGATAAAAAAGAAGAAATGTTTTATGTAGACTGTCACAAACTTCTTTAAAATCTACTATCTGGGAATATAATCAATTTACCTTTTCGGAGTAAGAGAATTGGCTTGATTAGAAAAGAAAATAAAAAACATATGAGCATTAAGTTTAGTTCTGGGGGTGTTAAGGCTCTTATCACAGTTTTGTTCATCCTGTAACATAGATCCCATTCCCAAACCATTTTTATCCTTCCTAGATGGGGTAGGTACAATGAAATTCTCTCTCAGTGAGTCATCAGAATCCATTACTCCTTTCCTTGCAGGACCTGTATGTGCTAAAAGGGAACATTTCTAGGAAAATGCTACAGACTATTATGGTTTGGAAGATCTACTGTGTGCTATTTTTCTTTTTTTTTTTTTTTTTTTTTTTGGTTGATGCCTGTAAGTTAGAGGGCAAAGTCTTAGAGAATGGGAAATGGAAAATTATGTTGTGGAAACAGCTGGCACTAAAAAAAAAAGGCACAATCAGTGAAGTGGGGAACTAACAGCGTACTGAAGGGTCTATAGCTGGTCACGAATCGAGAGCTGATCACAGACCTCAGTTCATCACCTATTGTTGAAGCTCTATGACTACACTGAAACGGTTGAGTAGGACCAGTATCTAGCTAGATCAGGAAACGGTGTTACTTGTTTTCCTTGCAAGCATTGCTAAATTAAATTCAAAACATTGAAACTTTATTTTAAAGATTAGCAGAGGCTTTAGAGAACCCTCTAAACCTGGTTTTAATTAGTTAACCATGAAGGCACATTTAATCAAAGTGCTATCTCAGGTAGACAAGAAACACAGTCAGCAGGAGAATGCAATGTGTTCAGTTTCCATGGAAATTTAGGAAAAGGGAAGGTAAGCACTTGTTCCATATATAAGGCAGTAAAATATTCTTTAAAACATCATAAAATCACCTAGTCTGCTATAAAAAAAATGCAATAAAATGCAATAGCAGTTTTCAAACTCTGTAGCTATATAGATAAGCAGTGTAAATTTCTAGAGGCAGTGCAGGCAAGGGAAGAGTTCAAAACTATACCTGTTAATAAGTTTGCTTAGTAACGGGCACAGTCTGCTGAGTGAGCCAAAGCTGTCTTTGCCAGAGTAACTCCTATTTTTAGAATCATCATTATATTCTGCAAGCTCATCTATGACTTCATTGGCTAAACCAAAATGTTGTCTAGCCTGACAAAAGCCAACAACAGATGATGACTTTTATGACTGCATCTACAAATATGAATGATGCTTTTATGTGGTTTTTTTATTCATGTTAATTTTATGCAGGTGATACTTGGTTTTGTTTAAAAAAATGTAGGAGTCCCCAGTCCAAGAATGGAAACAAGTGATCTTTAGTAAGGGATCTGCTGCTTAGAAAATACAAACAAAAGAGCTTTTCATTATTTTCTTGTTATCAGTGCTATATTTGTTGCTTATATACTTGATATCGATCTATTGATTTGTTTTGAAGAAGTGTCTATTCATGCTTTTATATTATTTATGATGTTATTTTTGTTGCCTACCTGGAGTCTAAAATACCCTGAGGGAGTGTAGGATGAAGAGTTTTATAATGTCTGCATTCGCTCAGTTATTGGTCAGCAGCATTCAGAAATATAAATATATTTTTAGTAAATCAAACAGTATTAATCCAAATACAAATGCTAAATTCTATAAGTATAAGCTGTAAGAGGTGTTTAATAAAACTCAGTTTTATTTCAGTGAATCACAGTTCTCCCAAAGTCACCTCTTTTGCCTGTTGGCTACATATTAAGTTCCACATTTAATAGAAATCTGCTATTACTTTTTTGTGGCATTGTAACATTTTAAAGGTAAATTAATCTTATGTACCTTGGTCAATGAGGACCTCATCATAAAATTTTGTGAGCCCTTCTCTCGTGTCTTAGTTTGTGGAGCAAATGAGTAATTCCTGGTGGTCTTAAATCTGTGGTACATCAGTACAAGCCTTCTTTCATCCCTTCTTTGCATTACTGAAGTAAAGCAATCGTTTATGTTTTATTTTCATTTCAAGCAACTGATTGGCAACAAGGCTCACATGATAAAGTTGACACTTGCTACTTCATCAGCTAGAGGTTTATTTGCCTCTCACTTTGCATGATATTAATGGTGAGTTTTTAATATGGAACCATGCTAACATGGAACTATAGTAAACAATTAGGTCCAAAATCATCTTGCAGAGATTTTGCTATTTGAACTAGCTACACTGAAAGTATATGAGGTTCTAAGATTTATATAGTAATTATCTTTTGCTGTTGGGGCTTGATCCAACTTGCACTGAAGTTAATGTATATTTCATCATGTCAATAGCCTAAGCAGTTGGCTTAGGCCTTTAGGGGTGAACTTATTAAAAATAATAATTAAAAATTAAGTATCATCTTGCTTTTGGATTAAAGTAGTATCATATTAAAGAGATAATTAGACTTGCTGAAGCGTTATGGGTTTGGCAGTCAAATGTGAGAACCACTTTAGAATATGAATTCTATTTAAAAGAAGCACGAAATCATTGTTAAAGTAAAAGTATTAGATCAAAAGACTAAGTTGGGAGTTTTGCTAGCATAAATTTTTGTTACCTTTTGGAAGGCATTGGGATTTGTGCTGAAACAGAACCATGTCTACCTGAAAACCACCTCTGTACAAATTTGCACTGTCACACTTCGTGACTGGCCCTTTTCTTTTAGTCATGCAGCCCTGTCACCATATTAAGTAGACATAAACAACAAATATAACGTGTTAGCATGAATACTGCATAGTAGATTTGGTGAAAGCATGGACCATCCCTAATGCAGTGGCAGAAAAACATGGTATTTCGTATTCCCCCAGGTTGAAATAAACTGCTGTGCAATTGTATGACATTTGGTAAGCAAGAAGTAAAATCCCTACAATGCTGAGGATATATTAGCTATGATGTTCCCATTTTAGATCATCCAGAATGCGTGCAGCATATTAATTCCCGAAATGTTTCCTCTGAAGAACTAAGCTCCTGTTATAATTACCTGATGCAGCACTCACCCCTACCCCAAAACATAAACATATTTACTTCTCAGATGCAGATAAAGAGAACAAATCAATAACACCATTGTAAAATAGTACTAGCTTCAGGAGACAGCTGTGAGAGTAAATAGGATCATTTGTTTTGAAATCCTTCCTGAACATCATGACTCATCTTCCGGATCTATTTTGGGCTCTGTCGTATGTGTGTGTGGCTGAGGTCACACACGCAAGTAATCCAAGCAGCTGAAGCAGTGAGAGTTGTCAAAAGGAAGAGTTTATTACGTGGATTTGCTGTACAGAAATGTCTTTTCATGCTCTGCCTGTTCATAAAAAGAATATGAGCAATAATGTGTCTCGGCTGCAATGACTTAAATCTTCTTATTCAGAATTGGAGAGAGCTTCAAATTCCTTCTCTAGATAATTTCAAATCTAAACCTTAACTTCCTGGGAAATCAGGTAAAAATAATTAAGACAGCTTTTTATTTTATCTGGAAAGCAGTTTTAGGAGGAGTCAGAGGAACACCACCATATTTCTAGGTTTAGATAGTACCTTTTGCTCTATTAATGCTCTCAGGAGACTGAAAAGGTCAGTAGCTGCTTTCTACCCATTCATCCTTTAATTAGGCAATTTCGGTATTTATGCGCCTGATGCTAAGCTTGATGAGTGCTTTTTTAGCTTGCACGTCAATTTTCAGGGCTGCAAAAGAATACAAACCATGAACCCTCAGTGGCTGGGACATCTCGAGCTGGGTCTTGTTCGGGGCACAAGATGAATCATCTCTGGCTGGCGGAGAGTTGCTGCTCAGCTGGGCGAGCAAACCTCACCAGCCGGAGCATTACCCTCTTGGAGGGAAGCTGATGTGTTGGGAAAGGAGAGAGAGGATATACTCACAAAGAAAATGGTGTGTTTCCACCATTTTTTAAGCTTTTCATTTAGTCCTTTTGAGCTGAGAATAGCAGTATACTTTAATACAAGCATCTGGATGAAATGATGATAGCTCTTAGAGTCAGGCAATAAGAATAAGAATCCACTAATTTCACTGGAGTACTCTCAGTGTGCCCTCATCACCCCAGAGCAATTCTTGCTTTTAGGTTTGACAGTCTTGGAATTCTGGGAAGAACATTGTGTTGCAACAAATGGAAAGGAAAAAAAACCAACCCACTGTGATCTGTGCTATTCCATAAAAATTCTTGGGCAGCTCATGTCTGACAAAGATCATGACTTTCAAAAAAAACCTGGTTGGCAGTTTGGTAAAGAATTTTTGTTGTCATTGATTAATTATTTCATTATAACTAACTATTTAATTTTTGAGGTTTATTTGACTTTTTTCCCAAAGCTCCCAAGCCGTTCACAGTATGGAGAGCAAATAAACTTTCTAACCAAATTAGAATGAGAATGGGTGTTTCTCATTCCCCTGAGATTTCAGGATCCATATAGGGGACTTTGTTGGACTCTGACCAAAACCTCCTCTCTAGGTTTAATTCTTTTCACCAGTGCCCTGAGAATAAAGTATGATGGGAAGCAAGTCACCTTATGGCCAGGATTGGCAGGCCAAGTACTCAGTCTGATCTCTGATATGGTAGGTTTTCTCATTCTTGCTTCCAGGTCTTACTGTAATGGATATCCTGATCCTATCACAGCAAAGTTTTGAAAAAACAGAAATTACTGGCAATCAGCAGTAAAATAGCAGTAAAAAGTATAAGCTTATTAAGAGTCCTGATCACAAGAGCAACTAGACACCTTGGAGCCAGCAGCTAATGTAGACAAAAAGCTATTTAACAAACAGCAGCATAAAGTCCCTTATCCTTCTTATTCTTCTACTGCATATCACTAGCATGCTTTATGCTGGATGACTTTACAGTCTTTCAAGACCTTTACAGAATAACTGCTAAAACAAGGGAATAAACAGTGGTTATATTTTTCTAATTATCTGGAGAAGACGTCCTTCCAGTTGATAAAGCAAAACTGATGTTTACAAAAAATTCATGCTCCACATATCGGTGCTGTTTCCCAGATTCTGGATATTTATTGTCTCATATACTACTGTTACAAGAAATTCTAGTATCTAGAATAGTTCTGTGAAGAAACTTATCAAGAAATCTGAACAGACACCAAAATCTAGTAAGGATTAATTACAACGTATGTTGTTATCAAACTACAGACACTAGATTATGTTCATTCATCTGGAGCAAAAAGACCCCAGCAGAGTACCTAGCAACATTCTAACAAGTAAAATGTATGTATCCCAATGGTTATTAATTTATCTTAATTTTGTGGGAATAGTAGGAGTAGTACCAAGATGTTAAAGGAATAAAGACATTTCTTTAACATTTTGACAGCTGGGAAAACTCATTGGCTTGTTTCTAGCAGATACCAAGCACACATAGACTAGAAAGAAGGGATAACTTGCCTTGCAGTTGCTATGATTCTCCAAGATGTAATCTTCACAGCAAAATGGCTGACTGGTATTGATAGGTCCTGCTTTAAAATAAATAAAGAAATATATAAATAAAATTTAAAAAAAAACCAAAACAACAAAACCCATCCCAAACCTAAAACAGAGAGAATATACTTTTTTCCAAGGTACAAAAATATAAAAATTGCTATGCCTAAATTTCATGTTTACCAGGCCTGAGATGTACAACCTGAAGAATCAGTTTTGCTGTCTATGGTACAGATATAAAAAGCATCAGTAACATAAGCTTTTGCATTTAGTGAGTTTTTTTTGAATCCAGATCGCAGTTCTTCCCCCCCCCCGGTGAAATTCTGGCATTGTAATTAATGCAAATCATATAGAAGTTGCAACAGAAGACAAGGTGCGATCGAAACATAAACTGTTGTTACTGCACTCTACTACAGGAATTTGGGAGCTGCAATACAAATTAATCTGCTGAATGGTATAAGAACACAAAAAAGTAGAGAAGTATTGGCTGTCAGTTAATAAGCTCATTTTTCTCCCTAGGGAAAATAGATTTTCCGCCTGTAAAGTTTTTGGGTTTTTTATTTCCTCACATTGTGCAGTACTATAAATTGCATGCAAGGGACTTGGTTGGAATTTACAAATGACTGTAGCCTTTCATTGTGTTTTATGCACTTGTAAAACTAGAATGGCTACTAATATAGTAATATAGTAGTCGTCTTTTACGCAATTTGATTTAGGGAAATCTAATGCCTGGTAATTTATTACACGATTAGCATTAATATTCTTTCCTGCTCTTTTCTAGTTTAGTACCTCATTTCTAATACTAAGTTCATTGGCATTCTCCCAGACATGCTCAATGTTATATTTGTTACACAATCATTACGGCCCACCTTCAACTCACTTTGGGGGAATTTCCCAGTCAGTTACAGTGTTTGGAGACCCCTTCAACAATTTTAAAGTTTTGCCAAAATCAAAATAACTGCTTTTTCAGCACTATCCAAAACTTTTGGGTATTGGTGGGACCTCCGACAGCACGGCTGTAGCTTTGTTCCATGCTGCTACCCAAGACTGATGGTGAGTGAAGTTTCTCAGCGTACCACAGGCCCTTACGGGTTCCTCTACACCCCTCTTGTCTTTTTGATGTGTGGCTTTTATCCCAGCACACTTAAAGCTATTTCTTGAAATGGATTTGTGCTAAAAATAAGGACTATTGAACCCAAATGTGCCTCAACTCTATAGGTTTGATTTGCAGGGAACATGCCTTTCTGCACTGCCAACTTTGTGATTTTAAGCTGAAGTCTCCTGACATTTGCTGTTTAAGTTAATGACCTGTCTCTTGAAGACTGGTGATTGTAAGACTGTCTGCTTTCATTTCAGTGAAATCTCTAGGCCTGTAACTCTATGGGAAAGTTTGGAAACTTACTTTGAGTTCACTTTACGTTTTCAGAAACAAAGACAGAAGCCTTCCAATTAAAAAAGAATTTAGCCTCTCCTCTCCTCTTTTTTTCAGGTTATGAATTTTTTCTTATCATTTTGGATTGTGGTACCTTTTCTAAAATCAAATCTTTTGCACTTGGCAGAATAACACATTATCTACATTGTTATTTTTGTCACTGTTTTTGAGAAGTTATTAACTCTCAAAAATCACTTTGAAGATCTTTCAGTTGCTACTTCTTATTAAATAGGGCTATAAATGATCAGTTAGCATAACATATTGATTAGCCAGCTGTCCCAGGGATCCCTATGAGAAAATCGATGACATTAGATTTTTCAGAAATGGAATGAAATGAAAATGCTTCAGGTTTGTTAGATTAATTCTTTGCTCTTGACCAATCATATCCTATCTATAATCAAGTCAGTAGTTTTAAGCATAAAGAACCTAGGGTACAGATGTCTGACAGGAAAAAAAAAAAAAAAAAAAACCCAAAAAAACAAAAAAAAACAGAGAAAGGTGTTAGAGAGAAAGGAAAACTGAGAAAATCTGAGTCATTTTCTTCAAGCAATATCAATTTCAGAGGGCTGATTAACACCAAGGACTCAGAACTCTTGGTGCTGCCACCAATGAAAAAGAGGCTGCCATGTTGTAATAAAATAATTTTCTGCTTCAAGGAAAACTGATTTTTTAGCTGGAGATATTTTACTGCTTCATAGAAATAAAGCAGTGGGATGTGCAAGATGCCTCACCGTATATACACCCTCCAGCTATACTAACTTTTGAGAGATTCCCTGTAATAATTTTCTACACGTTCCTTCTTTCTAATCACTTAACTTTGAATGCCACAAGCAGTTGGTAGCTGCTTCCTGGGTAAGAAAAGGGGCAGGAAGGGCCCTCGCCTGCTTTAAAGAGGTCAAAGAAGGAAGAATCCAAGTTTGGAAGGGAACTCCTCTATCACAGTTATAAACCAGCATGAAGTTAGTGTTGGAGAAGGTCTGTGTGTTTGACTCTGTAGACTAACACTTAGGGGACTTAACTAGAGAAAAGACTTTGTTTAAGATGTAGGGTCCATGGTGATAATATATGAATGGATGACTCCATCACTGAATTAAAAATAATAATAATTTCTTTTTAAAAACACCAAACCAGACACAAATAGGTTTTCCCAAGAGAAGGAAGTAGGAGTTCCTTACTCCCTAGGCTATAATGCTGGGATATTTCTTCTCTGATGTCCTTCTAGACTTCTAACCATTGCATTTTTAGAATATATCTCAGATTTTCTTGGGTCAGAACCTTACGTTTGAGTTGATAATATTCCTTCCATTTAAAACAGAAGCTGAGGCTTTAGCTCCTCCACTGTCTTGTCCCAGCTCCAGTCAGCATGTCATGGCAAAGCTTACCTTGTACTGGCAACAAGTCCACGCTGCTAAAGGACAGCAAGGGGACTATTTTGTTTCAACCGCTGTCATTCTAAGCTTCCCCCAAAATTCCTGTGCTTTCCTGCAGGCAGCAGGAACAGCAGGTTTTCTCAGCCTTGCCAGTAGCTGGCTGCCACTTCACGATACCAAGAGGGTGTTCAAACAGTATATTTAGCAATTAGGAAAAGCCTCATTTGAGTATTCAGTTACTGCCGACCGGTAGCTGAACATTAGCCAAGCCACGGCAATGCAGAAAAGACAATGAGACTTAGTGCTTCATGGCTTGCTCTTTCTTCTTGATAGACTGGGTTGGTTGTTTTTCTTTTTTTTTTTTTTTTTTGTGTTGGGTTTTTTTGGGGTTTTTTTGTGTTTGTTTGTTTTTTTGTTTTTTTTAAACAATCATTACAGAAGTATATGACACAATACAATGTATCTATACATTTCTTCCTCATAAAACTTCAATCTCCACCGACTGCTTGCTCTCTACTCCTTTAAACTTAGTAGCCCGTTTGTGGAAGCAGCAGAAATACATGCAAAGTTATTTTGTAGCATAATTGTAGTAACATTTGTCATATACTAGCAAATCACTTAGAAATGGGTTTTCCAGGTGCCTGTGGTCTTGGAGTGCAGAGGGTCTAGCACTTGGACAGGTTGAGTCTGAAGTCTTTGTTAGTCAGATCTATATTCTTACTCCATTGAAAACCAAAACATATTGGAGGTTTTTCACCTTTCCATTTCATACCTTTTCTCATATTTTCATTTTGTAACTTTTTTTTTCCTTGTATTTCTTATGTGTTTTCCCCCTTCCCCTTTTCACCTTCCTATTTTTCCACCTCTTTTTTTTTCTGTGCAGTTCAAGCTTTGGTGATCTGATTAGACTCATCCTCAAAGTGGAGTTAAGATGGGATTGAAGAAAAGTGTTTGCTCACCACAAAACAGAAAATGACCAGGAAATGTGCACACCACCTGTGACCAGAAAATAATTAAAACGGTAACAGGTGTAACTCTGGAGGTAGGACACTCCAGAGTGTCCTTGCAGGG
This sequence comes from Scolopax mira, assembly GCA_004320125.1. Classification (NCBI taxonomy): domain Eukaryota; kingdom Metazoa; phylum Chordata; class Aves; order Charadriiformes; family Scolopacidae; genus Scolopax; species Scolopax mira. The sequence continues at coordinate 118,347 of BJBW01002170.1, read as the reverse complement.
TGCGCTAAAAGACCATGTCTAAGGAATTTTCTCACTGCCCAGCTAAGAAGATATTGAAACATTAACTTTAAAGAAATATTTTTGTGAATTAAAAAGTAAATTGAAAGATTGTATCAGTGGAAACATAAGGGGAGAAGAGGGAGAATGACATCATGCTTCATGAAAAATCCTCAGATGTCCCTCAGGAGCAAAAGTCACATCTGTCTGTCTTCCACCAGGTCAGCTGGTGCTCTCAGGCAGGGCTGGTGGCTGCACTTGGGGCATCTCAGCAGCACCCCACTTCTATCCCCTTTCCCCTGGTCACCTTTTCCTTGCTCATTCTGGATGAGAGTCAGTGCAGTGTTATGGGGGAGAAAAAGAAAGAAGGAGCTGGTCATACAAAAGGAACGGAGATGTAAAGGGGAAGGGGAATAGGAATATCAGCATTCCTTATTCTTAATGAATGGTGAGAAACAGGCTGATTTAAGACAACTATTTTTCTCTTTCAGATCCTTAATAGTCACCTTTACAGCTAGGTGGTACTGATGTGGTAGAATCTACATCTAGCTTGAAAACATGCTGCTAATCCTGCAACACACAATGAAGTCTTGTTTCATTATTTGAGTATAAAAGAGCGTGACTTTTGTAAATGGAGAAGGTGTCCCAATTTCTGTGTCTCAACTGATCCTTGTGCTATAACTAGAAAGGACTATTTTTAGTGTACTATAAATACATATGGCTTATTTACTCCTATATTTTCTAAAGAGACCTTAGTATGCTCTGCATGAATGGATGTGAGGGCTATAGGAAAATTAAGTAGTTTTCCAACAGAAATCATAAATACTACATTCTGCAGCAAGCAGCCATACTGTTAATATTTTCAAAGAAATATTAGTTCTAAAAGGTGGGTTTGTTTTTTGGTTTTGGTTTGGTTGGTTGGTTGGTTTTTTTCACAAAGGTAGATGCTTGGTATTTAAAGACGTTATGCTGAACCTGTGTAAAACTTCATTGTGAGATAATTTCTAAAACTCATGGAGGAACAGAGGAGGGAAGGTGACTAAAATACAAAGTGTTTGTGAGGACTGGAAAAGAGAACATCCCGCAGAAGACCCTGCAGCAATGACAGCATTGCCTTTGTAACCCAGAAAAGACACTGTCACCAGGGAGATCATTACACAGGGACTGGTATCCAAAAGCTTTGCATCACCTTATAAAGAAAAAAAGCAGCAAAACAAACCTGTGGCATGGACAAATCTCTAGGACCTCAGCACAGCCTGCATCGCCTCAGAAATAGGTAATCCCTGCTTTCCCAACCCCCTAAGAGATCAATTATGGAATTCTTTTGAATAACAAAACGTAAATGAAATTTCAGTCTCAGCTGCTACCTTAGCTTGCATTTAAATTGAGTCCTCAGAAAGGTGAAGGCAGTGGCACGGGAAGGGGAGGGGAAATTTATACCCTATAGTTTATAGTGCTCTGGGTTGGCATGAATAAAGTAGGTATCTTGCACAGAAATGGTTGCTGTGACTGGTATTACTGGTTTTGAGCACCTAATTCCAAGCCCCTCGTTTTCAGACAATTTATGCTGCTGCAGAAGCAGTAACTCTGGAGGACAGCTTGGTGTAGGTGGTCCCAGGCTGGCAATAGCCTTCATGTTGCTCCCACCAAGGCTGTGGCTGGTCCTTCCCAGAGCTCCCCTCAGAAAGGAACGTTTCCACAGGAATTAGCCCTTTAGGACAGGTTTTTAATTAGTAGCATTTCTTTGTAACTGGTGCTGTCTGACACTCTGAATGGTCTGTGAAATCTCCCCTTAAGGCAGAGGCCATTGCACAGGAATGAGGGGCCAGTGCCAATTCCTGTGGATGACATCATGAAGTGATACATTTGCTTACTTTTGACCTCTCACAAACAATACCACAAGTCCTTTTTCTGCAGCACTTCCAGGTTCCTTCTTGTAACTCCAGACTTTTTTTCTCCATGGGTTACTGCTGGACCATGCTGGTTGTTGATTGTATAGTGAGACCGTGGAATGGGGCGTCAAGTTCTGCATCGTGGCCTGTGGAGCTTTTCCCATAGTCTGCTATGCTAAGATACTAACACAGCATGAAGTCTATCAGACCATCTTTGAACTAACGTTTGCAAGCATCATGTGTAGGAACAGCTCTTATGCAATGAAGCAGGTTTGGAGCAGGAAAGTTGCAATATGAATCCACAGTTTGTCTTCCAGAGCTTACCCCCTTCTTGTAGTGAAATCCCTTTGCAGAATGGTCAGGCTTGAACTTAGCAGCTAGGAAGAAAATGTGCACCATTGCATGCTTGTGGTTTCTCACTTTTTTTTATTTTTATTTTTTAAAGAGGTTTTATGTTTACCTTGTCAGAAGAGGGCTAACGGTGTGCGTCACAAGCCCTGTAGCCCCACAGCAGCTGGGCTGGGAGGCTGGTGTGATGTCAAAGCAAGGGCTCCCTGCCCCAGCTCCACAGGTCCCAGCTCATGCCCAGGCATCTGGGAGCCTCACAGCAATCCTTTGGAGCAAGGGAGTGGGATAAAATTTATTTCTGTATCTCTGAAATTCAAACCATACATTTCAAAAAGGTTCACAGACATTTTTGAAGCCAAGTATTGACATTCGTGGAAGTGTTGCATTAGAAAGCAAAGAATTGACTATTTAGGCCTCCTTGACTGGTAAATGCTCAACCAAGAGACTGTTTAGAGAGCAAGATAATAAAAGCAAGTCTGATCATACAGAATACAGTGTCAGTACGTGAAAGGTTAACTTCAGGTAGTGAGACTGTTTTAGAAACATCTCAGCCAGAACTGACAGTTTTATAGCCTGCTGGAAAATATACTTTTACTTTTCTGAGCAGCACTTCAGAGCCTCCATATATCAATTGGTCCAGAAGGAAAATGTGAAGATTATTGTTTTGTCTATACAAAAATAGTCTGTTCCAACAGATTTTGTGACCGAAATTAATGGGACTAAAATAATATGTCAAAATCATTGTGTCCTTAATATCAGCATCATGTTCACTTGTTTTCCTTTGGGTCTACACACTGGAAAACATTTACAGGATGTGAGACTCCTTGGGAATTTCCATGGGTTTTGAGCCTACAAATAAACTCAGTAAGATAAAAATACATGTGATTAATGACCAGTACTTGCAATAATATGGCAGAAGTATTGGCAAAGGTCAAGTTTTTATATGTCTCTATTCCATCTTGTTTACTGTGGGAAATGCTGGGTATGTTGCTGAAGTCCCAGTGGGGTATATATGGGTCCACTTATGTCATTGCACATATCTTTCAAACTTTTCACTGACCAAATAATTTTTCTGGAGGTAACTGTGGTTTATGAGGAAGCCACACCAAATCTAACCAACAGATATTAAGTTCAATGGAGTGCAAGGCACTTTTGCATTACAGCTAAAATCTCATAACAATCTCTATCTCAAAGAAATATGAGCTTTTAACATCTTTGAGGTGAAACTCATAATAATAACTTCTTTATGTAACATTTTTCATTTCAGGATTGCACAAAGCACTTTGATTGATGGAATTACTTTTAAGCCAAGAGAATCATTATGATTTTGGTCTCCAGCAAAGCCAGAATCTGTGATTCTTCTACAGTGCCTGTAACCTGTGGCCACTGTAGTAACCTTGGGAGACTCCCATCAGGCAGGTTTCCCTATTTTGCAAATAGGGAAATTGTGATATTCAGTTAACTGGCTGGCTCTCAGGACAGCAAGAAATACAATGCTCAAAATAAATTGAGATTAATCTAGAAATTAATTGTTTTGCCAGATGCAAAATGCCTAGCTGTTTTCAGACTTAGTCCCTTCTATGAGTCTCAAGGACCTGTAAGAACAGGACTAATTGTCTTTAACTGAAACCATAAGAGCAGTGATAGACACTTGCTGATAATCATTTGGGGGTTTCATTAGAGTATTTGGAGTCAATGTATAGTATCAAGGAGGAGAAAGTTTAATTTCTCTTCCTTACTTGTAATTAATAAGCTGGTGGTGAAGAAAGCAAGTCATAAGGAGTGCATTGGGGAGAGTTTACCACATTCCGTTAAAATGATAAAATAATGAAATAGTGATAAAAGAGAGGCAAATCAGAGCAAAGGAAAATCAAGGTTCAAAGTTCCTTATGTTCGATGATAATAAAGTGCAACTTGTTTTTGTGTTCATGAGACACTGATAAGCAGAGTTGTGTGGATAAGTATGGAGTAATTTAGACAGAATATCAGGTACAAAGGACCTATCATTTTAAAATAATTTCTAATGGAAATGATAAAATTGTAGGGCTTATTTTCATCTACAGTAGTGACTTTTTGAGATGCAGTGCAACATATCCTGTTCATGCTCAGGATTAATGAAACAGATTTAACAGAACCAGTTTATGGCTAAACTAAATATAGTTACTGTATTGTTCACAGACTATAGGAAAAATAATATTAACGTCAACTCAAGTTGCTTTTAAGCTTTTAGACTTAGAGGCTATCACGAAGAGATACAGGAAATATGGATAATAACCCCAGTTCTACAAATTCTTCTTGTAAGGATTCATTTACAACGTTACCGAACACCTTTCTAAAAGTGTTGCACAGACAGGTTTTGATGACATTCTTTTTTTATCTGCCTGCTTTCATCAACATTTATTTTTGCTGTTGCCATTTTATCAAATCAGGGAATTCAAAATACCCAAATGTAGAGAAAAGTTTAGGGTTTCTAGGGAATGTGATTCCCTATAGAAAAGTTTTTATTGTTTTGGGAGAACTGTTGTTTTATTAATTTATTTTCTGGGGTTTTTAGGTTTTTTTTGTTTTTGTTTTTTCTTTAAATCAGTGATGCGCTTAATTATGCAAGATAATAATTTATCAATCTTGGAGTTCAATATAGCCTCATATAAATTTTGATTTCTCAGAAGGCTCTTACCGTGTTTATTACGCTTTGAGTCATGTCCTGGGTATTGACAGAAAGACTCAATCCTTTTAAAGAATGGCTTTTAGTGTAGCCCTAAGTAGATGAAAGGAGTGTTCATACAGGGCCACTTTGTTGTTTATCTGGTTTCTCATGATTCCTGAAGAGACAGACTTTTCCAGCTTTGCTGAAAAAAAAAAAACAAACAAGGAAGCAAAATGAGGAAATAAAATTACCTGTTTCTTCACCTTGCGTTCCTACAGCCTCTGAGGTCAGCCTGCTGGGTTTTTTGTGGTGATATACATTGCTGCATACTCCACCACAGATATTTGTTAGAGTTTTTTTCACTTGAGTGGTAGAAATAATTAATAACTAATTAATAATTAATTTTCACATTACTGACACTACTTTCAAGCTGATTCTATGCTATTGCTCAAGTTAATGTAATACATCATTGATTTTTAAGCACAAAGAGGTTCCAGATTTCCCATGGATCCGATGATGTTAGGGAGGCTGGGGAAACTGTCGTTTGTTCTGATTTGTTTTTCAGCATTTAGGTGTTCAAATTTTGCTTAGTTAGCACTGTATTGATTTTAGCTCCTAAGTGACCTATGATTATGGGCTTATGTTCTAACATTTGAATGTAGATAGAAAAGGAGGAATGACTCTCTGTATCAATTTTCTTTTTTCCTCTAATGGCTAGGAAGCCATGAAAATTTAAGATAAGCTGTGTCAGTGTGATTTCAGGGGCAAAATGTTGGCTTTAAAGCATTCAGTTTATTTCTGAGCATGAGATGAGATGAGACTTCAAACTACTGAAGGCTTTCATCTAGAGTCTACATTCATTGCTATTACTCTCAGAAACTGAGCTACACACTAAAAACAGTGAAGCCTTTAATTTCAGCATTGCAGAAACACTACACTGGAAACAGTTTTCTCCAGAAAACATGGTAAATTATACATTGAGCACCTGAAAGGAAGAAAATAATTTGAAGTATGCCTTTATGGTTGACTGTGGTTATAAAATGACAAACATAACCAAGTGGAGCATGGGCAGAGAACAACCCCTGTATGCAGTTATCATTATCTAAGTTATCTAAGTTATCATTAATGTGTTACGGGATCCATTAAAAAAATATATTGCTTTATGCGGTGTCTTTGGTAATCTGAATGGAAAGAAAATCTAGCACAGACAGCAAACCTGAAAAACGCAGATGAATTTGGCATCCTGCACTAAAAAGCAGGAGCATGGTTGTTATGTGGTATGCCCGGGGCCATCAGTTGGTCTGCAGCACACTGCAAATGCTTCAGTTAGGCTTTTAATAAAAACTCTTGTCCAGTCTCTGCAGAATCACCCAGCGGTGGGCAAGTACATCACTCAGCTCTGAATCTTGCCCCGCTGAATTGTTCATGTTCTCTTCCTTGATTTTGCTCCTGCTAATGGTAAAAGGCTATTTCTGCTCTTTAGAATTACATGACAGTTCTGAAAAATATACTGATCAGCAACAGGATGAAACCAAAACCTTCCTAAGGTTTCTCCCCACTTCTGAATTATTGGATTATGACACCTAACCCAGAGTACCAAAGACATCGGTTGTAAAGAAACTCAGGATACAGACAGGTTATGAAGGCATGGAACAGCCAATATATCTCAGATTTCCTAGTATGAATTATGATACCTCTGGCTTTGAAGGTTTCTTGCTTCTTGCCTGAATGTCCAAACTGCAAGACAAATAGCTCGGTCGTTTAGACCAAAAAAGTTTTTGTGAACTTGAGAAACCTTTGCTAAGGAAAGTTGCACTGAGACTTGTACACAAAGTCTTTAGTATTAAGTAACATAATAACTGCAGATTGTTCCTTTTTTTTTCATTGTCTCTGCATAGGAAGACTTGAATGTTATAGACCTAGGTTTTGACAGATTTTTATTTTTTTTTCTGCATTCATTTTAGTGGAACTAGGAGAGTGGTGGGTTGTTTTTTATGTTCAGGTTTTATTTTATTTTATTTTATTTTACTTTATTTTATTTTATTTTATTTATGTCTTTTTATGCATAGGCACTCTGGAAAAGGTAGAACTATCCCATAAATCTGTGTCTCTTCCACAGATGGAGCCTTCCATCATTGTACAGATGTTCATCGTGTTGGATGGAGACGTGATTGCTTTTTCTTAATATCTAATCTGGAAAATGCAGAAGAACAAGCTGCTATAAAGTTCTTTTGAAGTGATGTTGCAGAAACAATCTTTTCCCTCCCCTGTCTAAACTATTGCATCTCTTTTGTGTTAGCTGCAAAAGTGTTTTGGATTTCAGCCTTTTCCAAACCACTGTAATTGTGTGCTCATGTAATGAATACAGATGGGATTGTTCTTGGATTAGAGTTAAGTGGATGTTCATTCTAGAGTGTCTTTCTCATCTTAAAATCTAAAAGTCCAGTCAATACATTTTACAGATTCCTATGTCAAGAAATTGTAAGATTATGGAAAAATAGGATTGGAAGCAATCTGAAAAATCTACCCTATTCCTCTGCTCCATGGTGGAAGCAGCCAGGTCTGTGGCATTTTAAAAGTGAAAATTTCAGAGCCTCCTCAGCAGTGGGTTCATGATTAATGGTAGGTTGTTCCTGATAACAAACCCACCCACTTTCTCTAAGGTGTTCTGACTGTTTCTACTATGGTAATATATTCCAACATACCACATTACATAAAAAACTGAGCAATTATCAGTCGGAGATGCACCAACTCTTTAGTTATGTTCCCTTTTAATACGGTTGAGTATTTCTCTGGTACGAACACTGATGCAAGTATAAAGCGAGGAGACTGACAGTATCCTTTAAATTAACATATGTTTTTAATTGAGGTGTAACTGAAAAATACAACAGGGAAAAAGAAAATGTAGTACTTAATGGTTTCTGCTGCTACTGTGATGCTTAGGATAATTGCAGAACCCTAATTGCGTTCTTTTTAACTAATCAAGCAGAAGTGAAGTTTTCCAAAATAATTGTTATTGGCAATAGTCATATCTTCCCTAAAACCACTATCTTCAATTGATATTTATCCAGTTAGAATCATATCAAATCAAACTAGACAGAATCTTTTTTTTTATTATTTTTTGACAACCAGTCTACAAAATTTTGTGTAGAGTGAAGGGTGAAAAGCTCAATGGAACATACAAGCTAGAAAACTAGTGATTTTTATTGGGCAAAATGGCTTTAATATAATGCACAAATATTTCATTTGCGATTTATTTTTTTAACCCAGTATAAATGCATCTGTAAGAACTGATCATTTACGTGTTCATTTTGGTATTACAAATTCATTTTATATTAAAATATTTAGAAACATGAAAATTTATGGTTGATACACAGTCCTGCATAAATACATCACCATTATAGTGAATGCTATGGATGTGAGGGTAAAAGGGTCAATTTAGTAAAGCATTTTAAGGATGAGCATAAAATCTTTGATTTCAGTGGGATGAATTGCACTCCGAGTCTTCTTAACACACTTTTAAAATTATATATTAATTAAATACCCTTTTTGCAGTGAGAAAAATAAAAGCTGCTGTTTAACCTAACTCACAGTTTGTCAAGATCAAAGGTAAATAGTTTGTCTCTTTCATGTTCCTACCATTTCTATGCTATTTCTCTAGAATAAAAGACAAAGCTGCCAAAGGGGAAAAAAATCCACTCCATTCTAACTGTCAAGCACCAGGTATTCAGTCTGTATGTCTGCTAAATGTTGAAATAATGAAAGAAAAAAGTACCATTCTCTTTCCAGTACTATAAGAGCAGAATGGGGAAATGAAGGCTATCCCAGGCTTTAAGTTGTGTGGGAAATGGGAAAGATAATGTCAGTGCACTCCTCTGCTCCAGGCTTCCTATATAAGGTATTTCTTCCTATTTAGGTCTCAGGTAAATTAGTTTTCCAGCTGTAAAGTAAAATAGATGAATCTAATTCCCCGTTCCTTGAAGTGTTGTAAATAGATGTATTATATATCAGCTGCTCAGGAATGAGGACACTAGTAATCTAAAAGCTTTCAACAAGATGGTCAGTATGATCCCTTCTAGAAATTTAATGCTGTGTGATAATTTAGCCTACCTGAAAACATTCTTAAAACTCTTTATTGGTTAGATGTTTAAGGGAAGGAATATGTTAAAACTTGAAAGAGCAGTAGTCAGATTTTCACTGTAGCTTAAGCCATTGAAGAACAGCAAATGACTTCATACCAGCAATATAACATTATCAGAGTAGCCCAAACCACTGATCCTGATCAAGGTTTTTGGCAGACTAAAGAATTAAATTGCCCAATTTTAAAAGAACATTTTCTGAAGCACAATCCTTTAAATTTCTCTCAAATTGGTGATACAAAAACCAGCTAGTTCAAGTCATTAGTCCATCTTGAAAATTTTGGTCTTCAGTTTAGAACAGATCACTCTATTTAGATGAACCCTTTGCATTCAAAGAGGTCCTTATAAACTCTCCTTCAGAAGTGTGGGACGTGATAGTTAATGTAAGCAATTTCTACAGCATAAGTAAGTCATAGGGATAGGTTTCAGCTTAGACACAAATTCTGGTACAGTTAAAGATCTGAAAAATGAGTACAGAACAGAAGGGCTGGCTCAGTGTTAACCTTGTGCAGTTTAATCAATACTGTAATACAGACCCTCAAGCTGAGACAGCATCACCCTTCCTGATCACCCCTACTCACTTCATGCTGCAGCACATCGTGTAAACGCTTCCTTTACCATTACAGGAAAGGATTTAAAAATAGAAATTGTGTGCAGCGATTACCTTGGGGTGGCTTTTGGAAAGGGAGGATGTTACAGACATCAGAGAAAAATCTTATCCTTTCCTTCTAAGCGCATTGGGTAAGAGAGAACTCGCATTAGTTATACAAGTTGTATTCTGACACTGCACTGGTAAAAGTCTCACTTTGGAAAACTTCCGGCAAGTTTAAAAGCCCAAAAGCAGGACCAGGCCTGCAAACTTGATGCAGAATGCAACAGACTGCCTCCTGGCTCTGGGATCCCAGAATTTTTCCAGAGAAGTTGTATAGATCATTCTGTGGTAGGTATACTGGGGTTCAGTGACTGATCAAACAAAATCATCAGGTAGACTCAAAATATGTTTTTTCTGGCTAAAACTAATAACTCTAACAAAAACAATCAAAAAAGCTGCATTTCATTTTCAGTAACTTTCCACTTTTGAAAGTCATGTTTCTCTAATGAATGTCTAAATTAGCCAATTTGTTTCTGTTTAGAAAGTGTCAAAAAATATTCTGGTACTTCAGGGATATTTTTCTTATGAATAATTGGGAGAAAGGAAGAATTCTCTATAAAAGAGATATTATTTAATAAATCATCCATGTTAAAGCTGGATGTGCCTCTACTCAATTTTGAATAGATGCCTGTGTGTGCTCAGTCCAGTCGTTAAGACTGTAATCAGCTTAATATCACTGTTAAGCAAAAAACCACTGTCAAAACTGATTCCATTATTGGTAATCATGCCAAGTAGATCAAAGACTGAATGGATTGTGAGGCTATTCAGGCATCTGGAATGGGATCGTTTCTCACCTGTAAAGCTTGGCTCATCATAAAGAGACTGGGGAGGATGAGGATGCCAAAGAACAGCTTTTTCTTTTGTCACATGAGCTTACTGTGTTATTTTCCAGTTCATTTAATTAAAACACAGAAATGTATTTCACTGCAACCTGATGATTTTAATTGTCATAATGAAATGATAACAAAATGATCCATGATTTTAATCACTTGAAACAAAACTCTGAGAACTATGGAACGCATTATACTGATTTCCAATTTGCCTTGTCAGAATTATTTTTCTAAAGGTAACTTAAAGCTTAATATAATGCAATTACGTTTTTTAAATAGTATTGAGGAAATAAATAGTATTGATCTAAGGAAAAAATATCAATAAAAGCTAAGAAATCATATTTTAAATTACTGTAACCATAGAAGAACACAAAAAATAATTCATTGCAGTAGATCTTGCTTCATCTTTTTTTAAATTTTATTGTCACTTTTGAAAGTTCCACCCAGGGGCACCTTTAATATGAAACTGGGATTCTAAAATTAAGTTTCTATTTTTGCACAGATGTATCATTCTCTTTTCAATCTTTAATCTTATTAAAGAAAATTTGCGTGTTATTATAAGGATTAGTTTATAAAAAACTCTTCATCTCTCTGCTTACACATTCACTTCTGCAGCTTGAACTGATACACTCTAGTCGTTTGGTGATGAATTCAAATCTGTCTTTCAACATAGTTGCCAAAGTGGCTGGTTTTGTTTGATTCAAGTCTCTTATTTTCAATTATATTCTAATTTATCAGACAGCATTCTTGTGTGTACAATTTTTTTTTTTCATTTCTTGTTGTGATTAATAGTCTCCACATGAGAAATTATTTTCAATGGTTTCTAGGTGTGGTGGTGCCACTCCCCACTCATTTAGGCCACCTTGTGCTTGGTGCAATTTCACACACACACACATGGGCAACATAGCAATACAATGGGCCAGAACGTTACCTGAGACACATAATGGTCCAACATATAAAGGAAAGAAAAATGTGGAAAGTAATTGACCAGAATAACCTGGCAACCCCTTAGCATACCTGGCTCCCATCGTTTGGGAGTAATTGCAATAAATGATCACTCCTGACAATGCATTAATCATGGCCCAAGGATGATGATGATTGAACTTCAAGATCTATCAAGTTCTGGCTTGTGCAATGGTGGAAAGTACCAGAATATCGTATGGCTGAGTTGGGATAGAGTGGACAAGCACCTGATGGAGGTCAGTTATGTTGGACCTGGGCATAGAAAGCTTTCAAAGTAGTTTCCTATGAACTGTATGATTTGAAATTTTAGATTTTTCATATCAAAAGCAAAAGATTCTAAAGTGAATTTAATCATGTAGAACCATATATACAAGATAAGGTGTTAAATATATCTAATTCATTGAAGAAGCTGTATTTATTACTTTCTAGTTTATTTTCTCTGAAATAAGAAGCTGATGGGGAGAGCAGCACAAAGTGGACATTGAGCAGCGGGACTTGCCCTTTTGTCTTTGATGGTGCCGGAAGTGTATGCTTTTATTTCAACGTGAATAGATAAAAGATATTCTGCACTGTCCCCTTTATGAGAGGTCCAGTAAAACATCTGTGGCTCAGGGCACTTATGAGGATATGACTGCAGTCTGAATGGATTTTATACCACAAAAAGAGGCAAGGCTCCTTGCACTTGGGGAATTGATGACACAGTATAGGCCAGGCTTTGCTTTCAGATGCAGCAAAATGTGGCTAGTACTACATTTGTGTTATTAGTTAACATATTAACACTGACTCTTTCGTTCAGTGAGTCTGACAAAGAGCTACACATCAATGGACCCTGTGCTTGTGGCTCAGCAGCCAGATAAAATCTCCACGACACCACAATGCAAAAATCCTAGAAGAAGAAGAAAGTTCTGAATGAAGTTTCATCAAAAAACATGATATTCAAGTCTATCAGTTCTCAAATGCATTTCGGTCACTTCTGCTGCTCTCATTTCATCTCTCCTTATTTTAAATCCATTGTACCACATACTTGGGCGCTTTTAGCCATTGTGCTAAGACTGTTTGGTTCAAATTTTGTGATGTTTCTCAGCTCTGCTACAGCATTTTTCAAATGAGAAAGTGCAGAAAGAGATTTACTTTTCTGTTTAATAACTACCACTTAGATTTAAAAGCTATCTGACTAAAATAGCAAGAATAAAGGAACAATTAATCCATTATTTTAGTGACACTGTAGCTGCAGTGACTCTTAGCTAGTATTATTTTATTGATACCTTTCACATTATTTCATTTGATGTGACATGTTTCATTCACTAGAGTAATGAAAAACTGTCAGCTGTATATTACTGTTGCCAAGGATGCTTGTAGTCATATTATTAAACTGGACTAACAGAAAAATTGACAGAAAATTTTCTATCATAATCCCATCATCCCTTAATTACCTCGAACTTCAGCTTCTTTACTTTCTTCTCCACAAGCAATGTGTAAAAGTTGGTCTTAAAGAGTGTAGTGGCCATTACTAAAACTCTGTGTTTCTTTCAAATAATGCACATTCAACCAGTTCATCAATTTTTTTTCAAATTCTTTTTGTACCAAAGTATCATTTACTTTTAATAATGTAAATAAAAGTGTATTTATCACCTTGTTTTGTGTAATACATGCATCAATATGAAAGATAATATAATGAAAACCTTGTTAAAATTAAGTAAAATGTAAAGTCACAAAAATCGGTAAAATAGAGTAAATGGTCTTTATGTGAATAAATACATGGTCAAATAATAACATGACAAGGAGATGAGTATTTTACCTAATCAGTAAGTCAGCGCTCTAAGAGATGGAATTTGGCTCAGTCATTTGACTTAGGTTACCTGTGGTTTCCATTAAAAGACGGAAAAAAAAAGATACTTGCCCAATAGAGTTAAATTCATTGAAGAAATGAACAGTCTTAACTTTAGTGAGGTCATTTGGCTTAGTTAAAACATAAAATAACATAGCCTCCAGTGCTTAGAAAATTTCTGACCTGTGTCTAAACAACTTTATATCCCTATTTAGAATAAAGAATATACAAACAGTATGTTCCCTCTTGCTTCCCATCTTAATTAGGCTGGAAAATCTTACCAGGGCCATATGGCGTGTGCACAGTTAGGCATCTCTCAGTTGACTTGAGAATGAACAAATATTACTGTTAAGGTCTGTTATGGTGTAAAATCAAACTATCAATTCAAAGTCTATAAAGGGGTAGGAGGTACCCCTTCCTAAACCAGGACGTTAAAATGATGCCAAACTGGACATCTCTGAAAATTGTTCTGTATTTCTTAGGGTTTTTTCACTCTGTGAAGGCCCCTGTTTGAAATGAGAGAGAAGCATTTCTTCTTTTCTTTCATTTTATTCAGTGACTGGCAAATGCCATGGCAAAGAGTGAATTAAACATCTAAGCATCCAAGGAATGATCCAGTGTGTGCAAAAGGCCCAGCCTGAGGCCCAGGTTTCGAGAGCGCAACAAGTGGTGCCAGTATTTTCTGCTCACACTCCACCCTGGCCTTTGTTTTATCCTTCATGAGAAACGTACTCTGTACACGTCAGGCAATTAAATAAACACCAATATTTTTTTTTCATTACCTTTTTAAACATATTTTCAGCTAATTTTACTATATAAAAGTAGAAGTTAAAAAGATCCCAGCACTTTAAGTTTATGATCAGCAAACATTTTGGAAAGAAAAGAACTTGCAGTCTGAGCAAATAGAGTGTTACTGAGAAATAATTAGTGTTCTTTGCCCTCAGGGACATCATTGCTTTTAAATCTTACCCAGTTTACCCTGCTCTTGGCATTCTGCTGCTGACATCAAGCAGACATTGTGCAGTTAGTTACCTAGGCTGTGTCATAGATGTATGTGTCCCAGAAGAAGCTAACCATATAAAAGGAGCTTAGCAAAACCAGCAAGCCATTTATAATGTGTCTCTAAATACCTGCTGGCTTTTGCACTAAAACTCCAGCAGCAATCACCACAGCTTCCAGAGCACTGCAGAGCTTGCTTCTGGTTTGAGTGGTGAAAAGGGTGCCTAGCTCTTTTTTCATTACTCATGTAAAATTGAAGCACACTTGCAACAAAACTTTTTAAATTATTTTAAAAGCAGTGTTTTTGGGTTTTATTTATTTTTTATGTTTGTGTATATTTAGTACCATTTTAAAAACTTTGGATCCAAGCCTCATTTAATAGATACTGAAGCCAGTGATGCTGGGCTGCTATACACAGGTGCTGTGCATTATTAGTCATGTGAGTTTGATAAGCAAATTTTTATATTTTGAAGGCAGCCTCTGGTATTGAATGAATCAACCTCAGACTTACAGCACTGTCCTAGGAGGGCTGTGAATCCTTCCTTAACTTTCCCAATTCAGTGGCCTCACTTTGTGTCCTGTGATGCTGAGATACCAGGGGTGGTGTTGCTTCTCCAGTTTTGTCTGGGAAGCCACTGCTTTGTGGGCAAAGGGACACTGTTGGCCCTTTTTCTTTTTTCTCTTTTGCCTTATCATTTTCTCCAAGAAAATGACTCCATGCTTATTTTAATCCAGAATGGTTGGATAAGAAACAGATTCAAGGTGGGATTTCACAAGACAGCAGAGCTGTGCTCTGACACTGAAGGCAGCTGGTTCAACTCAGTGAATTAGTAGAAAACTAAAGGATTGGTTTTCTTTCAGGTGAATATATTTCAGGTATTTGTCAGAGAGTTGCAAAGGAGAAAGAAGGTCAGTTGGGGTCAGCTGTCCCAGTGGTACCTCCTCCCAACTTCTTGTGCACCCTCCTACTCACTGCCAGGGCAGTGTGAGGAGCAGAAAAGACCTTGACTACTTAGCAACAACTAGATCCACCAGTGTGCTATCAGCACCATTCTCATCCCAAATTCAAAACACAGCACTACACCAGCTGCTAGCAAGAAAGTTAACTCTATCCCAGCTGAAACTATGGCAGTTTTAAAGAGTAAAGTTAAAGCTATCCAAATCCCTCGAAGGGCATTTGAAGAGGAGACTGGCAAAAAACGATTAGAACACGTGAGTTTCTGTCCTTTACTTCATACCAATTGCCTTGACTTGTCCTGTGCAGTGGGTGGTGGGTGCTCATATGTGTATAGTCCTTGTTTAAGAGAGAACTAGGTGTGTGGTACTCAAACTGCTGGTGCAAAATCAGATGGCTAATGGTACTAAAATGGCAGTCACAGTGAAAGGGACTATGGCAGTCAAAAATTGGTGGACATCTGTGACCTTTCTGTGCGGGTGAAAAGCATCTCTGTGCCCTTTGCAGTTGAATTCTGTAGTTGCTTCAAAGAGATCTTGACAATTGCTTTTTCCTCTGACTTTATGCAATGCCTCACCTAAAAGTATCAGTGCTGCCTGTTTCTGGATCAGTTACTGCAAATAGCACAGTGATAAATCCCTTTAAATATGTTGGTCTAAATTATCTCCTGACCTTCAGCTGTGTCCTACGAGCATCAGACTACAAATCTCTACAGTATGAGTTTTTCACTGTTTACATCAATATCCAAGATGTGCAAAGAGGCAAAAGGAGGTGCAGATGTAACAGAAGAGTAATGAAAGACAAAGGCAGGTTTAGAGTATTACATGTTGCCTTTAAAGCCGTCTTAATGAGTCTTGATGGTTATGTGACAGTGAAGGGGGAAACAGTCAACTAGTCTTTAAAAGAAAAAAACAAAACAAAAAAAAAGATCAGAAAATCCCAATTAGAATAGAAAAAAAGGAGAGAATTTTGAAGACTGAGATTTTGGATGTAGTCACTTTAATGACTGTAGGTATTTTATAGGTACTTAAACCTTTAAAACTTACCTATGATCCTCTCCTTCATTAATTAAGCTAATTACAAAGAGGATTACAGACAAGATTATGCAAGCTAGATTTTGATTACTTTTTTGTGCTCAGAAATGACTGATTTTTCTTGAGGGGAGTACTAGCCACAGAGGAATATTTTCCAGAACTGTATATGAACCAAACAAGGCTAGAAAAAATAATCCATATTTTTTTGGTTTTGGATTCATGCATGGAAAATATGAGGCATCTGCCACTAAATGAAGCACAGTAAAAAAAATAACTCCAGAATAATGAAGATACATGCTGGGTTTTGTTAGTCTGTGACTTTAGACAATGGGTGACATTAGTGTTTATTTCCTTTTAAGTCAAGTTGTTTTGCAAAATTTTGATGGGCCATAACTAATAACATCATACAGGAACTCTGTAACTAACCTCAGCAATTATTTCTCTGCCTGTTACTCTGTACTATTTTGGCTTCCTCTTAGCATTTGTGTAAGCACTTTTGTGCTCGTTTTAATGTTAGTCATGTGCTGCCAGTATTTTAGTAAGTAACCCCCACAAAAATGTTCCTATGTACTGTATAAAAAATGCTGCATCCTTCTGGTGCAAAGAAAAAGAGGGGTAATGGGAGGAGAGGGAATTTAGAGTTTTAAATCCTTTTTCTTAATGAGAGGAAAAAATTGATGATTCGTGGTATAAGCCATTTAATATAGGTAAGAATAGGGAAATAGCGTGGTTTCGGGGGGGTATTTTATCAGCATTTGCAAGACTACAGTCCTGAAAGTGTAACACTTGGTAACATAAACCCAGCAGAATACAGACTAATGTGGCTATATAACTAAGATATTTTAATATGTACAGTGAAAACTATTATTACTGCACATAATGAAGGGCCAGAGCATCCTTAGCTTATACACATCTTTTAATGAGTCCATTCTGCTTTAATGAGAAAAAGAGAGAGCAAGCAACACTAAGTTAATGGGTATCCCTATGGACAGAAATAATTGGACTTGAGGGGAAAAAAAAATATATGCAAAACCAGTACCTTATTTGGAGGCTTGTCAGTGGGCCCAGATTCAAGATTTCTCATTTAGACTAACTAGCCTGGCATGCTATTTTCCTGTACTCAGTGGTACTCATTTTGAAAGAACCATGCTGAGGTAGAGAGAGCTCACCTGAAATTACACAGTTACAGGAAAGCTGTTCATTTTGGGAATGATCCAATTATATAGTGAAATATGAAATAATATTTCAGTTAATAAGAAGTGGCCAAAATTCTTGTTGCTGCCCATTCTGGAGGTGCACCTGTCATAAAGTGTTGGATTATTTAAATGTTGTCTTTTCTCAAGAAAAACTTGCTGATTGGGTGTAACACAGTCTCGGGTCTTACTTCCAGTTGGGTATTACACAGAGAGATAGAGGGACTCCTCTATGAATGTCTCTGCCTGCTAAAGTTAGTTCCCAGCTTTTATTTTTATTGGCTGTAGGGACATTGGAAGGCTGAAATAAAAGAATAACAGCAGTCAGGATTTCTACAAAAACATCCTGTCTGAGAGGTCCATACATAGCTAATCTTATAGCCCATCTCACTATGGTCTCGAGTTGCAACCTGAGCTAGTTCCTCTCTCCTAAAGGTCCATCCTACATCTGCACATAGTGTGAAGGTATCACTGACCCCTCACATGACTACACCATTGGTCAGGTGGGGTGAACTTTCTCCACGTGCACTGAGATGTGTAGATGGTAGATAACCCATAGCTTGGTTATCTGAGGGATACCTGTCTGGTTACATGACAGAAAAAATGCTCACTGCAAATGCCTCCTGTGAAGAACCAGTGAACCTCACTGCAGCCAAAAGGCCAGTATTTCTTAACATATCACTTTATGATAAGCCAGATAACTATAAAGACAGCAATGTCCAATGGATACAGCCTGAACTAAAGTTTGGAAAAGTCCTGGAGTGACATCCATTGGGTGACCTTGAAAAAAAGGGTTTTCTAGCTTCACTTTGCTTCTTGTGCTTTTTCTCACTTTCCATTACTGGAGATCACTGCACAACAGATCTTCGGCATCAAACAAACCAGTGATGTAGTACAAATAGATAACAATAATAATCATCCAAGCAATAATAAACTCTCTTTTTCCCACCGCCTCCTCTTTTGCCCTCCCCTCCTCTCCAGACATACTTTAGAGTAGACAAAAATAAACTGTGAAGAGGGCTTGAAATGTGTTGATTGGCTGTTAATATCTTGTGGTGGTTCTAATTACTGTATCATCCATGTCCTGTATTTTGGTTAATTTCTTTCTCTGGTGAAATAACATGACATGAATTTCAGTAGGAGTGCAATAGTCCCACATAAGCTCCATCAACATTGTCCCTAGACTCTAATATGCCACATTTCTGTGCCAGAAGGGCATACCTTTATGCAATCCAATCTCCAAAGTATAATCTTACTTGTAAAAAGTCCTTCAACAAGACAAAAGCCATGTGAGGTTAAAGGGACTGTTAAAAAAACAGGAGACTGGCCTCAACTTCTGTGCTGCTGTGAAATTTCTTGACTTAATTTATTAAAAAAATGTATAAAATAGCAAGAAAACAGGAACCTGTGAGAAGACGTCTTTTGTCTAGGGTCAAAATATCATCATTTATCTTTGGCTTCTGTCTATTAACAGACAGGACTATCACATTTCTTTGTTTTCTTTTGTTCTTTGTCTGGATACGTTCTTCTCTCCTGCCTTCAAAGTGTGGGCATATTTTTTTTGGCTGGGGCAGCCTGTGTCCAGGTTGTTTTCAACCTCATCAAAGACTCTATCCTGAAATTTATTCCTGAGCAAAAAGCCCAGCAAAGGGCTGAGCTCAGACACTGAGGCACTAATGGGAGAGCAGGGAACCAGCAAGGGACATTGACAAGGTTTGTAAAAACCCTGTGAGTGTTGGTGGCATGGGGCAGAGGTGGACAGAAGCTTACAGAGGTGCTGTGCAGGTGGTACAAAGCTTGAGGAACTAAGGCTGTTGGAGGTGGGGATCCAACTTCAGAGGAGCTTTGGGGGAAGCAGAAGGTCCAGAGGGCTGGGGTCAGAGGGAGCAGGGGATCTCAGGACCCAGGGATGTGGGTGAATGAGGGTGGCTGAGATGTGAGCTGAGGTGGGAGCCCATGCTGAACAGTTGCCAGTCATGTCAAGGAGAGGACACCTCTGAGAAAAGGGAATGAGCAAGCCTGGGAAGGCAGGCTGGCAGCAGGGGTGAAAAGGGGGGCTGTGTAACCGAGGGGCCAAGGTGAACTCTTCTAAACATCACCTGACATGAGAAATGTGACCACAACAACTTCCACACAAGACTGCACAGCTCCTTCTCATTCTCCCCATCTCAGCAGCACCATCACTTCTGATTTATGGAGCAATATAGGCCTTTTACAGGCAAATAAATAATGGGAAAGGACAAGGTCCATTTAGTTTTTCTACAGTAGTTTGGTATGTTTGATACCCTGACATGCAGGTACATGGACAGCCATTGACGTCATCTTGCTGGCTGGAGGTCTCAAGGTGAAGAGACTTGTTTGTATGTATGAAAATGGGGCTTCTGACCTAAAACCTTTAACAATGCTTGCAGGTGAGCGGAGCCAATTCAGATTTCTGTTTCTATGAGATAATCCCCTGGTACTAATGACTAAGGTCTGTAATTTATTCATCAATATGTCCCAACTCCTTCTTGCTTTGTGACATCTTCATACTGAGGCTTCAGGCTTTGGCATTTTTTAATATATATATCTTTTTTTTAGATTTGATTATCCTATTTAACCCTACTGCCAATAGGACCTCAGGGAGAGGTTTTCAGTTGTACACAGTTAGTTTTATAAGCAGCGTTATTAAACTATCCATTAGCTGTTTTTTTAAAAACTCATTTATTAATAACAATAAAGGTTTTTGCATGAAGAATAGGGGGTGGCATTATATGGAATGGTTTCAGACTCTAATAATAACATTTCCTACTTGTGAGTAGAATTTATAAATGAGCTTTCTCATGTGAGATTGAATTCAAAATCTGACATTCTTTGCCCCCCTCCCACCTCCATGGTTTTTCCCTCTGATGCATGAAGTAGAGCTATGCTGGATGCTGAGAGAGAAGACAGGTCATGAGCAGGGCTATCGCAGAGGAAGTCTGGCTTTGTTACCAGCAGCTTAGGATCGTGCTCCCCCCATGATCAACCCCATTGCCAGAGGCAGCCAGGATCATGTCTTAGTTCAACCAGCTGCTCTTGGCACTTGAGGCCATGGACCAGGAGAGAGGCCATGGTTGTTGCTGAGTAAATTGACAAGTTATCTCTGCAGCTTGGGATAAGGGAGATGGGGTGCTAGAAAGGAGCCTACAGGGATGTGTTAGAACTGTGACAGTCTTGTGTTTATAAGAGCACCGGGGGTGTCAGGGTGAGAGCAGACGCCTGCCTGATCCAGCCCCACAGTCTCCACGGGAGAGCGTGAGAAACACAACAAGTGCGGGATAATATTTCTTCCTGCTGCATTTTCAGTGTCTGATTCTGTGTTATACAAAGCTGGTGGCTGTACACAAACCACCACGTCCACAGGCCACTTTTTTCCATAAATTTGACTAATTGCCTTTTGCACCCATATACGCTTTTGTCTTTGACAATATCCTGTAACAACACATTCCCCAACACATTCACTGGGTGAAAAGGTGCTTTTGCTTATTTTTAAACCCATCGCCTGATAACTTCATTGTTATGAGACATGCTGAGCAGTCATTGCTTATTCACTTCCTCCCTGTCACTCCTGATTCCTTCTGTTCTCAGGGTATTGTATTTGACAAGGCTGTATTTAGATCTAGTTCTGAATTTACCACAAACATAATGTTTAAAGCTCTGAAGCTGTGGAGTGGGGATGAATGCACTCGTCTTTTTCTGCTCTCTTGGGGCTATTGTGCTGCCATCCCTACTCCTGCCAGGCCAGTTCATTTACATTTTAAAACTTGGGATTTAGAATAGATATGTAAATGTACTTTCCAGACAGTAATAGTAAATCCTGCTACTTAGTTTTAATTTAAAGTCCTGATCATAAATTTAGGATTGAAGATATAGGCTGTATTCTTGGCCAATTTGTACTGAAAGTATTGTAAGGAACAATTTGACTTGAGAAAACTGAAATAACTACCCAATTAAATCCAATCAGCAGTATAATTTATTGAAGGTTCAGAAGCTTATCTGAGT
Organism: Scolopax mira; assembly: GCA_004320125.1. Taxonomy (NCBI): domain Eukaryota; kingdom Metazoa; phylum Chordata; class Aves; order Charadriiformes; family Scolopacidae; genus Scolopax; species Scolopax mira. The sequence goes on along the minus strand of BJBW01002170.1, from coordinate 96,847 downwards.
TTTGTTTGACCTTCTCAAACAAAGAATCGCCTTTTCAAGCTTACTTTTATGATTGTGCAATACGAAAAGTAAAAATTCAAGAGCATATTCTTACAAGGAGGCCTGGCTTCCCCAGCAAGCTCCACAGCCAGCCGCCTTCTCAATAGCAAGTTCATTCTGTTTTAGGAAAAAATATGAGCAAATTACTTTTCCTTATGAACACATCATGGTTTAATCCCAACCAGCAGCTAAGCATCTCACACCCCTTCCCTGGTGGGATGGCAAAGAGAATCAGAAGGGTAAAAGTGAGAAAATTAATGGGTTGAGATGATAAAGACAGTTTAATAGGTAAAGCAAAAGCCATGCACACAAGCAAAGTGAAACAAGGCATTAGTTCATCTCTTCCCATGGGCAGGCAGGTGTTCAGCCATCTCCAGCAGAGCAGGACTCCATCACACAGAATGGTCACTTGGGAAGACAACGCCATAACTCTGAATATTCTCTCTTCCTCCTTCTTCCCCCCCAGTTTATGGCTGAACTTTGGTTAGTTGGAGTCAACTGTCCCAGCTTTGTTCCCTCTCAGCTTCTTGTGTACCCCCAGTCTGCTCACTGGTGGGGTGGTGTGAGGAGCAGGAAAGGCCTTGATGCTGCGTGAGCCCTGCTCAGCAGTAACCAAAACATCTCTGTATTATTAACACTGTTTCCACCAGAAATCCAAAACATAGCCCCATACTAGCTACCATGAAGAAAATCAAGTCTATCCCAGACAAAACCAGCACAACACAATAAAAGGAATGGACATTCCTCTTTTTAACACACAGAATTTGTAAATGACAAAAAATGTGAAAAAAGGCATTGTTCATTTCCCTAGGATTAACAGAACCACAATCTTTCAACAAGTGGCAATTTTCCTCTTCTCTTCTATATCTTAGAAAAGGAAAATAAAATTCATGCAAAGTTACAGTGGACAACATAGTTTTCCTTTGTTTATTTTGTTTAAAAATATATATACTGTAAATTAAAAAAAAATAATATATATATATACATTGGCAACAAATATAAAATGGCACTTTCTGTTCTAAGAATAATCACACATTATTTGAAGAACTATGTCCCATACAGATATATCCATATCTGTAGGCATTTATTGACAGCAAAATTAAAAAGAAAAATGGTTGTCACCCACACTGGGCTAAGATTTTCTTTACATATCTACAATTGTTTTAGGACTTCTCCAGAAAACTCAATAGACTGACAGGTGTCTCACATTCATGTGCAGAATGCCATTGCCTACATGCTCTTCCTAGGGCAGGAAAAAAAAAATCCAACCCCCTTATTCTCCATTGTATTGTCTTTTCATGGGTAATTTTCACAGCTACAACACAACCAGATCGAAACAACAAAGCTTTATATTCCTACATGGTTCAGCTGACCATACCTGAAAAAGCTATTAGCTGACAAAAAAAAAAGCAAGATCACTGTGTTTAGCTGGGAAAACGGTATTATCATCTGCAGTTCTAAACAATAGCCTGTATTATTTAGTAAGCCATTGTTGGTCTGATCACTTACTGAGTCCAGGAGTACTTTTTTAGGAATAAGTCTTGAGAGTCAGCTCAATGTGACAAAATAGAGTTGCTTCTTAGGAGCTGCTTAGTGTTTGCTTTTCACAGAGCTTAGGTTTACAGGAAGAATTTGTGAAAATCGGTCAATTTCACACACACACACATATAAAAGATTTAAAAGAAACACTTGACCCCCTCCTCCCCATTTTTCTGGCCTCAGTAGGAAGAAGGATGGCTGATGTCTCTTCCCTAGACGATTCCCCAAAGAACGCCCCTCACCCTGCAGCTTGATCTTGGCATCCGATCTGCTGTCTGGAGACTTTCTTGGGGAGTAGCCCTTTACTTATATTTTAAAAGAAACTTCCTTTTCCTTTTGTAAACCTCTGCTTTCCAAAAAAAGCAAGTGAAACCTAAGGAACTGAATCTTTCCCCAAACCCAACCGGAGGACTGGACCTTATATGGGGGAATAATTTGCCTTTTCTCTCCTCTTTTGACTTCTCAATTCAGAAACATGTCACCTCACTTTACCGTTAACTGGCAAGGAGCTGAGATGCCTCTGCACTGTAACAACTTCTCTGAAAAAAACCAGCATTTCTGACATCTAGATTTTCCTTGCCGCTGGCCACCCTGGAAGGCATCTGCCAGGCCTGAGGGAACCATTTTTCCAGCTATCATGGGTACGTGCACTCACAAGTTTTTCATTTGCTTGTTTGCTTAAGAAACGTACCTATTCAGAATTTAGAAGGATGGTGAGTGGTTTTTTTTTTTTCTCCCTACACATACAAAGGGAAATGGAACTGGCTGACACAGCTCTTTTCCCCAGGCTACACAAAGAAATTGGTAAACTGGGAGCAGAGGGTCATTTCAGGCAAAGACCAGGGGCTGGTATTTTTCCTTCTCTGCTCCTGAGGAGCTGTTAGACTCATCCCACTTTGCAGAAACCCAAGAAGGTATGTGTGCAGGCTCATGGGAAAGCTGTTCTCTCTTGACAGGGTGGGAGGAAAGGAGAAAAGGTCAAGAACAGAGTGTGTTTACCAAAGCCATGTGCTCCTAGATGTGTGTTGCTGCTGAGTGCAGCTGCTTCCACTCTCAGCTGGCACTTTGTGGTTTTGAATACTAGAGAATAAAATATGGGGTTTTAATACCTTTTTTTTTTTAATATAACCAGTGTGGGCTGCTAAAGTAAACAGAATATTGCACGAGTGCACATTTCATTCATATGAGCAGAAGCTTAAAGCAAAAATGGGGAGTGCAATTAGCAACCAAAGCCCAGAGTCAAAGACCCTGGAGTACAGCACAACTACAGACAGATATAAATTCCCTTTTAAAGAAATATACTTGGAGGACCAGTTGCATAATTCTGCAAGCTAAGAAGAACACTGACTCACTAAGTCAATATTTGCTAAATCTCCTGGGCCAAATTCAACTCTCATTCAAGACTGAAACAACTTTGCTGTTGTTTCACAGCAATGGAAGGGCCTGGACATGAGAAGAACAGGCAGCAGCTTCTGCTCCCCCAGCACTTCTCTTTCCAATCCCGATCACTGACCACCTTCTCAGGCTGGATTGTCCTTCAGCCTTGAAGATTTTGGGCAGCTTGTCCTTCATATTTGGTATAATCACACAGCTAGGAAAGGGTGCTTTTTGGTATCTTTCCCCCCTCTTTTGCCTAGTAGTAATAACAGGAAAATACAGGACTGAACGAAGACCTTATTTTCTTTTTTAGTAGGGCATGTAATAAAGACACATTTACTGAAGGTAAGAAATTATTATGTGCAAAAAAAAGGATGGAAGCAGACACCTGTCTTCAGAAGCAGCAGCTGAGTTGCTTAGCTGTTGCAGCCAGGTTAACAAAAGAGGGGAAAAAATAAATTAAAAAATAGGAAAAAGTAAAGTGGCTTAACAGGGCTTGAAGTAAGGGAGCACGACCTGCTGAGATACAGGAAGACCAGCTGGTGAGAGAACATAGTGAAGGTGAAAGATTTGCTCTGTGATCTCCTCTAGTATTCCAGCACTTAGGCAGCCAAAAAAGAATTTCCCTGCAGTTTTAGGCAGGGAGATGGTGCGTGACCTGCTGCACCACTGCAAAATACCCTTTGGGTTTCTCCTCCTCTTCTTAGTCTCTGCTACAAGCAGGGGCTAAGGTGAAAGCAGCAGCAGTCTGGGAAACCTACAAAACATTTCCCTGGGAAGGTGCAGTGGTACACTGTAAGTATTTATTTTACAGAAATTATTTTTAATATTTATAATTTTATTATTTTAATTTATCATTTTACCTTTTAAGATGCCTATTTTAAATGGAACTGGCACAAAAGAGAAAGACAACAGCTACTTTCTCCCCTTTTGGGGGCTTCACTACCTGCAAGCTGGAAGGAACAGCTGGTGTCTGCACTGAAGTACAGATAACAAGAGAATATTGTTTTATGTTTTCTCTGTAGCTCTTTTTAAACTACACGGGACAAGATATAAAACAGGTGTTAGCACCTGAAACAACAGGGGTCTCTGATGAGCTGACTCCCTTTTTCTCCACCTTTCTTTGATCAGCAAAAACAATTGCTGTTCTGTGGGCTGAACTCCTCATTCTGCTGCAAATCAGGATATGATTATCTGCCCATTGAAGCCAGATAACTTGCACAGACGCTAATCCATTGGTGAGTGAGCTTTTCTATTACCCAAGAAAGTGCTCTTTCCTCAGCCTCCTCCCTGAGCTACACATGCTTCAGGAAAGCTTAATGAAAGTAGGAAAGAAACCAGGTTAGAGGACAGGGGAGGTGAAGAAAAAATATTTAAATGAACAAATGAACCTCTTTTCCTAGTAGAGATCACCTAAGACAACAGTGGAAGCACAGCTTATGGGCTGAAATGTTACTCCTTTGTGGTACTCCTGAAAGAATTTGGCTTTGTCTTGTCAACTGCAAGTGATGACAGAATACCACTTTTCTTTTCAGCTGGTTGTCATGAGTATTTGCTGATGTTTCTGAATGAATGTTGATCAAAGGTGCTCAAAATGGCTTTAAACTTTTAGATCTACCACTTAACTAAAAATATATTTAACATCTTATGTTAAAAGCTTAAATAACGTTGTTTTGCCTGTAGCGATTATTCCACCTGTATTTTCTCTATTTATAATAAACTACCCAGTAATTGAAAGATTTATATTGATAGCACCTAAACAGGGTTCTTTTTAGAGCAAATGACTAATGATAATTAATTGCTCCATAAACAAATGAGTCTGAAAAGCACCCAACTATTAACTTTTTTTGAGAAAATAATAGCCATCACGTATATTCTTCATACAGTAAGGTAGAAGAAAATGATTAACAGAAGTAGGTATGAACTGTGTACAGCATTTGTACCCACAAAGCCACCCTTCTCTTACCTATTTGTTTATTAACAGTAGGGTAGGATAGGCAAGTCTTCAGAGGGATGGACAGTGTACACCAAAAAGGCTTCCTGTATTTCTGCTCAGCAGAACCTAGACAAATTTGCTGGAATGTTGGGGGGGAGGGGAAGTAAGAGAGACACAAACCCTGTTGAATTACATTACCAAATTGATTTTCTTTAGCCATTACATTGCCTGTCTCTCTTCCAGTCTCCAAAAAAAGACACCAGAAGCTGTTTTGGAAGGACTGAGCAGCACACGCCTATTTTTCCAAGTGTAAATAATGGTTGACTTCTTGTTCTGTGAGAAGATGAGATTAATTTTGTCCCAGTTGAGGACAAAAGAACACTAAGGTTTTTTCCTAGGCTATCCTGCACACATTGACTTAAAGTTGAGCATTTGGTGCACCAATTGAAATAATGTATTAAATATTTAATTTTAATACCACACTGAAAGACAATGTAAACCAAGGCCCCACAGGCTGAACCTATCCATGCATAGTTCTGCTTTTAAAACCGATCTCCACTTGAAAGTCACTGCAATCAGAAATAGCTCCATTTAGAAACTGCACTATAGAATTCAAGGCTTTTTTGTTGACCTCCCTAGTTTCATCCTCCACTTTTTGATTTTCTTTACTCAGTAGCCCTTAGGAAGGTCTGATGATCTGTAGCTGAGAACCATGGGGCTAGACCCAACATCAGCTCCAGTAAAACAAACTGCATTCTTCCTGTTCTGCAAGCATCACTGAAACACAAATATCAGCAGTACAGTTTCACAAGAGATTTTTCCCAGAAATATATCTTGGTAGTCTATTCTTCTTCCTCTGTTTTGGAAAAAGCACTTGCCCTTAACACCTCCATGCAGTTCACAAGAATTAACGTTCCAGTTAACTCTCGCCATTGTTTTGTTACTGGGTTTTTCATTTTATCCAAGGCTGACTGCAGGTCTTGCAAGACATCCCTGTAGCTGTCTCCATAATGGGCACCCCATGTGTAGAGAAAGTCATATGCAGGTTTCCACATCGTCTGCAAATAAAGGAGGAAAGAAAAATAAGTTTAGTTGCAGAAATTGAATTATTGAGCAAAAAATCTAAATCTTTCCAACAGTAGAAAAGTGATAGGAAAAAAAATAAACATTTGATCACTAGCCACACTGAAACGCTGTATCATAAAAGACACATTGATATAAAAACTGCAGTAATCTTATGTACTTAATTTCTACAAAACTTTCAGTTTCTTAGAGGGGTAAATAATGGAAAGATAAATTCTTCATTTCGATGATTACCACCAAGTTGAAATACATCCCTATTTGAAAATATAATTCAAAGAACAGGGGTGAAAGGAAAACAGTTTCCTTCTCGGTCCTTTTGCAATGATTACACCCAACAGCCCTTTCCCTATTTGGAGTTTGGCTGTGCTTTTGATGGTTAATGCCTCCCTTTGTCTCATTAATCAACATCCCACTGTCTCCCTGCTTAGCCTGGAACATTTAAACATGATTCTTATCTTTTAAAAAATGTCTTCTGGTAACAGCAGCAGGAAGATGATCTATCTAGAAAATCTGTTTTTAAAAAAAAAAAAAAGAGAAAGAAAACGACCAAACACTCCAAAAGTAGGAGAATCAAAAGCCTTCATAATTAATTTTTTAAAAATCAAAACATGCAATTTAAAAAGTTTCCTGCAAAAAACGGGAGAAATGAAAACACAGGTTACCAGTGCTCCTTATTTCAAACTACAGTGTCTTTATTTTATGCCAAACAAATATGGAGCAGATCCTTAGCAGGTGTAATTTGTCATTGGTTTAGTAACATTAAATATTAAGCTATGATAGCATGATTCAGATACCAAGTTGGACATACATCTTTCAAAGTCCTGATGTGCAGAGTAAATTTGCTCAGTTTACAAACAAAAAGATTGTTTTCCCAGCTGCTGCTTTTCCAAATTTGGGTTATCCACTTTCAAGTTTCCCACCAATCATTGGCAATAAAAGTTTTGCCAACAGCAATTGAGTAGCAATTGCAGCAATGAGACACAAAGCCACAAAGAAATCCATCATTTTACTAAAAGGTTCTGGTATTTTCTGTTCTAGCAGAAACACACTTATGCATAGTAATAAAAGCATATGGACTGTTGTGTGCACGTTGTTATGTATATATATGTACACACAGAAGTGATCAGGAAGTCCAGATTTTTTAACATCTTTTTCTCTTTTAAAGGAAAATCAGTTTTTATGGTTCTGAAGGAAAATTCAGGAGGAAATTGGTTATTTCCTCAATATAATCTGACTAAATTACAAATAATACACAACACAAAGCTCTACTTCCTTGATTTAAGCTTTATTTACTTGAGCCTTAAGCAACTGAGTAGCAGGAGAAATTTTTTTTCTCATAGTTCTGAGCTTTTCTCCACATTTGGGCTAAGAACTCTCAATTTACCCCAAGATTTATTCTGTCATAATTTCTGTAAACAGCTCCCTCGACTTTTGCTCCCTTTCTCCCCCATCACCAAATGGAAAAATCCAACAAACTCATAACCCCAGTAGCGTGTCTCACAGCCTGATTAGTCTGGCTTCTGCCTTCAGTTTAAGACATAAAAAAGTGCCTATGTTTTCAGTGAAGTTTCTCATTTTAGGTCTAGAGAAGGGAAGAGTATCATCATTTACCCAAAATCCGTGGTGTCTACTTTTCACTTTAAGCACGTCTATCTTAAATCATAGCCATCAGGTTAAAAAAGGAGGAAAGAAAAGTAGTTTAGTGGTAGGTTGGAAGAAGAAGAGTGATGAATTCTTTCCTTTTATTAGGTAGGTTATATTAAAAAAGAGGTTTTTACTGTACTACTGTAGATACAAGGTGTTACAATATATTTTAATGAACTAAAGCATCTCACCGCTGTTGTATTTATGCTAAGACCAGAAAGCACCTCTGTTCCTATTTTTAGCTTGATTATCAAAGTAGCCAACAAGAAAAGCTGGGATTTCCTGATATTCTGATACTGGTTTCTCTGTCTCATGCTTCCTTTTCTTATATTCCTATTAGACCAGGATATTTGAAGAATTGGGGTAACAGCCTTCTGTCTTCACTAGAATGTGAAGAGACAGTGAGTATGAAAAGATGCTGTGCTGTGACATGCTAAAGGTTGGTCTGACACTGCAATCAGAGAATTGGTCGAAATACGCCTAAAATACAAACCCTGCCTTCCTCTACTCTGTCACAACTGATATTTTTCCTGGTAGAGGAAAAAAAAAAAAAGAATAAAGAAAAAAAGCAGAGAGGGAATCAAAAGTTTTATAAACTGGTCATCAATGATGCATTATAACTCAGTAATAATCTACACGATCACCGCGTTGAATTAAGACTGCAAACAAGTCTTCTAAAGCAGGTCCTTCTCCACATCCCCATATGTTAATGCAGTGGGAGAACTGAATTGCATTTGACATTCCTGAATTATATCAAAGCAGATTTTCAGGCAAAATATTAAGTCACTGCAGCATGCTGGGCAAGTTTCATCTCAGCTTGTGTGCATGAGTTTTCCCTCTGCTCCCGCTGCCTCTGCTGAGTAGGTAATAATGATACCTACATCCCCTGTAAAGTGGTTTGGAATTTACTGATGAAAAGCACTTCAAAATCTAGACACCAATTGTATGTACCTCAAGCTGCCTCTGTGATCATCTGGGAGAATATTTCTCCCACTAAAAAACATATTACATTTAAAAGTAGAACCATTTTTCAACCAATCAATGCTCTTGATGATAGAGCAGTCCTAGATGGGTAAAGAATTGGTTAATGTTTTCAGGTAATCCTCACTAATTAATCAAAATGTATTACTCCCTCATCTTTGTTTGGCTTCTACCAGCAACTACTATCAAAAAAGAAAGCTTTTCCATTAGTCAGAGAAACACAGAAAGCTTAGTAAGTAAAGCAAAAGTCTAGGAAGATGGGCAAGGCACTGCATAGATGTAAGAAAGAAAAAGAAAATGTAATGGAAATGACAAACATCCACATTCTGTTTGATTTTAGTACTTCAGAATAAGTTAATGGAAGAACAAAGTTAATAACAGAGTGATTTTTTTTTTCGCTAAAGGAGAGTAGTAGACTAGGGATTGATAGAGCTGAGAGTTTTATGAGAAAAAAATTTAATGAGAAAGGTACATCCAAGCACAAGCAATGTACCCAGAACAACTTTAAAAAAATAGCTCAAAGAGAAAAGCAAGATCAGAGGAGGCAGGGTTTGCAAACAGCAATGATAGAGATAATTTTACAGAATCTTGTAAGTAAAAGTGTGGAATTTTGGTCAAATATTGATTAAAGAGGGAGGGCAGAGCATTCAAAGGGAATAAGAGGTGGTTGATCGTGATTAGAGCAGAAATCTCTCAATAGCTATCACCAGGCAGATAAAACTGAGATGAAGGACACTGGATTCAGACTATGAAGAGGAGAATATGTTTAGCAGGGAATAGGAAGAATCAGGGAAAGAAAAAGAAAGAAAAAATTATCTCGAGTAGTTGTCAACCTGTGAATGGGAAGTAGCCTTTGGTACTGAGAGGTGAGAGAGAAGTAATTCAGGCTGGATCATGAGCACTACCTGCAATAATCAGGGGATGATGGTGCAGGCACAGGGAGTAGAGCCTGAGTGTAAGCACTCAAGGAAGAACGGTCAGCTGGATCATCATTCAGCAATACTCAAAAAAGATGATGTTCAGGGTAAAACCCAGTCTGGGATCTGGAAATCATTGGCACATAATTCTGTGGGAAACAGTGCCTCTACTGTATGCTTCGATGGTCAGGTAAGAGTAGAGAAATGCAGGAAGCAACCTGGCTGCCCGGGCAAAGGTGTGCCAGAAGCACAGGCTGGCCCTCAGCTCAGAGGCACAGGCAATGGCCTACCCTAAGTCTTGTGACATAGCTGACATTGCATGGATGCCATGGGTACCTCTGGGCATGTCAAATGGCACTAGAGGTTAAATTAGGCAGCTAAATTGCTCCTCGGACTCATAAAACACTAAAATACATCTGAGGGGACGCCTTCACTTTTATTTAGAACTCATATAAGCAGAGTGCTTTACAAAGGAGGACAAATAGCATGACCTACCTGACAAACTATGAAATTAATGCATGTATTTGCCATGTTCATATGGTATGACAGACATTAGTGTCTGAACTTCCAAACTCTTGTCACGCTACTTAAGTTAAATGATGGCAAATACTACACAGGCACAGAAAAGTGTTAATGATGGAGGTGAGCTTCCTTTCAGTGGAAAGAGCCAAAGCTGTGCTGAGGGTGGCTCTTCCAAGATCTGGATGGTCTTTCTCACTGTGTCAGAAATGACAGCAGAGGAGTGAGTGAGATTAGCAAGTGGACAGGAGAGTAAGAAGGGACTGAAAGTGGCCCTTGGGGTGGAAGGAAAGAGCTGAAGCTCAAGACAGAGACCAGGACCTCCACAGAAAATTAATTTGGCACAATAACAGTGAACAACTGTCCTCAAAGGAGTATCTAGACAGATGCTAACAGAAGTCAGTGAGACTTCCTCACATTGAAGGGCTTACAAATTAAAGAAGGAGGCCAGACCGCAAAAGGGAAGAAGAGTACAAATCAAGGAAGAAGAAAGGTCCCTGGCCATGTTGGAGCAGAGGAGCTAGTGTGCACTCCCCATTGCATGAGAGCCTTACCTCCAGAGCCATCATGCCATTTTTCCCATAGTGGGGTACTTCGTAAGCCTCAATTTGCTGCTTTGTGAGTCGGGCTAGCTTCTCCGCAAGTTCCCGCCAGTACTTGCCAAGCTTGACAGCTGAAGTCAAAATGATGGTGTCCTGGGTAAGACGTGCCACTAATCCTTGGCAATCTATTTTCAAAAGTGCCTGCAACAATCATTTTCATTAGTGTTGCTTCACCAGTAATTACAAACAGAACATTTTAATTTGTTTTTATAGCACTATTCTGTATTTCTAAGCAGACAGGAAGGCTTTTTGTCTATTTTGTGTTCTAATAAGTATGTAACTTTTTTTTTTTTTTGACAAAAGTTGTTGCCAACAGTTTCACAGGAAAACTGCCCACAAGCTTAAGAAAAAATTAAGCTGGCATTCAGCTGCTTCAGCATTCCAGTGTCACATGGATCCTGCCAAGCTTACAGATCCTAAAGGAAAAATATGCTTTTCCAACATAAATATTTGGGACATCAAATTTAGCTTCTTAAAAGTATGACATGAAACTTAAAAATGAAGTTAGAGCATTATTATACTAAGGTGTGGTCCTTCGTCTACTGCTTTTACGGAAAATCATTGATTATGTTGGCCAGCACCTGTTGATTTACTCCTTCAACAGGACTGATAATTTCTTGCATATTAAGAAGAAATGCAAGCATGAAACTCTTCCCTCCCCCATGCCAAATGAACTTTTAATGACATACAAATTAAAATGGTTCCAGGAGCGAAATTCTGAAAATGCAGATATGTTACATTCTCCTTTCTTTATTTGCTTGGATAAGAGCTAATGAGAAAAATAGTTGTTTTTTCTTCTCCTCAAATTAACAGCACAATGATCCATGGAAAATGTTGACGTTTTCATCAAAAGATCAATAAAAGCATCCAGAAGTTTTTCTTTGTTTTTTAGCTACTGATTTCTAGTAAAATAGCAAGCATTTTTGCAGAAATCAGACATCTATGTGACTTAATTTTAAAACATTTTTCCATAAAAATCCTCGTTGCAAACCAGAACTTTTGGTAGACATAGTACTGAGAGGCAGACTATAGTGCATGGTACAAAATCACCCTATACTTTGGCAAAGTTGTTCAGTTTGCCTTTGCTCTGATATACAAGAACCCTATTAAACACAAAAGTGGGAGATTAATGTAAAGAAATAACCACTAAAATCTACCCAAAAGTGACATGGGTGATATCTAGCTTTAAAGTCTAGCTTTACATCTGCATTGGCAAAATCATATACATACCAATGAAATGGGACATATTGTTTATCTGTTTGTGACCTGCCTTTTGCCTGTTCTGTAATGAACTCTATTTCACTGGATGCAATTAAAAGCTTGGATCACTTTCATCTTTAACTCACACCTTCCCTTTTTATACAGAGGCATGGCAGACTAAACTGTACTTCAGACTTCCTCAGTTTTATTCCACAGAGTTTACCGCAGTTTTAAAAGTTGTAGTGGCCACTGCTACCAAAATTTTCTGAATCCTACTGAAATTGCTGTCAGCACTTCAAAGGGAAAAGACTATTTATTAGAAGACCAGGCTGGATGGGGCTTTGAGCAACCTGGTCCAGTGGGAGGTGTCCATGCTCATAGCAGAGAGGTTGGAACTCAATGATCTTTAAGGTCCCTTCCAACCCAAACCATTCTATGATTCTAAGTAAACTCTGCCAAGGTTTGCAATTCAGGATAGTCAAAAGGCTTCAGACGAAAGGCTTAAATGTGAAATTTTCTTATAATATTTTATTTTCATGTGAGAAATTTAATTATGTTCTGTCATTACATAGGTAGACTGGTAGACTCCTGGTAGACTTTTCAGCCAGAGCCAAGGACAGTACTGAGTAATCATCAACTCCAAATTAATTTGCATACAGAACCTTAAGTAAATTAAGATGCTTAACAGTGCAGCCTATTTCCTGGAAGCTTTTAGAATAAAAACACTTTTGATTCACATGTAATGGCACTGAATAATACAGAAGTTATCCAGTGGCTTAAAATATGTACTGAAATACTTGCCATATTGTCCTTAAGTCACTACAACAGTGACTGTGAAGTTGTTGTATGTAGGTAAAAAAATCTTGTCTTCAACATGTGGGTCAGGATTCCCTTACTTTAAAAATATGAAGCAAACTTAGACATGTACCTTAGGGTACACAAGATATACAGATAATGGAGTTTCTACACAATAAGGTTACTAAATATTTCACAATGGGAACATGAATTGGTCAGGAAAGAAATTTACTATGATGACTTCCATGGCAAAAGACAAAATTATTTCTATCATGGTCTTCGGAAAACAAAGTCAACTTGATCAACCTACTAAACGAGCAAGGCTCCTGGAACATTTACAAAACACTGTTCAGAATTAATTCATCAAAGTATTAATTTTCATGAGAATCTGGATGTATTTTCCATCTACAGGTGTCTACAACTCTTAGAAAGCTCTTCAGGTTTGACAAGATTCCCACAAGGTTGCAGGACCATTTTTTCTTGTCCACACATTACTATTGAGTTTCTTATTATTCCAAATAACCAAGTTAGTTCATGCAATACTTACAACAATGAGCTCATAAAGAAAGAGTCTTTTTTTTTTGTTAGCATGGCAATCTTCCTTCATCCTCTTCACAATGTGCGCTACTCGCTCTGATTCTTTATTGACATGTGCCTCATTGAAGTCATCCAAAGACATGTGTGAATATCCTAGCACCTCAGCCAAAGCTCTCCAGTCATAAACACTCTCTGATACTGTAGAGAGAACTACTGAGTAGATGTAAGTCAGTTTTTTGAATGGCAGTGCAATTTGTTCAACAAGATTCCTCGTTGTTAGCTCACTATCAGCAGTGTCCATAGCTTGTTCTTTGGAAATCACCTTAATATTCTTGCAATGTACAAGACCAATCTTTTTTCTGAGAACTCCCACATACCACTCTTTTATTTTTGTTTGTCCAATGGCTTTTACTTTATCTTCACCAAGAAGAGCTATTGTGTCCCCTTTAAAATATTCTAGCAAATAGTCAATCTTATTTTGACGTAACACAGTTTTCAAAGCCACTCCGTAAGTATTAACACTCAAAGCTTTATCTTGAAACTTTGGATATTTAACTGTTGGTATTAAAAGCAAAGGTGCAGACTTGATTTCTTTGCGGTTTTGTAAGCGCTTTGGCCTATTGACAATTCCACTTAATTTTGGAGCTGGATCAGGAGTCGTCACATGGAACTGCATTACTTGGCTGCTTTTTAAGACTTTAATTTGAACAAGGAAAACAAAGAAATGCATCTCCCTACATCCAAGCATGGAAAACAGGAATTGTTGGCGGACCATTTCACCAGTTTTTAGCTCCTCCTCTTTAATATTTTTGCTTTGGTCTTCCATCTTCACTTCAAAATCTGGATCACAGGACATCAAAGAAATGTTTAGATCTTGTGGCTTTTCAAGCAGAAATGTATGTTTTCCCCAGAGCTGAAACACAACGGGAGGCATACTTTTCCCCGCCTTTTTTATATCATAAATTGTGAGTTTTCCTGGAATGTAGTTGTGACCAAAGATTGTAAAAACTGCTGTAAAAGATGGATGAATATATTTGGGACCATAAATTCCAACTGAGACTGTCCTATGAACATAGTCCCAGACATTAGTTGCTGGAGGCTGGATTTTGTTTGCTTGTATGACAATCACTGCATACATCACGTGACTTAGGTCTGTTAGCTTCACTTGTATGGTATCTTGGTAAGCGTAGCAATTCTCTAGTTTCTTAAAAGGCCCTTCTTTATTGAGACTAAAAAAACACACAATATCGCTCATAACTTGGCTGAGTGGGTCATTCTTCACTTTAGCTGCGACTTTCACCTCCAGGAAAATGGCTTCCCTCGTGTTGAGGTTGCTCAGCCTAAGTTCTATCAGAGGACTTACAGTGCTAGACAGGTCATTGTTAAATGAGGACGGAGGGTTAAGGATAGCCTTTAAACCAACTTCTTGGAATTCCCCAGGTAATACATGACCCACAGGGACATGAATGTTGATATCCGAGTCAGGTAGCTGTACTGAACCTCCTTCATGATTCAGTTTACAAACCACGTGAATGTCTGTAGCTTGAGTTTGAGCCCATCCAGGACTATGGCTCATGGCTTCCAAATCTAGGCAAGACCGGGTGAGTTGTCGTTGGCTCAGCCAAGCCATCTTGTAGGCCTCGCGGTCATTTTGAAGCCATGTCACGTCTGAAGCTGTAGTCTTTTGAGGTGGCGTCTTGTGAGGATTAAATTTTCGGTTATCAACAATATCCAGAAAGTCAGAAACACTCTTGGATCGTCCAGATCTTCTTGATGAAGTCTTTCTTAGAAGACAATCAATATCTAGCTCATCACCTGAGGAAGCCAAAGAATCTCTGTTGCTAGAAACTTTGGAGCACAAATAGGGTTTTTCTTTTAAGATCGAAAAGTATTTATTATTTTCATTTCTGTTTGAAACAGCTATGTCATGTACAAAAGGGTTGGATGCTGACAGTTCATTCCAGAAAGGATTAGTCTTGGAAACAGTATGGGCACGTTTGAATACATCAGACCAGTCAATATCCAAATCCAATTTACTTTCGTTGACATCTGTTTAAAAGGAAAAACAGAAGTATTTCCTAACGCACAGAGAATTGAGACGTTCCATTCATTTCCAAACTGTCTGTTAAGCTCACAGATGGCTAAATTCATCCTCCTAAAATACATATAAATCACTTAAGTATTTATCCTTCAGGTTTTTTAAGAGTATCAATATTGATTTCTAAGTAGCACTAAGAATCTTTGTTAATAGAAAGAGTGCTGACAAATTAGGGCTGAAGGATGTAAAGCATCTACTGCAAGATGCCAATCACTATCAACTCTTACAACTATTAATTCACATTGAGTATGATAAGATCCCATAATGTTTGAACCCTTATATTTCAGTAAATCTTTGGCCTCTTACAAAACGCAATGGATTTCTTTCCTTTGTGTCTAACTCTTTGTAAAGATTAAACAACTACTGTTTCATTTGTCAAATGCTGTACACAGTACAGTTAATTGCATTATTCAGAATTCCTTTTCATGCTAGTGCACGTGCATTAATTGATAACAGCACTTTTACAATTTATCTCAGTGTGTGGAACTTGTTATACTAACTTTCCATTAAAAAATTCATTGGTATGATTTATGAGTTCCTGTACAATTTGAAATTTGGAGAGAAATGTTTTTGTCGCTACTAATTTTTTCTGAGATTGCACTTAAATAGACAAACAAGGGTGCAAAATTGATATTTAATAGTAAAAATACTCATTATTAACAATAATGTCTATTTATTCTGAAGTCCTTATATTTTATATTAATAATAGTTCACAGAAGCTGTTTTATAAGTTGATTAAGGCTCATGTTTCCTGCAATGAATAGACTACAACTTTTTGTGTAAAGGGTTTCTATTACTTCACTTTGCTGTTATTTTTCTATATACAAAGGTTATACCATCCCTGCTTTGTATATCCTTGTAAAGAATTTTAATTTTAGAGGGAACATTTAGCATTTCTATTCTTTCAGGATATCTATATACTTCATTATTACATTTTCCATCTCCAAGGTTACCAATTATTGCTTAATTGCAAGAATGACAGTGCATTCATACACAAAAAGAAAAAAAAAATTAGTACTTTTCTTTTTGTTTCATTTGTCATGAATTGTGACAAAAAGCCAGAATCGTGAAGGTTTTCCACAGTTCCTGAAAAATCCCAATTTGGAAGAGCCAAAGTGAAATTTATCTGTTTCCCAGGTGCCCACCTGGAAGCCTCTGGCATTGTCTTGGCAAGAGCCTTCCAGGTGACCTGCCTGGAGGAGCAAGCCCAGAGGCAGCTTCCTGTCTCCCTGGCACTCAGCCTTGGCCAGGGCCACCAGACAGAGCTGGACTGCTCAAGCACCAGCTGAAAAGTCCTTTTGTTTCTGCCCACAGGCCAAAAGCTTCCTTGCCCTGTGATGCTATTATGGTCACACCATTATTATCTATTAAAAAATAAATTAATTAATCCCAAAAGAAACATTAGGCTTTGTTTCCCTATAGAAAGGGCATGTTTCTACATGAAAAGTCTGTGCAGAAATCCCTGGCAAAAAATGAGTCATTAGGCTGGACACTTTCTCTTGCCAAGGTAACCATAATGTTGGGGTGCAGTAGGTTAGTGAGGGAACAATTCCTGCCCCCCAACTCACACAGCAAGTGCCAGGCCCACTGTTATTCACATCTGCTACTGGACAAAGAGCAGAGAATGCCTTCCTTCTGGAGGGGAACGTTTTCTTAAGTTTTGGTTAAAATAGTAATGAGGTTAAGTCAACTTTCCTAAGACTCCAGTTTTTGGGCTAATTCCAAGGTTACCTTGTCCTCCTCGTTCTTAAAACCCTAATTAATGTAGTTTGCCTAAGAACTTCCTCTTCTCAACCCCAATGAACATATAGAGCATTTATTCATAAAAGGTTAACAATTTTAGCTCTTCCTCTCCTAACCCACTAACCCCTTTCCTAACCTGCCTAACCCACGTTTGCTATGGCAGGCCAGAGGACTTCTCAGAACGTTTCTCCTAGGAGACTTAATGAAAATCCCTTGTGTTCTCATTCCAAGGACATCTATGATGACCTCAGTAGTGCAAACCACATACAACAAAATAATAAAAAAGCCACCACAAACAAATAAACAAAATTATAAACCAAAATAGTGCTCTACAGGAGTTTTCAGAGTAGCTGTAGCTCTTGACAATACTGAGAGTTTTGCAGAAACACAGACTTTAGGTGTAAGGCGTTAGTATAGAAAATTGCAGAGAGACATACTGTAGGTGGCTGAAGGTTTTCGGTCATCCACATCAATCAAAGTTCCCTCTGACCTGCTCCGTGGAATCTCTCCACTGGTTAGGGAAGCTGTTCCACTACTGGAAGTATTTTCCTCCTAGGAAACAGTTACACATATAAAACTTCAGCAAGTATGTAATTTGAAAAAGGGGAAACTGCTGAAACAAAACAAAACAAAAAAAAGTGAAGTTCTGTTTTATGAGTAAATCTATGGAGTCTGCCCAAGAGCATCACAATCCTGAGTGAGTCTTACTGTATAATTTGCAGCGAAAACACCAGATGCTACAGGTGTAGTACAATTCATTACCCAAGTCCACAGTGAAGTCCAATGACTCACACAATTAAGTATCTTGCAATTGGAACTGAGCCAATTGTGCAATAAATTCTTGTTCAGAAGGTCTTGAACAAATTTATTATTTTTAAATAAATATCCTAATTTTTGTTTTCAGATAAACTGGATTGGAAACATTAAAGGGGAGGAGCTAGATCTGTTCCTTCGTTTGCCAGTTACTATGAAATATTTACACCCTTTCTGCTTTATTATTCTTCCTATGCTCTTCCCTGTGAGAACACCAGATTTTCGTTTTATCCTGTACAAGAATGATTAAAAGTACCCTTCTGTAGCACCCATGCCAGCATAGTAACAGCCCAAGAGAGGACATTCAGCTCTCTCCTCTTCCTTGTTCTGGCTGCAAAAAGTTCTGTTTGGTTTTGATGCAGTTTTCTTGGGGACTGGGCCACACAAGAGCTCTAAACCAGGTGCTGTGGCTGGAAGATAGAAGGTCAACAGCAAACTGAATCTCACTAGGGCAGGGCAGGAGGAGCACCCCTTTGAGGCAGGCAGCAGGACAACGGACCTCCCAAGGTACCACTGCCCAATGCTGTTTTCAGGTGCCCAGAAAGAGAAGTTGCAGGTCTTCAAAGAAGCATTGAGTATCCTACATGCTGAAGTTGCTGAGTCCCAGAAACAGAAGCTGAAGGAAATAAAATATTATAGACAATTTTGTGCAGGAGACCTCATTAAATCAGTGTTATAAACCAAGGGATCATTTAGTGGCTTTCCCAGAATTCTCTCACTGGTCCTATACATAGTGAAGTATAAATGTTGATGGACAATAGAGACATTAAGACATATGGTTAAAAAAGAAAAGAAACAACAACAACAGCAGAAAACCAAGAAAAAAAAGGAGAAAAGGTAAAAACCCAGCAGTATTTTTGGGTCCATCCATAGGATATAACAGTCATCTTTGTTCAGGAGCCTGAAATATTGCAGCCTGATGTTTCTGCAGCAGCAATTGAAGCCTAAGCAGATGTCAATTTGTCATCTTAAAAATGAAAGAAAAAAAAAAGTCTTTGGCCTGGTTTTACTGTGGTTGTAAGAAAAAGGAATTTTCAGTTACAGTTCTAGTAGGTGAGTTATGGGAAAAAGGAAGCATACCTTATATAAAGGCATTACTGAGTAGAAACTGGAAGTTGGCTGTTTCCATTGCACAGTGCAATGCTTTAACATACCTTTCTTTCCCACTACAAAAGTGGGAAGAACAAAAAGTACCAATTTACAAGAGCTACCTTCAGCTCACAGCAATCTGTTCAGCTGCTGATTTTCTCCCAGCCAGGACAAAAGGCTGAGGTCAGGCTAAGCCTGACAGTCACCCAGCCACACTGCTGTCACGAGACTGTACCCACTTTCAGGTTCCTCTGTAACAGAAATCTCAGGTGTTGGCCTCAAAAGTCATGATTTCAGATGGAAGTGAAAATTAACCTCCAAGATCCACACTTTGTGGCTTCTGCTATTAATGTCCCACCAGAATCAAACTGGAAACTAAAATAGATCCTTAATCCCAACACTGTAGTTCCATGATCAGACATATCACATCTTTATAAAAATATCAGTGTTCCATCTCTAATCAGAGAGTATCTTTTATAATACGTACCGATTCTTTCAAAGGAAGCAAGTTTTGTCCTCCTGCATCTCAAAACTTTGAAAAACTGAACACACTGTGTGAACATGCACAATTTTTATCTCAAGCTTCTACTTCAGGATTTGGGGAGGTGTAGTCACCAGTGAAAGGTATGCACAGTCTAAAATTCCAAAAAGCGTACAAAAAGAAAATCTACTTTTTACAATACCAGTGTATTTGTTGCCAGTACTGATCTCTGATGACTTATTGATCAATTCACATATTAATCTAAGAACCATTCTTTAAATAGTTAAAAGAACTACCATTATTGTGGTTGCTGTATGAAGTGTGACACAGTAAGTAAGGATGAGGAAAGAGCACAAGACTGCAAGTAGATGCACAGAGGCTAAAATTGGAAACCCTGGGGGAAGGGAAAGGGAGAGAGAAAGAAAAACAAAATCTCTTTACGCAGTGGGAGTATATTGACAGAGACGTGACAACAAGATTGCATATAGAAGTTTTATAAACACTAAGAATTTCTGCAAACAGAATGAGCCATTTCCTAAAAGTTCCCTCTGGGAACTCCTTAAAATCTTCACCTCTAGCCTGGCACAAAGACAGAAAAGGCTGATACTGAAAAGGAAAACCACTTTCAAAAATAAATCATGCCCTCCCCCTGCTCCGAAAGCATTCCTTGGTAGGAGAGCACGATGAGGGAGCCCTTGTGATTTAGGCATGTCTTCAGGCCAGCCAAGAAGAGGATGAGAGAAGAGGGAAGTATAAACATTCCTGTGCAAAAGATGACCACGTTTGGTCAGTATGTCAAGGGATGTGGGAAATGCTGGGGACAAGCTGTAAACACACTGTTGGGTACCAGGCAACGTGCCTCCTGAACAGAGACACGTGATCTGACACCAGGGCTGGGTCCCATCTCTCCTGTGTTCCAGCCTCAGTGCTGGGAATGCCTAAATCCCCAGTGTCTTTGTATGAGACTAGGAAAATAAGAAAACCCAATGCTCACCCTTTTCTGTGGGTACATTCTGTGGTAAGGTAGCATCCCAAATTAAACTTTTGATAGGACATCCCTATTAATTAGGATCTCACCTGCCCAAATCCAGAAGAAAGATCATCCACAAGAGAAGAGAGATCAGTGTATGTTGGGTATAAAGCCATGCTGATCAGTGGCAAAAGGGAAAGGTATGAAACTCTTTTGTGGGAAAAAGAGGGGATTATGAATAGGAAGAATCAGAAGCTAAGCTTTTCATTTGCTGTAGCTATTGAGTAAGAAAGATGAAAACTGCCAAGTGCTTAATGGTGCAAAGAATTATCTGACTGATGTGTCAGCTCACAGCGTGAAGCAAGCAGGGAATGAAGTGAAGAGGTTGGAAAGAGATCAGCTATGGAGATGATCAGGGAGTGAACGTGAGCGGCTACTGAGAGATGTGGCATTTTTCTGGGTGAGGACAAGGAGCAGTTTGCCAGGTGCACTCTGCTCTTTGAGCCTGGAGTACATTGGTGGAGCCAGAAAAGCAGGAGACTCAGGACCCACAGTGCTGCTAGCAGGAGTGTTGCTGCCCTGTTACACAGGAAGAAAAACACAGCAGAGGAAGAAGAAAGTCTCAGGTAGAGAGTTCAGTTTCACAGAAGTCAGGAGACAGATTTACTGCAAATGGCATTTTTGTTGCATGTGAAGCCTCCAGAAATCTCTTCCAGGTCTTTTAAAATTCAAGTGCACTTTTTTTTTTCCCCCAAACTTTTTTTTTTTCTCTTTCCAGTCTCTCTACCAAAGAAAACATGTCCTGATATGCTTAAAATAGTGGTAAGGAAGAAAATTTACAAAGCCCAAAAGCAAACACTTCTCCACTGTCTTTGCCCTCAAAAATGAGAGAGAACACATTCCTTTGTGTTTTTAAAGTATCAACATCCCAGAGCAAAACAGTAGCAATTTGCCTTTCATTCAACCTTCACCCTTCTTCCAAAGCAGGGTGTGTTAAAAACACAGCTCTCCTGTGGCAGCGTCCCCCCACAGACCCCCTACAAGCTCCTTACACAGACAATGTACCATTAATCACAATGATTCGTGGTCTTTGTATCCAGAGGATGAAGTTTATGCAGGACAGGACAAGGAACACAAGCAGGTGATGGAGATGCACCTCATTCCCCTGTCTCACTTTTAGCTGACATGGGAAAAAATGACTTGCTAGTTATATAGGTTGGGTTGTTAGACTTTCTTTACAAGTTTATTTCTGAAAAAGGAGAAAGGTGTATTCACCAGAATGTTAAACACAGCGTTCCTGATCTGACCACATACTGAGTATACTGAATTATTTAAATTCTATTAAATAGAAGAAAAGGAATTCCAAAGGGAAAGCAATACACAGAAAAGAGATGGTTTCAGAAGGCACTACACACCACCATCAAATCTCAACCACTGCCCGCTCTCGGGAGATTAACATGTTTCTAGCTAAACATTAGTTACAGTTAAAAGGCAGCATTTATTTTAACAGTTCCTCAGTTCTTGTGGCCTGGAACAGTTTTATGCAATTCGGAGTTTGGTGAGAGGCTGTTGGACACGAGTTTACCAATCTTTGATTACAGGGCTGAACTGTGGTGCTGTAGCTCATGGTAGTACGGGAAAGCAAATGAAACCTTCAGTTGAAGCAATAAACTCTGAGTTATTCTCTTAGCCTGGTGCCTGTGAGGCAGTCAAAAAAAATGCAGCTGTGTCTCATTTTGAACAGAGACAGAAATGGCTTTTAATGTTCAACCTCGAGAGCTCTCAACCCTTGCCTTACTAATACTCAGCAACAATCTTAATGTTTTAGTAGGATCCCATTACTTCCACTTTGCCTATAATGATAGAAAAGCATTTTCAATTAATATATCTACCAGTTTACTCTCTTCTTTAATAGTGTCAAGTTTGGTACCTACTTTTTCAATGCTCTGAAAATTTATCACCCTGTGGGACCCCGTGGAACCCTTCACACCCTTCCTGAACCCTGGGATTAAGCACTCTGCAGACCCCACATAAATCTGCACTACTGATTGTAACCTCCTAATCCTTCATCTGAGCTCCTGCTAAAGGGTAGAGCCAGTAGTCTCAGTGCAACAGAAACAGGGCTTGAAGTGGGTCATCCTCTCTGTAGATTTCCATAAGTTTGTAAATGGGTTTTTACAGCCTCTGCTCAGCTCTGCATGACCCAGAACTGACTGATTTACAACCCGGTTGGGGAACACCATGCGAGCAAAAACAACTGTACCATAGACACTCCCTTTACAAGGCAAGAATCCTTCCTTCCATTCTTCACACCTACCCTTCTAAAATTGCTTGTCATGAGCAGAAGGGCTAGAGCATTTATTTTCAAATACAAACTTTACATTTGGGAATATTGCTTTCCAGAAGCCTCAAGAATGTGTAGTTAAGTTTTGATGTTGTCTTCTGGGTTTCAGCTGCCATCCAGAAATACTCCATGCTTTCTCTTTGGGCCTCAGGAAAAACTAAATATGTTGATTTCTACTTAGATTACTAAGTAACTTTTTAAAGAACAGGAAATGGAAAGTAAAGATGTCACTAACAAATTAATGAAAGGATCCAACTTTGTACTGTTAAATTGTAGTATTTCTTCTTTTTGCTGAGCAGAGGAAACTTTGCAAGTTTATTTGCTTAATTCTTCTATGAACTCATTTCCTTACCACCATTCAAAAGCCTTTAAAATCAATAATAGTTAAAAATCACACTGGGTTCTCACTTACTATATGTATGGAAGCACAGCTAGTTTCTTCACTTTTGGAGGCTCTATGAAAACATTTCTGGCTGTTTCACAGAGATTACAGTACTACAAGTTATTACTGACTGTGATGCCAACAGAGTTATTCCTTCAAAACAGTGTACTCTGGAAGCAACACCATTTATTTAGCAGTTTCATTAATGGTAAAAGTTTCCATTTCTAGGTCCTGCAAGTGTTTCAATGCCACCACAATCCATGCAATATTGCAAAGCAAAGGCAAAGCCTCCATGTACTGTGTTCTGCATGAAACTAGAGCCCTGCTGCCCATCCTTGGGTTCTTTTAAAGGATGAAACAAAAACCTCAACTGTCAACATTTGCGAACAACCTAGAGGAGTGGGAGGGACTGGGAATCTCAAAATCTCTCCCAGCTGTTGATATCCTTGTAAACGATGGCTGTGATCACAGGTTTGTAAGTGCAGGATACCTCCAAAGTACTCAATGTATTATTTTGTTACCCTGATTTCTTCTTCTCTTTCTGTTACATTAGACTTTTAATCACATCCAGTCTGGATTCAGAAGTCATACTGGGTCTTTAACTGAGGAGCTTACCTGTAAGTGGCAAGTGGGGATAAAGCCTTACACGCCTGCACGCTAGCTTGGCTTAGAGAGCACTCCCAGCTCTGCATAGTATTTATTATGCTCCCAGAAGATATTATGTTCTCCAGAAGAGACTCATGTCTCTGCCTGTTAATGCCAAAAGTCAGCTTTGTGGGGGGACAGATATGAGCTGTGGTCTTTGAAGGCAGGAAGCAGTGGTGGGGAACAGAAGAGGCAGTAGCATTAAGAAATATGAATGATTTACGATCTCAGAGCTAACTTCACGGAAAATAAAGGAATTTTTTTTTTTTTTTTTTTTTTTTTTTTTACAGCCATAGAGGCATGACCAAAAAAAAAAAACTTAAAATAAAATAAGGGACTTGATTTTGGCAACATCTTATCGTTTAACACTCTTTCTTCCAGTTATATATAGAAAATAACACATTTACTATCCACCCAGAAAACAAGCAAAGGGTAACAGCTTCCAGAAAATCAAACCCAGGTCAAGTACTGAATTAGTTCTTCATTAGGAACTGACAATCGGGCGCTTATCAGTTATATATTTCACAGAAATAATAGCTTTTTGAATTTAAGATGTGAGCACATGCAGGGGGATAATTCCTCTTGACTTTTAACATTTAATGTCTCATCCGGTCCAGTGATGTGATAACAGAAATCCTAAAAGAGCTGTGCTCTCTTCACAGCATCAGGGCAAAGCAGAACACACCAAGGAACACACCTGCAGGGAAGGGCCAATGTTTTACTTGCTTATAGCTCTTGAAGATATTAAAATTACAGTTTTAATTAACATTAACAACAGCTTTTAAGGACCTGTATTAGCTGGGTAAATTGCAAATGTGTAGGATGGGTTTTTTTTTGCTATTCCATGCTAAAACCAATATGACAAAGTGATGTGGCTGTGGTTATGCCAGGATCCATCTTGAACATCCAGCTGTAGAACTGAATTGCCTGTCAGTACACTGCCTGGGTACTGACACTTTATTTTGGACAGCTGTAGACTGAAGAGCATGCATGCAATGGGAATCTTGAACTAAATTGAGCCTGATATGCAGACATATACAAGGTGCCTTTACTCTCCCTGTGCTCTGTTTTCAGCAAACTGAAGCGACTGCCTGGAGAAAGATACCGGGGGCACCACAGGGTGCTGTGCTTTTGATGAGACGGAGCACTAGAAACATCTCTTCCCATAAGCATGACAGACTTTTGCTCCGGGGGAAAGGAAAACACATCAGAAAGCCTCTACTGTCAAGTGGACCTTTCTGTATGGAACCACTTTCATTTGGTGTTAGTTAACTTGGAGGGGAACAAAAAAACCCCCACCAATCCACAGAACACCCCTACCCTCACCAAAAGATAAGTCAACAGGGCAATACAAAAGGAGAGTTTGTTTTGGAATGTTTAAACTATGTCAGGGAAGATTTCATGGTGTAAAAACCACCCAAGAAGAAATCCCAGTTGTGTAGGGCATGAATGGAGGGCAGGAGAGGGGACAGGACCCAAGTCAGCCACTTGTTCCATCTCTCCCAGGGAATATAAAGGGAGTTGAATACTGAGAGGGCAGAAGTGATGGAAGATGGGTGACCAGCTCAACATGGAAAAAAAAAAGAAAAAAACAGGCAGCCACCTGTGTTGGGAAAGTAATTCCATTAAATACGGTAGAAGAAAGTACATCTATTTGGCAAGGACTCCTCTAGTTGCTATTAGTGGTTAGTTTAGAGAGTTAATAACTGTAAGTGAAATCATTCTTCACTGCACCCACAAATTACATTTTGCTCTAATTGACTGACCATGCAGCAGACACAAAGGATATGTAACAGCACAAATAGTATGTTTGATAGATTGTGATAATATTTACAAGGAGAGACCGAGACCCATTTTTTGTGTATTGATCTGTTTTGACTGAAGAACTTGTTTAATAGTCCTTGGCACTTTAGGAACATAGTGAAGAGAGCATCAGAGAGGGAGTCTTAATCACAGGGACGTTTTCCAAGGTGTACTGCAGAAAGTGCACTTTTTCTTTGTTGCTTTTTATGGCAATTATAGTCCCCAAAGTTTGGCCAGAACTCTTCTCCAAGATTGCAACATCATTGCATTTAAAACATCTTTGCCTGTGTTGTTAATAATAGGCTGAGCTGTCCATTAAGGTAAACCTGCCAATATTTTAAAGCTATTTTTGACACTGTAATTTTGAAGGGAAGAAGGGAGGGGAATTCATAACAAAGTATTTTGTCCTCTAAAAGCCAAACCCAGTACCTCTCAGCATATTGCAGACTCTCCCTTTACATAGCAATTACAATATGCTCTTGACAAGCAGAAAACCCTCTTATTTCTATCAAATGACAGATAGTTTCTCTATTAATGAAGGACATTTGAATCTCTGAATTGTGCCTTTTACTACTTATTAATAACATTGTTAACAGAATACTTTTACTGAAATAATATTACTGCCAGATCAACTCTAAAATAGTAATGATCCAGCAACAAAAATGATGTTCCCATTAATAATCAGATCCCATTAATAATTCATCCTCAATGATAGAAAACTACATATTTCAGAGAAAGAATTAAGAAGACCTATGTATGAAAGCGAGGAAAAGCTGCTTCCAGTATTGATGGTAGTTTAATAACTGAAATGAGTGATTTAATGTTTTTTTTTAAAAAAGTACATTAACCTACAGTATCAGTGTGATCTTCTTGTAAGGGAATGGTCAAGTTCAAGAAGATTTGAGGCAACCAGTTCGCAATAGATTGCATGCCCTTATGTGTCTAAATTTAGTTCTTAAATCTAGCTGCCTTCCAGGGTCATTCATTGAACCGTCTATTCCTACCTGTTCAGAAGGGCCACCTACACTTTTTTCCTTATTGCTTGGTATGATAAGAAGAATAACATGTCCAATTTCATCCATTTTTATGCAGCACTGAAAAGTCACTCTTTAAAGATTTTCTCTTCTTTTTCAATAAGTGAAATTAAGAATTGTGGGAGATGTTGTCCCAGGTCTCCTCTTCCTCCAGTCCCTACATTCTTTATCCACCTTCATTCTCTCTATTGCATCACAGTGTCCAATTGTCTTTCCAGCAGCAGTTCTTCCTCTGGTGATATACATACCATTATCTTGGATGCAGTACCTTCTTGGAAAGCTAGGTTTCCCATCCAGGAAAACCACACTATTATATTGCAATGGATACTATTGCAATTTAAGGATGTATATTCCCTCATCCTGTCTCCATGGATGGCTCGGGGGCAGAAACCATTCAGCTGGTGATCCAAAATTGATCAATGCTTATACAACAACTCAGAGAAGTACCTCATGTTACTCAAGGCTATGATGACTTTAATCTCCCATTGTCTCTATTCACTCCCAAAATCAACAGTGAACCTTCAGCTTGCTCTTCCAAACACCCCTACCCCTCGGGCTGCTACAGGCACCCTGCCTCCCCACTGGTTCCAGCTCTTCCTTCTGAGACAATGTGACTGACTTTTGAGGGCAAAATTTGATGAAGAACCTGAGAGCACTGCAATTGCTCAGGATTAGCATGAGCAGGCACTATACACAGACGGGTGCCTACTCATTCAAGAAACCTTTCCCTCTCAACCCTTTAACATCTTTTCCTGCCATTTGCCATGAAAAAAAAGCACCTAATGTCATTTCTTCTTTGCATTTTTTATGACAGAGAAAGAAGGCATAAAGTTGCCATTTCCTTCTTTCTTATTCCCTTCTCTAATGCCACACAGGTGCACTGGCTACAACACTATGTTAGAAATGTGGAGGGAATTAGCATAGCACAGAAAATTAGGGGCTCAGTGTCTCAAGCACTATAATAAGGAAGACTCTTGAATTAAGTCACAAATCAAAGGGGAAAAAACCCCAAAACAATCCCTAAATTGTCAAAATATTTATCCTTCTATACACAAAAAATAGTTTAGTTGAAAAAAAAAAAATTCATCTGCCCCAATAAATCTGGCTGATATTCTCAAATAAAGATAATGGCTGAAGTGATGCAATTACAAATTGCTCAGAAAGCTGGCTGAAAATCAAACTTACAAAATTCCCAGACAGTGCCTTTTAGATAACCCTGCAGAAAATCTTCAGGAAAATGATTCAGAAATGCTGTGGATTATACTGTATCTGTTCAAAATGTGTGCCCAGTTTTTTATTTCTTTTTTTATGCCTCAGCAAGCTGTACTATTAGTTACCACAGCTGAAGTTACTGCCTTTCTAGCAGAAGTAGAGGGCTGCAGATCAGTAACTATTAGATATAACCACAGTATTTCAGTATATTATCTCCAGCCTCCTCCCTTGCCTGTCCCTGTCCCTCCAACCCAGCTGCAACCCCCACCCCCCTCCAAAAAAAGTCCCCACAATTCCAGTCAGTCCTGCACTCCTTCAATAATTTTTACATGCAGTTAATTAAGTTTCACTCTTATGGCAGCCTCTGCAAGATCTGGCCACTGTCCAGCCTCGAGAAGATCCTGGTGTCATTCCTTTGGTTTGCCTCACCCTTCCCAGCCACTGCACATGTTCATCTTTCAGTTTCCTGAAAGACTGAGCATGCTCAGTATTTTATACTATTAAAAAGTCTTTGACCATGCTGGCTTTCTACACTGAAAAATCCTGGGCCTCGTTTTACATCCAAAACCATCTCAGCAGCCATATGATGCTCCATTCACTAGAAGAATGATCACCTGCTACATGAAGTGGAACAGATATATAGGCTGTTGTCAGGTTATAGAAGTTACAGAAAATTGATTTGAGACCACTATGATATTTACACATCATGCAAAACCACATTAATTTCACAGCTACTACATTGAAAGGAAATTTTTATGCACTACCTAGAGTTGAGGCTTTTCTGACAGCCAGTTTTGAAGGAGGGGAGGTCAATCTTTCCCTTTTGGAGGCAACTACCAACAGCGTCCCATATACTGGCTATTGACAGCTCTAAAGGAACAGACGAGTGTGTCAAATACCACTAAACAGCCCAGGGTGAAAAGTCCCTACAGGTACCAGCATAGGCCACTTCATTTGGGATCAACACCTCTGTGAAGACTGGAGTTCCTCTAGCTGAAGAATTCCAATCTGATCTGTAATAGCATAGAAATCTTTGCTTCAGACAGAAATAAACCAGGTACAAGGTTACAAGAGAAATAAGCTGAAATCCAAACCACACTTACAACAGCTTTTTAGTACTTTGACTTTCCTAGTTAGGAACATGAAGGAACCTGCCATGTGTTAGCTCAGAGAATTCAGCTTATTCAGCAACACCTTCAAAATGCCAGCCCTGAAGAAACACTTTTTCTGGTCTCATTTTCATAAGTTTACTGTCCTTGTTCCATTTGTACTGAAATGTGGGAGGAAGCACTCACAGCTTTTCCAAAAGGTCACTGACTTTGATGATCAATGCATTTCCCTGCCCATCTCACCTCCCTGGCAGCAAGTCCCGAGTTTTGCAAATTTAACTGGCTCTTACCTCGCAGGATAATAAAGGTTCAAAATGTCTGTTGTCTTATGTGAAATACTGCAAAATCATATATACAAAATTCTACGGTTTGGGTTTTTCTAACCAAATCTGTTATTTTATGTGTTTTATGGATTGGGAGACCAACATACACACCACATTTACAGTGCAGCTGAAAGGCGGTTGAAATCAAGCAGCTCACTCCTACCATTAGATGTGTATCCTTGCCACTGCTGTCAGCAGGTCCTTGATTAAAGTATACAACTGTCATAATTTGTAGATATCATTTTAACGTTTAACTTATAAATGTCAAATCAAACACACATCTTGATTTTTGATGGTAAGTTGCTTTGATTATGACTTTTTTCTGTGGCTGTAGTCAGACAGGAGACTATTGTTACATCCCTTTGCTACAGACGTGTAATCCTCGCTGTGGAATTTATTGGATGAGATTTTCAGTCTCCCTTTGACGGCAATTATTATTCTATGTTTTGGGTCATTGATGATGACAAGCAAATATTTACAGAGCAAAAGATTCTTCAAGGAAGAGCTGTCTATTACAAAAAGGAAAAGAAAAACATGATGTATGAAAATCAAAACTCAAATTAGAGGTGTTCTGCTTCCAAAATTTTGTATAAAATTTAATTTGGCAAGTATTCTTGGAGGTGCAAAGACCAAATGTTGTGCAGCAAGAAGTTAGTTTAGGTCAGCTCCTGGCAGATCACAGGTCAGGGTTATATTTGTATAGGATGCTTTGTCTGTAATAAACAGAAATGTGTACAACTCTGCTCAAAACTTGAATCATCATGTTTTAAAAAGCTTTTATCATGGTGGTTTTACGTTTGCTATTGTATATCAAAACCAGAGATGAGAAGTATCAATCAGCAGATCATCAATAAGAGCAGGTAAAGATATTTGTTCAATTTTGTGCAATTTCTAATCTTCAGAACTTCAGGATATTCTGCTCAATTTCACACCAAGCATAAATGACTGTATACCCAGACCGTCTTGATGAATTTAGCTAAACAATTATTTTAGTTCATTTTATTTTACAGTGCAAATTCATCTGTCATTGCTGATTTTAACAAGATTTTACAATGGTAAGTCAATGGCTGTCATCATCATTCAGGATGCTGAATCATGCAAGTAATTTCATTTTAAAGATTTTTAGAGATTAGCATTAAAAACACCTAAGGCTTAACCCATAATCCATACATAAACTTTTTGCCTGGAGGAAAAGACAGTGAGCTTTCACTTCACTTGCTCCATGTTAGGAGAGAGGTGATTTGCCACCTAAAAAACATGAAGGTTTTTCAGCCTCCCAGGTCTTTGAGTCCCAAGAGTAAAGGGCCTCAAGACACACCAATTTTGGCACCATAGGCACAGAAGCTCAAAACCTGGCAGCTCCTACAGTTCCCAGACTGTTTCAGAATCACTAAATTTGATTTATTCACAGATTTCAAAGCCAAAAGAAACAAAGCAATCATCTTTACTCTTCTTATGCAGAATCAAAGCCTCAAACTTTTTATTTAACTGTTCTGTCAAGTTGAATACTTTTTATTGAACTGGAAATGTTTTGTTTTTAAAAAATCCAATTCTGAGTCCCAGAGCTGATGTGTTTTTTTTTTTCTGTTGGGACCCAAACTAGGGGTTTCTTTTATCTTTTCATTTATATCCTGGTAGAACTAGGTGGAATAGTGTCCCTCTGCTAAGTTTCGTACAAACACGGCAAGCGTATCCTGGTGACAAGGAACCAATTGTTTAAGACAAGGAAGGGCAGGGATGGGGGGGAGAAAAGGAAGATAGACAAGTTTACAGATGGGAAGACAAAAACACAAAGAGACTGAGTCACATTCCAGCATCTTCCACCCCTACCATAAGACCTGCGTAAACATGTGCTAACCACAACAAAATCCTGCTACAAACAGCTTGTCCCAGACCACTCAGGAAGTCAGTGACAGAGCACAGGATGTGTGAGTGCCATGGGAAGAAAACTGCCACCAAGACCAGGGCTCTGAAAGTAACTGTACAGATATTACAAGAGCCCTTCTCTGTCCCAAAACGTTAGTGCCTTGAAAAGGCAATTAACTTGAGAGCAAGGCAGGTATTTGTAGCATCTCCTGACAGCCTTCAGCATTGCTAGGTTTGGCCTCCCTTTCCAGCTATGAGCAGAAATCACATATCAAAATCAGATACAAGTAAACTGTAGCTACAAATAACAATTAACAGAAAAGCACTGACGTGTACACACACCCTCCACACTCTTTTCTCTCTCCCATTTTTTTATTTATCTGGTAAAACAACCGACCAGTTACCAAAGTTAGGCGTCTGAGATAATTTATTACTTTAAAATAAATAAATAAATAGAAATCACAGTGATGGTGAACAGAACTTCCATTAAGTTCAGACTTCTGTTATCCTTCTGTTCCTGCTACCATATTCTACACGACATGAGGAAAAGTCCAGGGAAACTTACTTTTCTGAGGAGCACATCAGTAGTGCATCCAGTACCTTCTGCCTGTGTGTTCTGTGACTGGAGTGCAACTGTTACTGGTAAAAATACACAGGGGAATTCCAAGGTGCAAAGGGCTCTCACATATTTTCCAGATTAGCAGCACTTTTCTGCTCAGCCCTATTAACATCCACCCGGCTGTACGAGCCAGGCAAGTGACTGTGGGTGGGATCCAGCTGGTAGAGCATAAATACCTGTGCTCTGGCAGAGAGAAAGGTAGCTCTGAGAACCACTAAATGCACCTCTTGCTCTCCACCAATGAGATAAAGAAATTAAGTTACGTTACGATGATGCATGCGTTAAGAACTTACAACTACATTCACAACACATCCCTCAGAGTCATAACACTTCCATAGTGCTCCAAAAAAAAGCAGTTATCTCACTGGGGAAGCCACACTACCTTCTGACACTCTCTTCAAACCTATGTGGAGTTTAGCTAGAGGGCTTTTAAGCTTGGTTGACTTAGGGTAACCCATGTCCTGTGTACCATCTAGCTGTTGGACTAGACAGCTTTGCTCCTTCTCAGTTTGTCCTATAGACGGAAATTGAGACAACAGGTTCATGTTTAGTTTTCCTCTTCTCATCCCTTAAGACAGATTTTACGAACACTTCAATCAGAAGTTGCTTCTGCTGAGAACTGTTAGATGTTTCCTTAGAAAACTAATAAGATTGTACGAATGTGGTCATGATGTTATTAATTTCATTTGATGGTTGTATATAACTTATTGGAGGCAAGTTAACAGTCAGTCCAGAGCTGAAGAATTAGTATTGACACTAAAAAAAAAAAAAAAGACTAAATTTCAAATAGGAAGAAAGAAAGAAAAAGAAAAAAAAGTAATCACTGAGCAGAAGAACAGACCGGCGTTACTCATGTTCGTAGCACTATAATTTCACGCAGAGCAACAAGTGACAATTTGTGCTGCAGGAATTAGGGCAGTACTATGAATAAATTGAGAATCTTTGTCTCCCTGCTGCGTCACACCCCTCCCACCTTTCCAGAGATCCTGTTAAATTAAGGCTAGTGGATCAGAGGGAGTGAACTCATAAAAAGGTTATCATCACATCATAGGATTTCCTTCAGGGCTCAGAGTTGGTATTGCATGAGATCATGTATGAATAAAAACAAACTACCTAAAAGTCTTGCCAGCTGCTTCTCCCCTCCCCCCAGTTACTTCAGACAAAATCATTTCCTTTTAATTATGCAGCTAAGCACATGTAGAAATACAGCTTATTCTCCATGTAAATACACATCCGAAGTTCAGTCCCAATTAGACCATAGGACAAAAAAGCAGGCTGTAGGATTTGCTACCAATGGGTCACAAACTTCAAATCTACTGGTGAAACTTTGGGATGTTTTAACGTATGTGGGCTCAAGTAGAAACTCAAACAACTCCTCCTCAAGTCGTTGCACGAATGTTTTGTGGTACAGCCTGTTGCAGCCAGTGGGAAAGGAGCTGTTTGCTTTGGCATGACTGCAAGATGACTGGCATGATGGACAAGCAAGGCTGTTGGCAGTTTGTCTAAGTAAGTAAAGACACAACCTGAATTAATAACAATATTTCTAACTAGAGGTCAGTGCAGATTAAAGTGCGAGCCAATACATTTCAGAATCACTTTAAATACTTGTTAACTCCCATGTCATACAGGGACAGTATTATATGCCTCCATGGAGAGAGAGACAGAGAGGAAAGAATTAATTCAGAGCAAGCTAGGGATAGAACTAGGGTCAAATCTTCCAAGTTTTTAAGGTATTAAACAGGAGACAGGATCATCTGGCGTTCCACTTGAGGCTAAGCCTGCTCTGAGGGATGCCATCTGACTTGGTGGCTGTCTGTCTGGCTGCTCCAGAAAGCAGCAGTCCTACATCTCCTTTGCATCAACACTGGTGCTTATCTGGTCTTACTGGGAGCTGGCCCAGGCACCATGAGTCAGTGTTCACCTGTGCTGGCCTGTGGGCAGTAATGGCAAGATGTAAGAAATGGGACTGCCCTGTTCAGCAGCAGGTAGCCATTACAGCGGCTAAAATGTAGTGCAAGAACTTACCCAGAGGAAAATGGCAGGTCCCCACCTCACAGGTATGTTGTTAAGGGGAACACAAAGACAAAGTACTCTGAGTCCACAGTGAAGGCAGACTTCCTCTACTAATTCAAAAGGATCCTTTCCCCTTTGAGAAAGCTGAAGAAAATTATAGAATCCTAGAAAGGTTTGGGTTGGAAGGAACCTTAAAGATCATCAACTTCCAACCCCCCCTGCCATGGGCAGGGACACCTCCCACTAAACCAGGTAGCTCAAAGAAAAAAAAAAGCAAAGAGACTTAACTATTTACATTTTGGATTCAAACAATTGTCATTCAGGGTCTTTTGTAAATACATATATCAAGCAGAAGACCTAGAAGAATCTCTTCTGGGTTGCTGGATGACTCTCTAGTTTTCCAGGGCATTTCAGCTTGCAGAGTCACTCACACAGCAAGGGAGAGGCAGCATTTGGAGATAAATAATGCAGTTTTCAACACAATAATCAGTTAGCTTCTTCATGAGCAGGCTAGCTTGTGAGATGAAGCTCAGATACACAAGGAAAGCATTCCTACTGTTACAGAAGTTAAGCAGTATATGCCTCTTACAAGATTCCTTGAAGAGGATGTCTGGATACATCTGAAACTAAATGTCTTTCTTCTCCACCACGAGGGCACCAAAACAGAGTCTAAAACATCACTTGCTGCAAGCTATAAAACTTTGTTTCCTGAAGTTTTCAGTGGTTCAAAGCCCTGATTTGACTTCACCACCCGTCCTCGGTAGGGACTCCCAGTGCCTCCACTCACTGTGCCATACAATAGGCGCTTTGAGTAAATTCTGGAGGGTGGGACAGGAAGGTCAGCAGAAAGTGATACGACAGTGTTTGCTCATAAACTGAAATTACTGAGATTACTATCGCTAGAGCAGACTATGAAGAACTACTTGAAAGCCTAACGAATTGAACAGCATAAGATTAAGTTTGCTGTAGATAAGAACATGAAGAGGTGCTTTCGGAGGAGCAATTTAAAATTACTCATACACAATTTCTAAACTGGTTGTAGTTTCATAGAAGAAGTTTAAGCATGATCCTCAGCAATTTATAAAGGATATTTCTCAATGTGTGGAAATGGAAATAAGATACTGGTCTGTACTGAGAAGTGGTTGACAATATGGTAAAATATTACAAAGCCAATACACATATATGTTTTCCATGAGTATATTGCCTCCAGAATTCCTGTACTCCAGAATTCAGTTTCTGAAAAAAACCCTGTTTACTCCTGAAATTACAGTTGAAGGAAATGAACTGAAAAAAACCTCAAGAAAGAGGGTAAGAGATTAGAGAA
The DNA here is from genome assembly GCA_004320125.1 of Scolopax mira. Classification (NCBI taxonomy): domain Eukaryota; kingdom Metazoa; phylum Chordata; class Aves; order Charadriiformes; family Scolopacidae; genus Scolopax; species Scolopax mira. The sequence continues at coordinate 61,810 of BJBW01002170.1, read as the reverse complement.
GTACTTGTTAAAAAGACAGAATGGCAAATTGGACTTAACTCTGTGTAAGCACCAGAGTATGGGAACATCAGGAAAGGGATACTGGTGAAGCATCTCCTTTTATCCTCTCCAGTCACGTTCCATTCCCCATTGTGGGATCTGGAAGGTAACCCAGGATCCTATGCAGTATTTTATAACAGAAGGGATGGAAGAGTCTATAGTCCCAGACAGAGCTTTTCTTATTCTTTTGCAGCTTTTTTTGCAAGTACGCACCATAGTTTGGGGTGTAGCAGTTTGCCATACCACAGCTGCCACTACTGTAGAGCTCAGCTCTTCATACAGGTCATCCTTTAGAGACCATTAGATTAGGCTGACTAACTGGCTATTCTGTCCAAAAAGCCAGTCTTTTACAGCAACATGAGTTATTTTTCTGCATTGTATGTGCTTTTGGTGCTTCTTCATATTCATGTTTCAAGGGTGGACTTCCCTGCAGGGACTTACGCCAAAATTTACAGTAACATAAACACATTTAGTTTCTCAAGGAGCTCAAGTTTATCTGTCGTGGAAAGTAGGAGGAAAGGCATCCAACTTCAGAGGTAAAGAATTTCAAAGGTTTTTCTTCCTTGGGATACCTTTCATAGAAATCTCTTGGAGACAACCCACCAAACACAAATATTCCTGGGCCACAGGCTGAAAATTGTTGTGATAGAGAGTTAAAAGGAAGTTGAATAACAAAGAAGAGTGCAATTGAACCCAATTAGCCATTCTCATAACAAGTGGAGAAAGGGGGGGGAAGAGAGACAGCACAACATTTTAAACCAAACATTTAAATGCTCAATAAACCTTCTATTGCAACATATAATTAGCCTCCTGAACACATTCCCACAGGATATTGTTGTGCTATATAGTTTAGTGAATACGTCTGTAGGTATTCCACATTTTTAATATACCCAAGGTAAACACTATTTTATGGCTTCTAGCATGACAATAACCAGCTTATACTTGTGTTGTAAATGCCATTGTGTATCTCCCACCCAACACAGACACTGTGCAACTGGTTTCAGTGTGTAAATTCTCCATTGGAGCATTTCACGTTAACCACTGTCAAATACATGGTTTTGGGCTAAGGAAAGCATTGCCAGTGTGGCAACTTGCACCTCCCTGAGATCTGTTGAGCTCAAATAATCCCCTCCCTCCTTCCCTTCTGCTTTCACTTACTCAGGAGGGTGCCTATGGCCAGTTCATAGGAAAGCCAAAAATTATTCCCAAGCTGTTCAGATTTTGAACCTGTCTCTTTGGAAAAAGAAATCTATATCAATGAAGAGCTGTTATTATCTGAGTGGTAATAACAGGTGGGAAGAAAACAAGAACTGTTTCTTTCCTGTCTTTTATTTAAATGCTTCTATTTTTAAAAAGACTAGCCAGCTCTGCTTGTCATTTTTTAGCCATAAAGGGAGTTGGTTCAAGGTCTGTCAGCACGACAGGTCTTGCCTCCATTTAGCCTGGAGATATTACCTTTCAAGTATTCTTTTAATAGAGAACAAGTATTTTGAAGTTCAGAGGTATGTGTGCTCATTAAACTCTTTTTCTGATTACTAATAACTGCCTTGTTAGTGGGGAGGGTTGTTACACAGTGTTCAGCACCCTGTTTCATGCTCCTGATCCCCAACACTCAAAGCCAGAGGCCAGTCCAACTGCTGCATACAGGAAGAGGAGTATTTCAATTTATATAGTGCCTCAATAAAACCAAACCAAGCAACCAATGAACCAAACAATAAAAGAAAAACAGCCCCCCCCCCACACACACACACACAAACTACAGCAGCTTATTTCACAACTTGAAAAAGCCAGAGAAGGCCAGCTTAATATTGTCTGATTTAAAATCGTAAGAGGTTCACCATCATTCAGGCTCTCAGGAAAGTCAGTCACCAGCACTTAGCAAGCGCCGTGCCTTTCTCCACACATCCCAAATCACCCTAGGGTACAACATCGTGCAATTCAAAACGTACACATGGGTTCTGCACCTTCTCCAGAGGCACCTGGCAAGGCTACAGCCAAAAGAGGGTAATAGGACTCCGGCATTAGTATCAGCTATAAAGCTACTTCAATATTTCAACACTTACAAAATGTTTTAAACCAAAACAGCAAAAGGAAAAAAAAAAAAAAAGGAAACTCACCATTCTGGAAACTAAGAGTTTTCTCCTAGATCCAAATTACGTTGGTGCTGAAGACATCAGCGCCGTTGAAGGAGCACTTATTCTTGCTCCGGCTTTGAAAAAATCTCTGGCGTGCTCAGGGCTCGGGTAGGTGCTGGGAGCACACCTGGCAAGACTCCCTCCTAGGGGTGCTGAGCAATGCCTGCTGGAACGTGCAGTCCAGCAGGTACCTCACACGGCTTGTTCAGGCACCCAGGAGTGAGCAACAGAACTACATTACCCATAATTGCCTTCAGCTGGTTTATGGTTACACCTGAAACCAGGAGAGGTGGTGTGGGAGTTTCACCTTGGGGAGGAGAGATAGGCGAGCACAGGGAAGAAGAAGGAAGGGTGTGCTCCTTGTGTGCTGCTGGAAAAGAGTTAGGGGTTTTCTGCTTTTGCGCACCATGTTGCAAATATAGTGAACTTGCTGGGAAGGGGACAAGGGGTGACCTTCTGATAAAGGTCAGGGTTAGAAATAATTAGATTTACAGGAAATAAACACAGTCACCAAAATCACATGGACCCGCGCGACCGGTTTGGGCATCTCTGTGCATGTGAGAGAATCAGACAACTGGGTATGAGGAAGCAAAAGAAGGAGGGGCGGTAACGGCCTGAGAAGACATCTACAGAGGAGGGAAAGCCAAGAGGTTCAGGGGGGTGGAGGGGAAAGACTTCCTTTTTGGCTCCATAAGCTTGAGGTAATAGCAAGTCTTCCCAGACATCATATTGCGGGTGTTTTCCTCGGTGATTTCAGCATTTTACAGGGTAAAGTTGTTAAAGATTAGAGGGGAAAAAGATTATAGCCACAGAGAGATAAGATAAATTATCTTTACACCAGGAGTCAGAGAAGAGGTGATTTGCCTGTCCTGTTGTTATTTGCTACCCTGGTTTTTGTGGCACTTAGGACTCACAGCTGAAACCCATTTTTGATGAAAAGAGGCTTCACAGGCTTTTTAATCCCATCTCTAAAAAACTGCAGTGTAAATCAAATAGGATAAAAAAAATTGAAGAAAGGCAAAATCCAGCCTGTTTGGGGGGAAGATAGTGTCAATATTGTGGGTGATTTCCACCAAATAAGCTGCCTGCCAAAATTAGTGGTTTTGTTCAACCAGGGCTGGTAGCAAACTAGGTTGAAATTCAGCAAATTATCTGGAAAAAAATGAAGTTGAAATGCCATCACCATTTTAACACTGCAATGGTAAATCTATTGCAGCACAAATCAACTCCTTCAGAGAAACCAACACCCCAGCCTTTCCCACCTGATCTTAAGGGATCTTGGGGTGAGAATTCTCTTCTATTTTGTAAGTAAGGCATTGATGGTGACAAAGATGAAAAAGAGATGCCCCATCTCCAAATGCTTTAACCAACTCCATATATTGTTGGGAGAGCTCTGCCCTGTAGTCAGAAGCAGAAATTTAGAGTAACACAGCAGAGTTTTTAACTTTGTACTAAAACTACCTATTAAAGAAAAACCTAGTAATTTCTACTCCCACTGCCTCTCTAAAGGTGTAGTTTAGAAATTCAAGATCTGGAAATAGAATATTTAGGGCAGATAAAGCTCTGTCAGACACCAGGAAGAAAACAGAAAGATTTCTAGAGACACTTGGTGGCTTACTCAGAGCTAGTAAGAAAGCAAGTATTTAATTTTTGTTAAATATTTCATTTTCTGTTTTTTTTTTTTTTTTTTGAGGTAGGTACAGTCTATCATGTGTCTCTAATATTAATGACAATGACACCCCAAACTAGTTGTAACTCACTGTTACACTAATCACATTTAATAATAAATTAAGGTCTTGGTATCTTAAACTCTAAATTTCAACCCCTTTCCTGTCATCCCAAACTACTCGTTAAAATTTCCTTTTAGATAAGATATTTTTCCCCAGGTTTTATTTCTCTGAATGGACCATTAGCTCATAAAACAAGTGTTGGTTCCCAGTAGAAGTATTTGTTCTTGACAATCCATTTTTTTGATGTTTTTGACAATCCATTCTTTTGATTCAAAGAATAGTTTAAAAAATATTAGTGGCATTTTACCTTAAACAGAAAGTCTCTGGAGCACCTTTCCTATGAAGACTGAGAGAAGACTGAGCGAGTTGGGATTGTTCAGCCTGGAGAAGAGAAGGCTCCAGGGAGCCCTTATAACAGCCTTCCAGTTCTTAAAGGCAGTCTACAGGAGAGATGGGGAGGGACTCATGGAACGTAGTGATAAGAAGTAATGACTTTAAACTAAAAGAGGGAAGATTTAGACTAGATGTAAGGAAAAAATTATTTACCCCGAGAGTGGTGAAACCTGAGGGTGGTGAAACAGTAGAACAGGTTGCTGAGAGAGGTTGTAGATGCCCCATCCCTGGAAACATTCAAGGTCAGGCTGGATGGGGCTCTGAGCAACCTGATCAAGTTGAAGATGTCCCTGCTCACTGCAGGGGAGGTTGGACTACATCACCATTAAAGGTGCCTTCCAACCCAAAATATTCTATGGTTCTACAATTAGGTTGACAAAATTTTTTTGGGACAGAAGCAGGACCTTTGAGGTTAATTTTGTGATGGGGAGGTTGGAAACTGAGAACATACATATGTAGGAAGCTCTGGATGAAAGCTGGACATGATGGGTCAGTCCATGTGAGCACAGTGACTGGCGAGCTGGGCGACAAGGGCTGCCAAGCCCAGGGCACAAGCAACATCACAGGATACTTGCCTCACTTTGGGAGTGGGTGAATGCCTCCAAGCCACATCCTTTGGCTTTTGCAACCTTACTGGTAGCGGTGGCAGGATCCTGGAAAGCTTGGGAGTGTAAACAGTCACAATCTGGCTTGACATAACATAACATATAAGGGAAGCGGTGGCCAAGACCTCACTTTTCATTTGATTACAGTACATGCTTTCCACTTCACTGATTTTTTCCTTTTTCTTTGTTTATTTAAATAAGTGCATATTTTGTTGGCTGAAACTAGCCATGATTGCAAGGGCTCGCTTTGGTTCTATCTGTAAACATATTTTATTTGCCTGTAACAGATTGAGCAGTTGGGGCAGAAAGTAGTATGTCTTTTAGGTCCTGATCTCTTTTTTGTTACAGTTCTCATCAGAAAAATGATAAACACCAGGGTTCCATTGCCCTCATGCCATTTGTTTCGATCATTACTAAAGCTCATGAGATAACAAATATGAACCCTCAGGCCACCAAACCATTAGAAGAGGGGCACCATAAACCCTGGGCTCCTTGACAGTTACCTGTACAAGGATTTCCAATTAAGATTAACTGTGGCCACTACACCATGATTTATGCATGTGTGTATGAGAGGAAACAAAGATACAATGTCAGGCCATTCTGGATATGAAGAAGACACTCAGACATGGGCAAATATTTTTATATTTTTTCCTCTCTTTCCTTTCCACTAATGGAAGTAAAATTTCCATGGCAGACAATATTCCGGCCAAAGATGTTTACACATGAGGTATCAGCCTGAGCATATCTCCCAACAAAATAACATTTAATAACTAAGAGAGGCGTGGCGGTGAAAATTGGGTTTCTGCCAGGTCTGTGCTAGAAAATGTTAATCATATAGTTATGCTGGCAGAAGTGGTGTTGATTGTTTTTACTGGTTCTAGAACCTTGAATATAATCTATACCAGCAAAGGCACTTCTTCTGCCAGTTCTGTGTCCATATTACGGTTGTTGCCAGTATCAAACCGCCAAAAATCACATTCCTAAGAGACATTACTTATACTAACAAAAGTTTCTAATACAAAGCAGGCTTTACAAACGCTAATGAATACTCCACCCAGGCAGGCAAAACCACCTTTCCCGATAAATAGTCAACCAAAGCAATCAGAAAGTTCTACCTGGGTTCTGAAGGGCAGAATAAAGTTCTGGGCAATGTTAAACATCAGAAAAACAGCTCTCAAAGCATGTTGTATCCTCAGTGGGCTACCTTTTAGCCTTTAGACAAGCTAAAGACTTGGTTTAAAACAAACAAAAAAAAATCTGTGGCGTTGGATTTTAATGAACACATAAAACTTGTGGCAACAGTACCACAGAATGGGAAACTACAGCCAAAAGCTGTGGCAAAAATATGTGCTGAAACTGCTGAAGGCAATAGACCAAACTGAAACAGTACTGGGGAGCATGAAGTTAGTAACCAAAATGTTACATTGCACAGCTGAGGCTCCACCTGTATTTACTATATCTACTTGTGCTCTGAAAAAATATAAATAATTGGAATGGGAATCAGTTCTCTATGGTGAGCTGGACTAAGAACTGAAATTTGTTGGTTTTTTGATATTTTTTTAAAAAGGGAAAAAAACTACCCAGAAAGTTCCAGTGAAAGTATAGATGTTCTTATTTGCATGTATCAATAACTCCATGAAAATTGTTGGTTTCCTCTAGTAGTTATCTTAGCGACCATCTGAGTATACCATGCCCTTATGCTGATTGAACATTAAACTATTTTTAAAGATTTTTTTTGTTTCTAATGAAGAGAAAGTTTAAAGAGGATCATTCAAATGAAACATTAATAAAAATAGGTAGCTGGCACATTGGACTGAGGAGTATCAGGGCAGGAACCCAAAAGGATTCAGAACAGAAGTTCCCAAAAGGGACTTGGAGGAAGAGCTCTGAAAACAGTAGAGAAAAATCTCTTTCTGTCTTGAAATAGCAAGTGGGCTGGAACTTGTGCTCTAGGGAACGACCCACAAGATGTTTTTTGTACCATGAAAACATTTGCATTTCCTCTCTGTAACTAAAGCTGTTTAGCTTGGTTAGTTGCTAGATTACTTTATGCAAAGCATCCTCATTAAACAAACAATTTCTTTTTGTGTTTACACCGTTTTCACTCTGTTGCTAGTAAACCTCTCTCTCCCACAGCAGAATCTGCTACGCTCTGCAGGGAAGGTTCACTTACTCCATTCCCACACAGAAAAGGCACCAGGTGACCTCGAAAGAAGGAAAAAAAGATTTGGCTTTGGCATACAAACCTGCCATCCCCCACCAATAAGAGACAGGCAAAGATCTCTGTGGCCCAAGCAGTGCTTTGCAGAGCCCCATCCTGGAGAAGTGCTCACAGTGATCCCTCCAGATTTGAGGCAGAAGCAGCAGTAGACAACAGGGCCACATAGCACTTATTCCTCCAGCATTAGTCTGGGTAAAAGAATAACATCTTTCAGGTTATTCTTTTCAGTAAGAAAAGGTTAGGACAACCCTATATTTGCCCCAGTTCCTCATTAAATCCTGTGGAATCATTAGGATGGATTGCTTCACTTACATTTCATGGCATCAAGGAAGATGTTCCATGTGACAGTAAGAAAAAAAGTCTGCAGGTAGGAGTAGAGTGACAAGGGAAAAGAAGGCCTGCAACTTTTGCAGGCCAAAAAGTTCATGTCTTAAAGAGTAATGAGTAGCGGGACAAGAAAAATACTGTTCCATCTCAGATTTTCTTATATTGTGTTTTCAGAAATGATTAACACACTGTACTCAGCTACACTTGGGTAGAAAAAAGCTGATTGCTAAAGACAAAGTGCATAAGATTTTTTTAATTTTTGGTTTTTAGCTGGATTTCCTCAGGAAAGAAGGTCTATACATGCTGTGTTTGACAACGACTGATCCTACTCACCACTACTTTGTGAATCCATTAGCCTGCTCAGCTCAATGAAGAGACAGAAATCTCTGATTTGGTAGAATCCTGCAAGTTTCATGAAAAATCGCATCCAGGAAAAAGAGAAAGCTGAAAATCTCTGTGGAGGAAAGGTCACTCTATTATTATACCTCAGAGAATCACACAGAAGACAAAAAATGAAAGTGGGACTACTATGAAAGCACAAAATCCAGTGATATTTTCCTTTTTCAACAGTTAAAAATCTAGTTCAAAACACAAAGTCATGAGAAAATCAGCTCCAGAAGCTCCTCTTGCCCATAGGAATATATTTTTATTTTTATTTTGGTTAGTTAATGTCCATACAGGAAAAAAAAAAAGAAGGCATTTATGTGCATTTATACAACACAGACATAAAGGGATCAGGATGTGATCTCACTGTAGATCCCAGACAGCTCTGCTGAATTAAGTAGTAGGTGGTTAGCCTTGACCATATAGTTTGTCAACATGGACCAGTTTTTCAGCATGAGTACGTTAAGAACTTGAAAATCTGGCCACGGGTGCCTCACCAGGAGTCAGGAGATACCAGATGCTTTTGAAAGTCAAGCCTTTGTTTAGGTGCCTATATGGAAAGCAGGTGCTTCTGAAAATCAAATTTGAGCTGCCAGGGTAAGACCTGAAAAATGTATTCTAGAACCATTACAAACTTAAAACTCATTATCTCCATGTTAGACAGGTGTTGAACTGGCATAAATAATAGGAGCTACATGTTCTCTATGCCATTTAAAGCTGAAACTAAGTATTTATTAGCTGTGGTTTCTTCCTTTTACTTGATAAAAGGAAGATAAAAGTGCAACTTCGGAAGGGCTCAAACACATTAAATTTTTTCTGTTATACTTTCTTAGCTACTTGAATAATTATTTGCTAAGTATCTGTTACAGCATAATTATAACTTTTTACCTATACCAACTATTCAACTCTTTAACACAGATTATAGCTCCACTAATATAGGAGCTAATAAACTCTGAAAACCTAGGGCCACAAATTCAGTGTTTTCTTCAGGTTGTTTTGGCTTTTTTCCTCCAGGTGAGAACATTTCCTCAGTCTAGTAGAAAATACATACCCTATTTTAAGTTTAGCCTGTATTTAATGATAAAACCAAATGTAACTTATTTGTTGAACTGTGTTCTAAGAAGTAGCTAAATCACAGGTCAGCAGTGAAATAGTATAAATATCAGCTAAAGGCTGATTTCTAGGCCCTTCTTAAAATCACCTGGCATCCTTAATCACAGCACGTTGTTGATCCCTGTGACATTTCCTTGAAATATGACCTATTACCATATGACTTTGTATTTCCTCAATAACTGAAGCAATAGTCTAGGTCTACTACATTTTTGACATACCCAGTACGTCACGTCTAATACCTTAAGTACTCATTAGTCACATACTAAGTGGTATATCAGATAAAGAAGTGTAAAGATTTCCTTTCAAACGTTGTGTACAGCTCGAAATTGGAGTCAGGGTTTAGACAATGTCTGTAGTTTTAAGAACATGTTATCTGTAGAACCACTGCAGAATTGTATAGGACCTGGATTGATCAGTGTTTATGCATCGATTGCTTACATATAATTTTTGTAAATTAAAAATGTACAGGCTAGGTTTGCATTTTGTATCCATTTTCCTTAGATAATTTGATCATATTTATTTTTATAGTGATTTTAATCAGCTAAGTTCTACTGTGCGTTTGTCACAGATTTGACATCCAGAACTGTGGAGCACAGTTTCTGTGTGCTCATTACCTGGAAAAAGGCACTCAGTTTCTCACCATCAGGTACATCAAGCAAGAGAAAAATCTAACAATGCAAAGAAAAAATCCCATACCATGAATAAAGAAACTGTTCAGCTGTAAAATCACCCAGGTGTTCAATTAGGTTTCTGAGTCAGCAAAACATAAGTTAATCTTGTTGTTGTTGTTGTTGTTGATATAATTCAGATGCATATTTAACTGTGTGTTTTGGTGTTTTGCTCTTGAGAAGCAGTATTATCCCACTTACATCTCATATGTAAATGTTTTTTTCTGAGCTGGTATCTAAGATCTGGAGAACGTATCTCTCAGCTCCACAAGCAACTGATACTAACCAGACACCGTCACCATCCTGGTAATACTGTCTCACCTTTCATTAACTGAAATGTAATTTTCCAAAAGCTCAACAAACACCTACCTGATCTGCAAAATACTATTTCTGGAACTGGTATTCCAGAAATATAGGAAATATGGTTTTCCTATAATTCCAGAAATATATAGGAAAAATGGTTTTCCTATAATAAGATATTCCTGGTGTGCTATGAACACATCACACTTCCTCCTAATACAGAGCGACCCCACTCCTCTCAGAAAAAAGGCATCATCATCCTTCTAAGGGAAAAACAGGACCTGGTTTTAATTCCCAAGTGACCTCACATGGCTAAGCTGAAGCACACATAGAGGCCCTGACACCTTCCCAGCCAGCGTTTAAGGTTGCCTACCAAAAGGGAAGGCCATTTCTGGCTGCCTTAGGAGCAATAGGGTTGGAACCCAAGAGCATTTCAGCCAAAAATCCACTCCCAGACCTGGCCGGCTCCAGGGAATAGCTACTGTCACCTCTGGGCCCATGGTACTTAAAGGAGATCCTCTAATTCGGTAATACCGCCAATTGCCTCTGATTACCATAATGACTGTAATTAATGCCTAGGCTACCAGAGCAGCGTGTGCTTGTAGAGCAGCCCTCCACCCACCGCCCGCACCCCCGGCCATTCCCCGCAGCTTACAAGGCAGCAGGAGCTGAGCTCCCTGCCTGTCCCCACATTTTTTACACCGAGGCTGCTAATATGGGAACGATAGTAAAGCAAGAAGCCAATATTCTGACCTCATCTTCTGCTAATTTCATGTTTCTCTTTGTTTTCTTTCTGGAGGCTTTCAAGGGTCCCGACTAAAAATGATTTGCCAGCTTAGAGAAAACCTGCAAGGTGTAATAAATACTGTGATTTCAGTACAGCATCTGCAGTTACAAAAAAAAAAAAAAAAAAAAATAATGCCAGTTCTTCAGCTGCTATTAATCAGAACAACTCTGCTGAAGTGAAGGGTGTAATTGCAGTTTACATCTTCTGAGGATCTCATTCCTACGTTTACCACCAAAGCTGTTAAACATGGAACATCACCCCAGCACACTAGGTTCCTCCTGTTAACTGAAAGCTGTGGAAATAGAAGCATATTTGGTGTCGAGGAATTTACGGGACTGGTTCTGGAAGGCATGTTCCTGCGATGCACTGAATATTTTCAGTGCTGACTGGCTCAAGGGAGTGCTCACTGAGAAATCTGGCAAGGTTCATTCCTGTTGTCTTCATTTTGAATGTAATGATTTCTCTTTGTTGACACCCTCAGGAGCAGGATAAGATCAAATAATGAACCGCTTTAAACTTCTTTAAATGACATGGGTGGTTTCAGGAAACATTTTCCAGCGAAATAATGCAACCTGTGCTTAACCTGGCATCTTCCAGATTCTCTTTGGCTTTTAAAACAAGTGCAGTGAGGAAGCTGTGATTATTGAGGGGTGGTGAAACTGCAGTTCTGTGCCAAAGCTGACTGTGGTGTTAACAGCTGCGACTTCGCTGACTTCAGACAACTTTGAGTTTACAGCAGCAGTGTCACTGCCCCATGGGTGGAAGTTCAAGTAGGAACTGCAAATAGAAAGGGCTGTAAAGCCATCTCAAAATGTAAGGAAAAAAAACCAGCTGCGTTTCAGTAAACACGCACAAAAAAGTTGGTTGGTTTATGAAGTGAGATGGTTTCGAATAACAGTTTGAATCGCAGAGGACACACGAGGATTCCTTTTGCATTCATTTTTTGCTGAAAGCCAAGTTCAAAAACATACATAAATTGGACAGTGATGCTGGCCCAATCCAGTAAAACTTCTAGACTATAGTAATGCAAATGCAAAAATGCATAAGAGGTGCTCATAAATACTTGTCCATATAAAAACCTGTATTTTTGCTTTCATATTATTAGCTATGCTTTTCATTGACTTCGTTTACTGGCATTTCAGACTTCATTACTATATAAAGTAATACTTTTTGGAATAGGGGCTAATTATCTTACCTTATTAATAGCAGACAAATTTAGTCATAGTAAAATACTACTCATTAAAACATTAATCTTTCAAATATGAGGGAAAAGAACAACTTAACGAATCTGAAAAAAGTCCAGAGAGTGATCTTCCCAATGAGTATCTTGAAATGAATGCTTCAGCAACATCTGCAAGCTGTAAGTCATCATTTTTTTTTCCCCTTATAAACATGTAAAATCATACACAAGTTCAGTCATGATTGTTAAATTGTGGATCAAAGCCACAGTTCATTATAATGAAGGGAGTACTTAAATACGCCCACAAAGAGCATTCATTACCAGTGCCACCAGGCCTGTTGTTGCTGCTTTTGACAACAGACAGTATTGGCGTCTGGTTGAACAAATATACATATTTCTGATCTGACTTTAACAGCCTTATCAGCTGACACAATCTCACAACAGATATGACCTGTCAGGTCTCACACACGCTCCTGCATGGGGCTGCCTTCTCCTCTCCCTCTGTAGCTTGGGCCACATCTCCTGGACTGGCCACGCAGTGCCTTTGCTCTGATTCCTTTGCTGCTGTGTATTTGCTCATCAAATTATTTGAATGCACTTGGAGCACTCATTAGAGAGCAGGGGAGTATGCTGGGAGAGTGCCAAAAATGACGAGAAGATAAGTGGTAGCTCATAGTTACCCCACATAGAAGGACTTCTTGCAGGACTCATTTCTCTAGTTAAAATAGTGATACTTCCATGCCAGCCCCTTCGACTTAGGTCTCAACCTCACAGCCCCCTTTCCATCATCCCAAATCTTACTTATGCCTTGAAGCAGACAAATCTTGAAATGAAGCATACTAATAAAGTTGGAAGATCAGTCCATCAGAGCTGCAATTAGAGCCATTCATCCAAAGCATTTCTGCATCCATGTTTTTATTAAGGTTGACGTCATTATGAATTTCCTGATCTTATATAATTGGTGCCTCTTCTGTTCAAAGTTTGATTGAGTACTGGGCATTGGGAAATGTATTATGAGCCAATGAAAAAGTCACAAAATACTGTGATGAATTTGAGTGTCTCTTTTTATTTGTCAGAAGTGCTTTCTTTGGATCTTTCCTCTTCCATGGAATCTGAGGCACCTCCAAGAATTTTTAATTTCACATCTTTTTGGTGGATTTGTCCTAAAATATAACCCTTGGCAAATCATTCCTGACAAAATGTCTGTGGCAGTTCAGAGATTACACCCTTCACAGATTTTTATCCTTACTTCTCGCCAAAGATTCTGTAGCTAGAGCTCTTCTAGCATAACATATCAGGTGAGTGCTTTTCATGACATACATAATCTGAAACTACACCATGTAAAACCTCCTACTGCAGCCCCATTCTGCCATTTGAATTAGAAGGTGCTAATCTTCGCTTGATATCTTATTTCTACATTTCAGCAATGTGAGTGGAGAGAAATAGGACTTGCCTTAATTTGCTGAAACTTGCCTTGGAAAGAAGGTCTACCCTCTTTGGAATTTTTCCATGTAACTAGTGTGAAAGAAGGTGATTTTTAAAACTCACAATACTTTGCAATCACTTCAAACAATCACTTAACATTCTTTCTTTGCATGTCTCCCAATTTTCTTATTGTGACATGTTCTAGTCTATTCAGAAATTAAAACCAGTGCTCTTCCACATGTGGGGATCCATTTGGTCAAAATCCTTGTGATGTCATCATGACACTTCTTTATTTGGCCTGAAAAATAACATTTCATTTGTGTCATTCAAATTACATTTGATCTTTTGGTAAACAACTACAAGGTATCACATACAATAGGAGGATTTTTACAGCCTAAAGCCATGCCAAATTCCAAGCATGGGCATTGTAACGAGCAAACGGAGCCGTAGCCAACTCCATTTTGCTACATACAGTACTAAGCTTTCCATAGTACTGGAATCCTTACAGAAGTTTCCATGACAGTTATTGAGCCTCAGGACTGAATAAAACATTCAGTAACTTTACCATCTCAACTACTTCTCCACCATGAGTAATCTTGTGGACTCTATATGAACCTTCTGTCAGTGTTCACATATGCTTGAATAAAGTCAGTTGCTTGTTCTTGCTAGTTGGCCGTTTCATCAACCACAATTGGATACTGTTTACAAGAAACCATTGCGAAAATAGCCCTCAAAGACTTAACATCCATGATTTCTGTTATCTCATTTTGAGTAACTGGAATTGTGCATTTGTTTTGACCTTTTTCCAGTTGTTGTAAAGTACCGGGATCCCATCTGCTTGCAAAAAACAGTTGAATCAAGTTGCACTTGGCTTCTGAGGGGCAAGCATGTACAGTGATCTTGTGGTGAAAATTTTTGACTTGAAAGATGATGAAAACAACTTAGAATTTTGTTATTGTTTGCCTTTTTCCTTCTTTCTCCTGTGAATACTGAAAACTTATCAAGTCTGGCATTCTTTGTGAATAGGATTCACAAAGATTCCTATGAATAGGATTCTTTGAAGAATAAGAGCTTGGATGCCTCAAACTTCTGATGAGGGGACCCAGGCTATGTAAATGCTTCTTCTGAGTAGTTTATCAGAAGTTGTTTTTTTTCATAATTAAAAACTGCATGACCACAGAAATGAAGTGCATTGTCACAGACTTCAAAATAGAAACCCTGGAAATCTTCAAATTACAGTGAGCAGAGCAAGGGTTTCATTTCCCAGAGTTGCCCAGAAGGAAAGGCTTCAGTGGCCTCTGATGAAATGTTTTAACTGTTTTCCTGGCACTATTTGTTCATAATTCAGGTGCTGATAAGTGTAGGCCATTACTACACCAAGAAAAGAGGTTCATTTTTTGTTAGAAATAAAACTCTGTTTTTCAATGGAATTTTTAAGAATATATTTCATTTTAAATATATTTCATTTTATCTTCAGAAAAACATTACAGTTTCTCATTATTTTGTTCAATCACTATTACATTTCTTAAAATATATAGAACACCTGACATTCAAGTTTTTAGCTGAATTTGGGTTTACTCTTAACTGTTCTTTATAAAGTAATTTGAAATACAGCAGAATGATGAAGGGAAAGTTAGAAAATTAGGTTCATACTTGTCCATGGAAGAGTTACCTTCTCCTGGTTCTGAGATAACTAGTTGTAACCTGTTTGTTAAAATAGAATTTTAGAGAAAGGAAAAATAAAAAAGAAAAAAAAATAAGGTTAAAAACACTTCCTGCAAAGATTTTTTTTTTTCTAAAAAGGTCTTCATGGAAACAATACTCTTATTTTAAAATATCTCCAATAGCAAAGAGTAATTAAGCTGAGGCTTTCAGTAAAAATTTTTGATCTCTTCTTCTATATAAGAATCACCCCAAAGTCCCACATAGATTTTGTAAAAGACTGACGCAGATCTTTTAATCATAGTCTAACCTCACCACAAGATCCACCTTTACCTCAGTGTCTCATATGAAGTTCCCAAATGACATAGGCCAAACTTTCACTAAGTATCAGCCTTACTGTAATAGTCACTTGCCCTCACTTTGTATTGTTCTTTTGAAAAGCAGGAAGCCAGGGAAAAAAAAGCTATGTCTGGTAAAAGAAAAAAAATAACTATTTATTTACTTTTGGAGATATCCTGCCAAATGCTTCAGGTTCATTTTCATGAGAAAGAGCAATATTACCAGAAGTGAAATGTCTTTGTGGCTCTAAACATCAGCAAAATACTGATGAATCAGAGACATAGAAGTATGCTGCCAAATCATAATTTCAACAGTCTTTTTTTGTTTCTTTAACTGAATACATTATTAGAGATAAAGCACTATTTAACCAAATCAGAGGCTAAGAAAAGGATCTCCATTAAACAAAAGGAAATGAAATGTCCTTTCCTCATTCCATCACCAGGAACACAGTGGCTCTGAAAAGTAAAAAGCCAGGAGCCACATCTCAGGTTTTTTCAGTCTATATAGAAAATCTGGTTACGTCCATGAGGTATAAAGGGTATATTTTTCTCCCTATCCCTTTCCTTTCATTTCCGATTTCTGTTTAAAATTTTCCTTTACTCAGTCAATGTTCACCGTGAAGACTAGCACAAGCCCACTTATAAAAGATCAGTAAATTTACATTGTTCAGTCAGTTCAGCCATTAATAGAGGTTTAGGCTTTTATTTTAAGTATTTGGACGCTACTGCCATGCTTCTTAATAAGACAAATGGTCATTTCAGCATGCATAATGACTTTATATATACCATGACAACTTTCTTAATATTCCAATCTTTTGTTGTTGTTGTTGCTACACCTTTTATAAAGACCTCAACCCAATTAGTCATTGAATTCAGAGCAGTACGCATAATTTTTATTATTAATTTAACCTCTGGGGCATGCAAGTTTTTGATTACACATTTAACTTGGAATCTTTGTATTTAATTAAAGTGTACATATAATGTTTTTCTGATATCAGATATTTAAACAAAAAAAAATGTTTACAATTCAATTTCTACAGTATCAGGCATTATTTTTTAAAAAAGGACTCTATTCTCTAACAGATGCCATATGGAAAGTTGAACAAAAAATGTGATGAAGTGATTTTTATCCACACCAACTCACATTCAGATGATCTCAATCAAAAGATTATTGAATGTGATCTGTATATAAACATTTAAAATCAGAGTTAACAGACATCTTGAAAACAAAAAAATACTCTAACATCTTTTACAAACGTTTCCACTGACGAAACACCCATGAGTCATATTTTCAAGGCTTTTCAATAAAAAAGCTGCTATAATAGGGCTCTATTCCACACGCACACACAAAAACAGTTGGAAAGTCATATTAGTTTGATAGTGGAATAATTCTATTCCAGAACATGTTCTTTTGCCAGCCTTTTTTTTTTTTCCTATGGAAACAGCAGATCTTTCCCCATGAAATACAAGGCTAGAAACAGAGTGTACTCAATCACCAGAAAAGTATGTGCATTTTTATAGAGCCTCCTTGTAACAGGATAATACAATTAGAAATAAAAGCATATTTTGCTTTTATTTTTATTTCAGTCAGTGAACTCACATTTTAAATAAAGAATTTATGGTTATCATTAGATATAGAACTATATATTATAGTTCTACGGGAAAACAGAAGTGAAAAAGAAGTTAAGAAAGCACTCCCTAAAAACTTAGAATTTTCAAAACCTAGTGAAGCTTTGTTTCAGTTTACATAAATTTTTTAAGAGATTAATTTCTGCATCACTAATTAATGTACTGAAAAAATGGAGTCAATCTCTCACTGGCTTACATATTCCAACTAGAGAGAAAATTAAGCAAACACATGTAAATCGGGCGTGTTTGTGCCTTGCAGCATTTGTTCCAGGAATGGAGGTTTTTAAGAGAGGAGCAGAGAGATGCTGCACACCACAATTACTTGCAGGTGATGACCTGCAGAGTACTCAACAGGCCTGGCACCTGGCCACCCTTGATAAACTGTACAATTTGTTGTGCAGATCTTTACTACTTGAGGTACTATTAGAAATGGTGCCAACAGACAAGAGTCCAGAAAGTGAGGAAAATATTATATCAAAATATTTGCCTGGCATGCCTGAGTGGGAAGCCTACAGAGAGCTATCAGAGAGGCCTGGGGCAGATCCTCCAGCACAAGCAAAGTTTTATGGGTCAAGTGCTCTCTTTTTCAGAGAAATTATGTGGAGTGTTTTATCTGGGAGGGCAAATCAGATGATCACAACAGTCCCTTCTACCTTTATGAAGGATCACATAAATGCCAGAAGAGTATTTGAGACAAAGATGTGGCTAAGACTGTGAAGGAGAGAATTTATAGAGTCAAGACTGGCCTAATATACTACAGCAACAAAGACTAGGCCAGGGGTGGTTTGTGCAGAGAACACTGTGCTAACACAGCTGAAGGGTTTGAGAAAGGGCTGAAATTAATCAACCCTGGAATTTTTAATAGAAGAAAAGATATAGAAAATCTTGGTGGGTCCATGTGATAATTTTAACTGAGATATATCAATAGAATGCTTGCTGCAGAGGCTTCTCTTGACAACATGTTTTCGTGCAATGATTAACAGTAAGGCAATTTTTAAAATAATGTTTTTCTTTGGTTTTAAAACCTTTTTTCTTTGTTTTTAAAAAGACCTGAGGATCCACTTTAAATCCCATTGGGCTGAAGAGAGCAATACACAGCTCATACAAATACTTTTTTCCATCAGTCTCGTGTCAAGCATAATTTATCATTCGCTCCCCTATAGTATCATTCCTTACCAAAGAGGGTGAATGCAGAAAGCACACAGGAAGGTCTCTGCAGAAGTCATGACATCGCCAGGGGCAAGACAACATGCTGCGGGGGCTTGCAGCAGCACTGGCTGGCTGAAGGAACCTCACCAGCTTCAGAAGCCAAGGATTCAGAGCAGAATCTCTGTTGCCATGGCACCCCCTTCCCATTAAATGGAAAAGATCCCTGGGTTTCATAAATGACGTTGCCCAATTATCCAACTGAAGCGTTGCAAAACAGCTCTAAGTTAGCAGAGTTCACGTGTCCCTTTGCTGCTTTTTTTTTCTATTGACATCTTTGATGTTCAGACAGCACATGTTGTCTAAAGGGAGAAAGAAAAACTTCTTGTTCCAGAGCAGCTTTTCTGTGTTTTCTTTATTGTAAATACTGACTGAAGATAAACTCAAGGGTTCATACTTGATTGTTGCCAGATACATTGCAAAAAGATGCTAGTGTTGTTCCAGAAATTCTACAAATATTTGGGGATACCCGTTTCAGGTCTGCATTTGCTCCGTTGCCTAATGATAATTATGCTCCAGAAGAAACCCACAGAAAAGAGGGGGAGAACAAGGACACTTTTGGGGTTGCCTGAAATGGCCCTCACTGGAGGAGCTGTGACAGGATTTTAAAGGAATTTGAGACCTGTTAATCCCATGGGTCATCAGGATCTGGAAAGAAATTGCCTCCTGAAAAAGAGGTAAAAATATTTCGTAATTGTGTAACTGTTGTTCAAAAAGAATCTTAGCTGCAACATTTCCTAACTTCTGAGCCCTTGATTTTGCAACATAGTTTTTCAATGGAGAAGGGATTAGTGGAGGGGAGTGGGCAGACAGACCACTTCTCTATGGTCTTAATTAGGAGGAGAGAACAAAATTGTTTCATGTTTGATAGGACATTTGCCAGGCCTCTGTGGGATTGTAATTGTAGCACCTTTTCCTTGTGCTAATGAGTGTTGGGAAGAAATTATCACTTCCAGGCTGCAAGTAAATGCTTGGGAAAATACTTAAGGTGGCTTTAATCACACTTGGTTCCTGGTTATCCAGTAACTTTGGGTGACCAAGGCTTTGTAGTACTGTTCAGGACAAGTGTCTTCTATCAATCTTCCAAGCTGCTCATGGGAAATCTCTTAGCACCCAGATATTGACTTGTGTATCTATTTCAGTGTTCAGTATGACCAGGTTGTCATCACCAGTGGCCTGAGTATCATACAGAATAAACCAGGATCTGTGGTTTATAATACTGGCTAAATTAAGCAGAACTGGGGAGAGTTGAAAGATATCATTATTGGTAGGAAAAAAAAAACCAAAAAAACCAAAAACTGTGATTTTTCTTTTTTTTTAGAAAAAAGGACTTACTGTATGCTTTGTAGGGACATTTTGTCACTTTGAAATTGAAAGTACTGCTCTTGGGAGCTGATTGTAACAAGGGAGGTGTTCCATTAAAATGTCCCTCTTTCAGCATGATTAGCACTCAGAAACTTCTGTGTTTACAGGAAAACGATTCCACATCTAGTCTTCTTTTGCAGTCTTTCATCAGAGGTCTCAGTGCCAAAAAAAGCCATGGCTGTCTGTCAGAGTTGCTACAGGTTTTGAAGGCAGATCTCTCACTGAAGTATTGCAATACTTTTCTGTGTGACGGGTCTCTGTGCTGTAGGATCAGACCACGGATAAGGTAAACTTGCTATAAAACCACTTTGCATGAGATTCTCACTTTCCTTTTCAAAACTGCTCAAAGGAGGAAATACACAAAAGAGGTTATCAAAAATAAATTAAATTCCAGCTCACTTTTGTCATTGGGTTGCAAAAAAATGCAGAGCTGCTTTACCTTGCTGAGAAGCTTTTGCTTCATGGAGAAGCTCTCCTTCATGGAGAAGAGAAGCCATTCCCAGCCACCTGGCTGGCTACTCAGCCTGCAACACAGGGGAAGGAGAAAAGTGCATCATAATCATGAGAATACTTACAAGAAACAGTTTACAGCCATGACTACCTAATGTGAGTCTGCCAATGCAATGTATAATTCACAGGCTGCCCTTCTAAAGCACAGCCTAGTATAAAATGAAAGATGCCACCATCATTTCTACAACCAGTACTATTCCTTCAACTCAGCATGTTCAGAAGTGATAATAGTCTCTCACGGTATTTATAGGACCATGTTTTATAACAAAATCATTAGTACGCAGTTGTACACCTAGAAAGATAGTCTTGTATATTTGGAATTTTATTAGGTTAGAGCTGAATAGAAAGTGAATGTGCTCTTCACTTGGTGAATTAATATTGCGTAATATTTATACCCAAAGACAGTAACAACCAAAAGACTACAGGCTTTCCACACATTAAGTTTTGTATTTTGGCACACCATCAGTATATCAGCATCTCATACAAAAAATGGACAGATAAACTCCTTTTTATTTATTTTTTTTTCCATTTTGCGTTAGGGACAGTTTTAATTACTTTAACAGGTGGAGAAAAGCAAAGGTAGCTAATAATGGTGTCATTCTGGTGCTGAGAAGGAAATGTTGACAAATAAAAGGCTGGAGGTAGTTCTGCATATTTCTCATGTAGCCAGTCTTCTAGTAAGAATGTATGGGATTTACACACTAAATTTTTTGTTTTGATGATCTCTGTTCCCTGGAATAATACAACCTTCTGAAGAGTTCATAAGACTATTGTAAAAGTTCTTCTAGTTTACTTTTATGTCTAAGGTTTTGCATTTGCAAAACCTTGAATTCAGCATTTGTGTTTGTTGTCTCCCATGTTTGATTTACATATTAAAAAGAAAAAAATGCAAAGTCTGCTTTTCCTTTGTTGGGAACAGATTCAAATCCATACATATGAAAAATGGTGGGTCTAAGACCTGATGAATCTTTGGGATGGGGATGCTTTGAAAGATTGATCTTTAGTCAAGTGACTTGTCAAATTCTCAGAAAGGGGTTAGGAAAAATCTGAGTAGAGAATTCTCTTTATTCAGAGAAAGGTGCAATTCAAATACATGAGTGACAACCTACAATAAAGAATGCTTGGAAGTGATTGCACCCTGTAACATGCATTTATTTGGCAGAATAAAAGCATTCCTACATTTCTGACCAGCATAAGGAGTGAAATATTGTAGTACACTTGTAGGAGTCCTGCAAAATACTGTGTACTCTCTGTTCTCAAAAAGATTAGTGGGAACTGAATGAAAATTCGAACCTTTCTACAACTAGTGCCTTTTTTCTAAAGGATATGATTCTTTTTTCTTTTCTTTTTTTTTTTTTTTTTTTTTTTTATTTTTCCCTAAGGGGATCCCCTAAGGGGATTCTAGCAGTATATTACCTAGCATATTATACAATGTGTGGAGGGCACTAGCCTCGAATCTGGTACCTTTCTTTGCTCCAGATTTCCCCTATGACCTTGAAGAAGTCTGAGTTTTTAAGTATTATATTTTTCAAGAAACTTAAACTTTTTGAAGGTCAGACCTTAATTTTTTTCTCTATCTTCTCTACCTTCTCTACCATTTCAGGGGGCATGTAAAATGGAGGTAAAAAGACTTTTCTATCTTATAGATTATGAGGAAAAAAAATTAAAATATGTAATACAGTCAGATACTGAAGAGTTTTTTTAATAAGATTGTTAATGAAGCATTATACACGTAGTCTGCATATTTGTTCTGGCTGAGAAAAAAAATGATGAAATTATACAAACTGTAATTACTGACTTGTCAGTTTCTGTCTTTGAACACAAGACGCTGCCCATAAATTGAGTTGAGAGCAACTTCAAATTTAATATATGATAACCACTAAAAAATTAGGCTACTTTTAATTGTCACGACAAACCTGTTTAATCAGATCATTTTTAAAGATCTGAAATACAATATAGGTCAGTGTAAATGGAAGATTGAGAATATACATGCAGACATGAAAGAGTTCATAGAGCTCCCTGTTATCATGGTCCCAACAGAACAAAATGTTTTCTGCCAGACAGGCTATGGAAAACAGACATTTCGGGTGTGTGCAACTGGGAGTGATTTTCCTCTGGAATTAATATATATATATGGAAAAGTAAGAACTATGTACAGATTTTTACATACTTAGGCTTGAATATACATAAGTACACGTAGGTATGTGCAATATAGATTGATACAAGCTTTAAAAAAAAAAAAAGTAAAATAATAAAAAATTACAGGCAAATTAAGAAGATATAATTTCACAATTATGGAAAATTAGCTAAGGCTGATTACTTTGAGGGCTTGAGTTTGACAGTAATGATTGTAATAGAAACATCAGTAGTTTGTTTCTTGGCATATTACCTAGGACAGAATAATTCTGGAATTCACAGTTTGTGGCAGTATTTTCTCATTCTTATTTAGCATAAATTTAGATTTCGTTTACAGCTTACAGACTGATAGGACAGGGCCATATACACATGCACAAACATATGACATATTTATGTATGTAATACTCATCTCAGCAAGTGGAAAATGTACTGCAATTGATCCCTCACTTCATAGCTGTGAGCCATACCACACATTGTAGGACATGTATTAGGCATTTTTCTTGGTGAGTGTGATAAAGGACACAAATGTTCTTGCCCTAAAACCCCATCCCTGAACAGTAAAAGAGTAATTACTGCCCATCAAAAATAAGGATTTCTAGTAACACAAAACAGATACTCTTACATATACACACACCAGCACTTGGCCAGCATCATATGAGAACATAAAATCCTGTTGTACTTCTCAAATTGACAATTCTTTAACTGTAGAGAGTGGCTTTAAGTCTTTATTACAACAATCTCTGAGGCATCTTTATCAAATACAAGGTTTTTCTATTTCATAAGCCTGGTTTTCCATGCATGAAATAAACTGTAAAACATAATGACAGGCAGCAATTTATTCAACAGACACGGGTGAAAAAGAACAATCTAGATCAGTTGTTGTTCACAACAAAGCAGTATAAAAACATTAATAGGATGACCTATCATGATATGAACATTCAGCTGCATGATTCCTTAGGGTTTAAAATGTGTGCTCAGGAATGAAATATCATATTCTTTTATTCTGAAGTTTATCTTCAATTAGGAAAACAAAATGGTAGGAAGGAAGACAGTAAGATTAAGCAAGGAAAAAGCAAAGGAGGCCTCTAACAACAAATGCGTGGGAGCTGAAGACAAGCTTATTGTGATGGGTTTTCTGTGAAAAAATAAGAGCTTGTACTGAAGCATCACTTCTTGTTTCTTGATGTGCCTTGACAAAGAAATTATATTATATATTTGTGTATTAATTGTATATCATATGCCACTGTCATCCAGTCTGTCTCCCAAAACCTAAGGCTTTCTCACAGGGCAGACAACTTTTGGTCACCTTGGCCACACATCATCTTCTTCCATCATGACCATTTCTTTGGGAACCTGGGAGTAGTAAAGCTATTGGAGGTGCAGAGAGAACAGAACTTGTAGGGAGGAGAAGAATGTAAAAGATAGTTGAGGTGTTTTCCAATGGGAAAAATGAGAGGTGGAAGGATGAAAGTCACCAAAATACAGAGAAACTCTGGGGTTAAGCAGAAGCAACCTCACAGTCAACGTTTCTATGAACTTGACATTTGGTTTCATTTTGTTTCAGATGGTTTCTTCTGTCTCATTTTTTCCATTAATTATAATTTTAATTTGTGTCACACTGTGTCTTTTTAATCAGTTGACTCAATAGAGAGATCCCTTTATCTCTGATTTCAACCTTTCTAACCTTTCAGCCTCTCTAACCAGAAAAAATATGTTAATTATGCAAAACGTGAAATATTGAAAAGGTCACAAAAAAGCCTACTGAAGAGTGAGATGTAAATTATACATGTTGGGACAGATGTGTGAGCTTGTCAATCTGTCTGTCTTCACTCAAATGCCAAGCTTATCTTACCTTTCGTCAGGCACACACTTTACAGAGTTCCACGTCACCCTTCAGTGAAGTTCTCCAGCACTTTTCTTTCATCGTTACTCCCAGTTCCCTTTGTGCCACTCTGACTTCTCAGCCTTTTTCTGGACTAAACAACCAGCTATGCAATAGGGAAGAAACCATAGCATAAAGCTGCTAGAGAGGGATGTGAAATCTGGAAAGGTTCCTCTGCAAGTGGGGCAAGAGAAAAGGCACAAAAGGTGCCCCAATTCTGTACTCTGAGGTCAGGATGGAGATGAAGACATGAGTCTATCACCGAGGATGTGAGGCTTGACAGGTCTGCCCAGTTCTGTGCCGGCCATGGGTTCTCCCTTTTTGGCTTCTGGTTCAGTTTTACGTCAGATGGGGAGTGTCACCTGCTGGGTGACCTTCTCAAAGTAAGGCATTAGCTTATGATTTAAGATAATCGTAACAGGAATTTATGCAGAGCAAAAACACAGCAAGGGCCTAAAATTAATGAATCGGATAATCAGGTTTGGTGAGGACAAATTGCACTTAAAGTAGCTCCCCTACAGTTTCACGACCAGCTTGCTGCCACTTCTAGTAATCTTTTTCTGGCATGCTGGCCAAAAATCTGTAGAGCTGATCATAACTTTATGCGTAATGAAGCTTTTCAACAGCCAGCATCACGAATCTACCTGCCTGCTAAATCTCTCACAAATCATCAGATTTGATTCTAAGGTGCAATGCCCTTGTCTTTATACACAAAAGAAAAGAAAAAACTGTCCATCGACTCTTGACAAGGTCTTACGCCTACTCATAGCAAAGTCAATAACAAAATATTTCAAGTCCTTCTGGAGATCCTGTAGGAATTTTCTGTGGTTCCCTCTGTATACAGGTGAAAAGCCAATGGATGAGATGGATCAAATTTTCCAAGCAGTGTGTTAAATCTGCACACGTATCACTCTGCTAATCCTGACTCCAGGATTCCCGAAGCGGGGAGACTCACAGCACACACCAAGAAAGGCAAACTATTGTCTTAGTTAAAACAATTTATAAATTTATAAATTTATATTATATATATATTATATATTATATTATATTTTATTATATTATATAATATTATATTTATATATAAATTTAACAATTTATAAATTGTTTTAGGGTTTTTTACCTATTTAGCCCCTTAGATATGTTTCAGAAAGCCGAAAGGAAGGTTCAAGAAGAATTTTATCTATAGAAAATGTTGTAAACTACGTTTAAAAACTGCATTTCTATTACTTTCTCTGTTATGGGAGGTGTTCTAAACTAAGGTAAAGATATAAAAATGTGGTTCTCTATAACCAGATTTGAGCAGCTGTGACACATCTGGTACAGCACAACAACTGTGATTTACAAACAAAAATACTATGTTTTCTTAGTTGATGAAGTTCACATAGCACATGATATCTCAACCTTTATCTGCAGTTATTTGAGGGGGAACAAAATCAAACCAAAATGCCAAAAATATATAATATTGAAAAGAAAGAGGAAGAATTGAAGACATAGCTGAATTAAAGGAGTGATAAAATCCCAAAGGTTAAGCACATGATGATAGGTCTTGATGGGCTGCCTAGGAAATCACAGATAGGTCTGTAGTGAATGTCTTGGCTTCAGAACCAAAAAGGAGGCCACTCAGAGAAAGCCATTCAGGGCCCAGTGCTTGACTATTGCCAAAATACCCATTGGAAAGGTGGGGGTGAGCACTTAATTAAATGTAACAACAGTGCCATCTTTTCCCAATCTGACTACCTTCAGATAAAAGAAAATAATCTAAAGCATAGGAAAGCAATCCTGTGAGAGCTGACTGGAGTGAATTAATTGGCTTCTGTGTGAAAAAGCTATCAAAGGATGCATGGGACCTGCAGCAAAGGGCAAAGCAGTAAAAAAAATGAAACATACTGTCATTAGTTTAGGTTTTTAAGATGATGATTTTTGATCAATGACATAACAACACAAACATTTCAGTTCAGTGGCCATCTGTGGCCAAATAAAAGGAGAATATCCTGCTGAGGGGATTTTGAAGGGACTACCTACAAGATGGAGTGAAATTGAGAAGGTGGAGCCAGTCATAGCAATGCGTGGCGAGAAGATGAGAGACAATGGGCATAAGATGAAACAAGAAAAGTCCAGACTAGACTTTTACCATGAGGACAAACAGGCAGATGAAATAGGTTGCCTGGATATGAGAAATGTGAGTTGTTTCAATCCTTTGTTTTCAAGACCACAATAAAACCCAGAGCAACTGTCTGCCCTTGTAGCTGCTGTGAGCAGGAAGGTGGACTAGATGACTCCTGAAGTTTCTTTCCAGTAAAATTTTTTGTGTGTCTATGATTATATTATACTGTGAAAGTAAATAACTGAAAAATTATTTAGACTGATAGAAATCTACATGGGAAGAAAATGGTTTAAAAATTGGTTGGCAGAAGAATTCTATGTTATGATGAGAAAAACAGAAAGAGCCCAGTAAAATTCAATTATATAAAGATCACACAAGCGTTCAAATACCTCGGCTGCTGTATAAAGATCAAACAAGAATTGAAATACCTCAGCTCAGGGATGATGACTGGGAATAACAATGTTGGTTTAAAAGCTAGTAGTCAGGATAAATAGAGAGACAAGTTGGAAAAACCCCACAGCAGGAATACGCAAAATAAACAGCAATGTCAAGTGAAATAGATGATGATTAAGCAAGTTACAAAGTACATGTCAAATTGATGGCCAGCAAGGAAGGCAGAAGAATGACTACTGCATGGTATGAAATGGGATTTCTCAGGAGAGTTCTGCATAAAGAAGCAGATATGCAGAGAAATTACAATTGCAGTCTACGGAACCCCTCTCACAGAATAGCTGGGTAGAATGAAAAATTGCATCACAGCCAAAAAACCACAATTTTTAAAAGAAAGAGCAGGAAAGAACAGAAAGACCTGAAAAAAACTGTGGTCAACTTGAAGGTAATGAATGAGATCTGCTAACTCCAGAAACACAATAATAAGACTACTTAATTTCACAGATCTGCATACAAATTGAAAAAAAAGAATAGAATGCAATAATAGTTGCATTAAAAATAACAGTCACTAATATAAATCAAGCCAGAATTTCACCCATGGGTTTTGTTCCAAAAAACTGATAATCTTGAGATGCACCATAGGAGGATTATCTTTTTGCGAGTAGTTCTGCCCTTGGTGTTGTACTAATAAATGCCAAATGAACATGCAGCTCTAGGCTGAATACAGCAGACAATAATGCAAAGGGAAAACACAAAAATAAAACACAGATATGAAATTGCTCCATTTTGCCTGCTATTAGGTATATTTCAAAGGGTTGCATTGTCATGCTGGTACTAATACATTTTCTTGCTTTTAATACCCAGCTGGTCAATTGTAATAATTATTTCCAGCTTGTCCATCCCCACTTAGCTTTCCCTTTCTTTGTCTTAGATATTGTTTCATATATTTGGGCACTTTAGTTTTCATTTTGTCTTCCCATCATTCATCTCTGGTGATTTTTAAGGCAAGATTTCTCTTCGAAGATGATCAGGAAACATGGTTCTTCTTACACACACACACACAAAAAATTCTTTATTATGAATTACAAATCAAGGTGAAATTCAAGTTGATTATTTTTTTCTTTTAAATGGGAGTCTATAGGTATGATTTTTAAAAAAGCAAAACATTGCAAGGGCTGAGTCCATGCTCCTGAAGCCAGCTATTTTGCCTGGTCTCTGTATTGGGTGGTGTTTGGGCAGTGAGTTCCCAGGAGCTCTGAGCTTCCCAGTCCATTCACACGCTGCATTGCAGAGGTCTGGAAGGACTGGGCTCTTGGGACTCAGGAACCAGCAAGTTCCTGAAGAACCTATTGATGAAAACTCTGGGATCCTGGTGCTTGGGTCAGGTGCCAAGGTAAAAAAGCCACTTTGTAAAAGCCAAACAAGTCCCTACAGAGACCAACATCCCCCAGAATATTTCCAATTTCAGTAGATTATTTCTATCCAATAGAAAAACTTCACATCAGAAACTGTCCAATTGTCATTCTCACCTTATTTGCATTTCTGCACAACAGGCCTGTTTATACAAAATAAAGCATTTTATCACAGCTCCAGCTTCCAGCTTCACTGATCATAGATTGACCTCCTCCCAACACCCAATCTGAATTTACCATTCTAGGCAGTTTAGAAGCCTATTTTATTGCAGCATACATGAACCCTTCCAATTTCTGCAATAGTTCTTGGCCTAAATACTTTGGGATTTGTGCTAATATAAGGAAATATGAGCTTTTCCATGTCAAAACATTGTGAAACAGGCGTTCAGTAATCATGTCGACAGCTTGCTCTTCACAAGAAATTTGGGCTGAACACCATTAGCTCATGTTATATATCACAGCAAAGGGTGTCATTCCCAGTAGTGCTTGGTGACAGCTTTGAATTAGATAAAATGAAAGACAAAAACACCAACACCTACCCCTTGCCAAAAAAAAAATAATAGTGCAGTTTAAGAACTAGAAAAGAGCTGTTCAGTTTTCTTGTGTAGTTACCAAATGTTTGTTCCTCAGCAGTAGAGCAATGAGTCTTCTCTTGGAATAGAGAAGTTATGGCTTCATATTAAAGAACTATGTTTTTCCCCTTGGTTTAGCAAAAACTGAAAGATTTTTACTGAAGTCAAAGTTTCAAGATGGTACTGAACCCGGTTGATAAAGAAACTGTAACATATCAAACTATTAAAATCTAAAAGAGGCAAGAACTAAAAGTTATTACTGAGGTAGATAAGGAACTGAAAAGCCGAATACAAAAATGAGGGAGAGATGTGAAAATTCTCTGTGAAATTTCTGAGTGGTCTTCTGCTGTCAAAAATATGCACAAGGTGAAAAGAGTCTTTTTGCTCCCAGTTCTCATCTTTTTACACTCCAGTCTGACATCTGTACATAGGACATCTGCTTATGAAATACCTGTTGATAAATGTATTGTCTTCTGTTTGGATTAACAGCGATATGGCTGGAACAACATTCTCAGTGGCTTCAGTCTCACACCCCTTTTATGACACAGGAAGTTACGCTGCTCGATTTGAGTCAAATCTGTCCTGACACTGGACCCCTGCCTTGAAATAATACTTCATTATATGGCATCAGATATTTTACACTGGGTTTTTTTGACTAATGCTCCCATACAAGGCAAAGTACAGCTGTAGGAAAATCACTCAGGAGAACATGCAGTTGTAGGAAAACAATGTCTTTTATTTATTCTAATTATTTAGAAATATTTTAAATTCTGATTTTTTTTTAAATTTTATTAAATGATCTTGTATTGTTTTCATCACTCTAACAAAAGCTCAGTCTTATAGAAAAGTGAGACGACTTAATTTCTTCAGGTTTTTCATTATAGCCTCTAATCCTTGGGGCCGTGGAGACAGAGAATAAAAATACTTACATTCATTTCATGACTGTTGCTAACTTAAAAATGGCCATAGTCAGTTCAGGGTGTCAGTATTTACATCTAGAAAATAGCATGTGTACCTGCCTTTATAAAATATTCAAACATATAAAGTAATCAAATTTCATCCAGCTTAAGAGTAGAAGGTTCCCTGTTATTTCATGGTTAAATCATGCTCAAGTTACATTTTTCATTTTATATATGCTGGCATCAGTTTTGCTCGGTTTTACTCACTTCAATTATTCCAAGCTGAACCAAAATTTGTTTTTAAATTTAAGTAAATTTTAAACTGCCAAACCCCCAAATTATATATATCATTTGGATTTTCCCAGTAGTAACATGAACACCTGCACAAACCAAATTTTCCTTTAAAATATAACACGGATTCCCCCAAGCTGATATTTGATGTCATATTTTGATGGAAAAATCTAGACAAGCATTAATATCACTAGATGTCACTAAACCGTCATTTCCTTTTCAAAGATTTTTACTTAACTGTTTCCCGTTTGATAAGATATTTGTATTTCATTAATTTAGATGTCATCTCCAGATATAACACTGTCTTCTACGGTTGCTGAGCTTATCAGCTACGTTGTGTGCCGGTCTCTTCAGTGCAGGGTAGCTTTTCTGTTCATTGACTACGGTAAAGCCACCTTGTGGGTTTGTTTTCATGAAGTATTTTGCTTTCACATACTCCAAGTAACACAAGAACCTCCATTTTTGGTAGCTTAATGTGTTTTTTTTAAAACCTAAAAATACGAAAAACTCTCTCCCCGTTGAGAATATGTAAAGAGACTATTCATATCTGGCTTTCTGTGGAACTTGCTTTGGGTTTCACATGAACCAAACTACGTATCTTGCTGAAACTTTGTAGAGGCAGCATAAAATGAATATGCAAGAGCAGAAAGGCAGCCACCCCTCTGTTTCTCATTTTCTGGTTTCCAACAAAAGCCAGGCTGGCCCCTAAAGTCTGCTTTGAAGAGGATACGCCAGCTCACAGTTGTGTCTACACATCTGCCTAAGAGGGACAGAGGGCTACATATTCCAAAACCTGTCTACCTTGAGACTACCCAAGGAAGGCAAGAAAGTATCCTGGCCCTGTCAAAACAGACCAGCTGTGCCACTGGGCCAACACCTGGCAGGCTCTTCATGCACCCTGGCAGCACCCAGGATCAGCCCTGGAGACCTCACCTCTGACTGGGAGACCAGTGCCACCAGTGCCAGCACAGTAACCAAAGGGAGCTCGCTCTATGCAATGCACGAGAGGGTCCAGCATCGCCTCTTACCCCCCTGTTCTTGGCTCCTGGGCTTCCAGCTATCTTATTCTGTGCTGTCAGTATGCAAATATCTCACTTTTGAGCCACGTTCTACTGTCATCAAAAATTTGACGGGGTCCAGAATACACGGTGGTGCCACGGCTTATTTAGAAATAAGCATCTGGTTAGAACATCTCTCTTGCTAACACTGAAAAATGTGTTCATTCTGAATATAGTAACTCAGCTTTCCTGGCAGTGTAATCATTTCAATGCACTGCTTCTGCCTGAAGAACCCTGCCACCATCCACTGATTTGTTACCTCTGTACCTCAGAGCGTGCATTCTTTGCTTGATGGGATTTTAATACAGCTCTGACTCTTCCTAGTTCCCAGAGGTGAGATTTGCCATGTCTCTTTTTGTTCCCTGGTTTTTGCTGGCTGTCTGTGGCAGGCATAAACCTTTTTCATTAAGAGCAAAACTTTCAAACTAGTTACCTTTCACATAGCATTAATGTTCTCCCTGGTTACAGAAACTTGGTTACCCTTTAAACTTCACCAAAACTTCAGTCAATTCCTTTTCTGTTTTCAAGGACCAAATCATCTATGTCCCACGCAGGAAACAGCCTGTTTCAGACTGCACCAGGAAGATCTGCAGTTCTTGGAAATGAAGCTTTCCCTATTAGCAATTTCTTTAAGCATACATCTATTTCTTTTAAACCTGACCTTACTAGTGAGAGAGTTACTAAGAGTGAGCCCCTGAAAGCCCAGATAGTGTTTAGGCAAAGAGCAGGCTCAAGTAATACTTCTGAATTTCTAAGGGCATTCTTGTAACAAACCATCTCCAGAACTGTACAAGCAGGTGACAGTCCATCTTAATCACATGAGTGATCATTTTTCAAAATGGCATCTTCCAAAAATATATTTATAGAACTGAAAATGCAAGAGATCCAGAAAATTAACATTTTACCACCAAGTTCCCAATGAACTAGAACTCGTTTAAAAAAAAAAGGTATTTGTACATATACAGAAGCCACTCTAGAGGAGGGAATTTGATGCCTGCTTCCCACTTGATCCATCAGTTATTTGGAAGGGCTTCCAAATATTTTAGTTCCCTAATGAGATTAATTCTGAGCATACACATACATCTATAATAGGTAATACATATAATATGGAGGAATTATAATAAAACATACTCAAGTTCATTCAAAAATCTGGCTGGAGGTCACAGCTGCCGAGAAATATTTTTAAATCTGTGCCTTATTGTCTCTAAAACATCCCTGAAGAGAAGTCCACTTGCTTCAATAGCTTCCAGATGTAGTGTTAAGAATGGGGTCTCCATGAAGGAGGTCTATCTAATTTATAGCTTAAATAATTTCTTCTTCATGTCACAATGCAATGCTATAAAAGGCCATATGTATTGAATTCCTCAAGCTACCTGCAGAAAATGAGAAAACTATGAAGATAATGCTTATGAAAAAAAAATACAGCAGTTTTAACCTATCCTTTTTGACACGATGTGCTTAAGATTCTCACTATTTTCACAGTGAGCTAGAAGAAAGTGATAATGCAGTAAGATATTTAATCTGAAATAGAAGTTATGATTTTAAGTGGCATATGGAGGTAAAATAGTACATTTCAATAGATGTAGCTCTGACCTCGGCCTGAGGTTTCCCTTCGGTGAACTACCAAAGGTAAGAGGTCCTCTTAACCAAAAGCTTAACGAAGATTTTTTTTTGCTTATGCCAAGTGGCAGAGGCATGGGTTTCAGAGCAGAAGCACTAGTCCCTTCTCTCTCAAAAGTTCCACTTGGGTTCAGCATATTATAGAGCAATGGAGAGAAAGGAATACGTTTTCACATGTTTGCTACAAATGCTAAACTCCCAGCAAGCAACTTGTCTTTGCATCAGCAAAGTTGTCACCACTGGTTTTTCTGCAAATTTTTATCCATTTTATTGCTGGCTTCTCTTATTCTTCCAATAGCCCTTAGGCAGCAACAAAAAACTTTCTGCACTGTCCTTTAAGGGGAAATAAAAAAAAAAAAGTAAAATAAATACTAGAAGAATGATTAATCTTGTAACAGCTCTTTCTAAAACAACAAGAGATCATTTAGGATTAGGGATATTTTATTTGTACTTTTGATGGAGAAAACAAGGCATACCAGGACAGTGTTTATACTGTTTAAGCAGTGTACTTATGCCTTGAATTACATTCCTCCGGGGAATCTATCTCTATCTATATTTTGTCTTTGCTCCATTCCATCTCCATAGCAACATGTTTGTTCCTATGGAGAATCTGGGTGAATAATTTCAAATCGAGCCTGAAATTTTTAAAAGTAGGTTCCTGTTCTCTATAAAATAATTATGGACAAAAGTGATTTTTAAAAAAAACCTCAAAAAATAAACATCATCTTGCCCTTGTTTCTTTTACCGTACTCTAGACATGGTTAGTTCTGAACAATCCTTTGATCTTTCCTCCCCATGATGTTTCAGGCTTATCCACGTGGCTTCAGCAGCTGTTATAAAATCTGGTGGGGAATTTTTCATTCCAATTCCAATGGCTCACTTACTGTATTCACTAATTATGTTGTTATATACAAACAGTCCAAGTTTTTTTCTCAGAAACTAGGAACTTCACTTTCAAAAAAAAAAAACCCCAAACCCAAAAGTCTCATGAGAAGAGGGGGGGAAGAGAACAGGGCAAGATGACTTTAAAATGATTTGCAAAGTAATACAGTTCTTTTTAGATGTGGTCTTTAAATTATAGCCAGTATCAGTTCCTGCTCATCTCTGTAGCATCTCAGGGAAAGATTCTATGGCTGAGAACTATTTATTGCTACAAGATAACAGTGTTAAAAAAGAGTTTTCAAAGAAGATTATTACTCTTCAGCATTAATGCTACCGAAACAATTGTTTCTTCATTTCTCCAAACGTATGCACTCAAAGAAATATAAAATAAATAAAAAAGGAGCACATTTCCATCAGAACTTAATGGAAAATAAGATCTTTTTTTTAAATCAGAGGGAAAAAAAAACCTAAGAAAATTAATCCCTAATTATATCGTATGTTTTTTTATCATGAGTTTTCATAGACCAGTAGGTCTTTTAAGTCTAGTAGCAAAATGATCCAGCTAGTTTTTCACTCAAATAATTTCAGGAATTCTCATGGAATTGCCAAATTTGTCTGACCAAAGACAGCTTTGCTGCATTGCAAAACGTAGCAAGACTGAAAATCCTCTGTACAAGCTGCCATAAAAGGAATGACCCTTGTTTTGTTCAATTGCTCAGGTGGTGTCAACCTATTGAATGCAGCTCAGATAATGCCATTCATCCTACTTACCAGAATTACTGCTGTGAAGTTTGAACAATTCTACAATATTTTAAGGCAGTCCAGCATCTGCATCATCTGGAGGTAATGAGGTTTTCATTCTCTATGCCAGCTATTCAAGTTTTATATCTGATACTCAAAAAGTTTTCACAGATGGCCCATTCCAACCTGCTCTTTTTCCTGCTTCCCCTGGGCTTGTATTTTTTTTTAGGCATTTCCCATCTGCCTGCTTTAAGATCTTTAAATAGGTGGAACATTCTGGCGAAAGGAATGAATACTTTTATTCTGCCTCCAAATTCTTTCCCAATGATGCCACATGCACATCAGAGCTGGCACACCCATACTTTGAAAAGAAGCGTAAAGTTAACAAGCAAAATATGGACCTGTTTTATATAAGAGTGAGTCGCTGCTGCATTTCAATCATAGACTACAGACAATCAAAGAAATGAAGTGCCAATGATTTAATTGGCAGCAATCGACTAAGGCTCTATAGAGACAGCATTATCTCTTTTAAACTACAAAAACGTGTTCATTTGTGGGATAGGTGCCCTGCCATCAGCCAATGAAGACAGCTTTAAATACCTACTGGCATAAGTAAACAGGACACATAGTTATGGAAGTGGCTTCCGAAAATCACTCAGAACAATACACTTGAATGATACAAAAATAACTGAGAAAAGTTTCGGAGTAGAGAGATGGCACCTTTATTTTGGATAAAAGTATCAAAATAAATACATTCCTTTTACACAAAGTAAAAAAAAAAATTCAATTAGGCAGTATCTGTGATGATTTCTTGTCAATCATTTAAACCAACTTTTCCTAGTTCACCTAAGGAAAGAAAAAAGAAGATAGGCAAGGGTTGCAGCTTTGTTTGGAGCCAAAATTGGATTTCTGTAAGAAAAATACCATGTGGCACGTGTGGCTTTTATTATTCCAATGTGTGCAACCATCTTCAAATTTCAGACTGCAATCCTCTTGATTTCAGTGGGGATTAGAGGGCAAATCAGCTCCTGCCTAAATCAGCTATCTAAGATTGTGTTGCTCAGGTCTGGGGTACTGAGCCAGGCCATTTTTGAAAATTTTGACTGAGTGTATCGTAGACTATTCACTTGTAGAGCCCACTTCTATTTGTAATTCTGTACTTCTGCTTGAAAAGTCCATGAACACCTGCAGAAAGAAAGAGGAGCGTGTTCATCAGAATTAAAGATACTGAAGACAATTAAGTTATTACTCGGGTTCATGCAGTTTCGGTGTTTTCTGTCCTAAAATTCAAGCTGATAAATATATCCTGCAGTGTAACATCTGTGTACCATACCACAGTGAAAATCGTGGGCATCCATCAGCTCTCTGGAATATAAATTAAAAAAACAAGACAGTGAAGTACTGAAAGATGAAGAAATAGGAGAATTAACAAGCAAGTCAGGATTAAAACTGAAATGTGAGAAGAAAAAACAACATCAGACTCATTTCAATAAATTGAAGTGATCAGCAAGTCTCACATGCAACATTTTTTTTTAAGTTGGTAGATAGATACTTCCATGAAATGTTATTAAAAAGCTAAAAGCTTTTTTTTCTGACAAAGGAATATTTGGAGACTCACCATATAATAGCAGAGTCATGGATAAATAAGTTCTTCTCTTCAAATCCAAGGACTCTAAATGTGTGAAGCTCCTTGGAATACTGTACGTGGTTTGGATCATGTAACAACTAATTGACTTTTAACTGTGGTTATACTGGAATCTACGTCACACCAGGGGTTATATGAGGATACATAGGATAAAAGTTAAACAGCCAGTGAACTGAACAAAATGAACCATATTACTATTTATCAGTCTTAGGAAGTGTGTACATATTGTGTGGCCTCCTCTCCTTCTAAATAAACACTTCACTGTCCTCATGAAGAACACAGTGCCACGTCAGGCTAGAACAGGTTCTTTTCACAAACATCTTCTCTATATATCTATGTTAAAGAAAGCTCAGCCAGAGAAATATGCTTCACACATGGAAGAAGATACAGAAATGCCTAAGGTGCTTTAAAACATGTAGAAGTCAATTCCACTGTTCTTTTGCATAAATAAATTCTACTTTAAAAAAGTAAGCAGAGTTTTACAGAGCTGGAATAAAGGCACAAAATACCACACCGTTCATGTAAGAGACAGACTGACATTCCCACTCAC
The DNA here is from genome assembly GCA_004320125.1 of Scolopax mira. NCBI lineage: Eukaryota > Metazoa > Chordata > Aves > Charadriiformes > Scolopacidae > Scolopax > Scolopax mira. The sequence goes on along the minus strand of BJBW01002170.1, from coordinate 25,611 downwards.
CAAAATAGTAAGCCACAAGTTAGGGCACTTGCCCAGAATTTGAAGCTTGTTAATCCAGGGAGTGTCTTAACTAATACATTAGCTTTTCCATCTTGGGTTGGAGAATTTTTCTTCAGGATGATGTATCCAAGCCTGTGTATTGCCAGAAAATACTCTGGCTTTGAAAAAAAAGGGGAAAAAAATATATAGTTAAGGACTTTTTGCTGACTATAAGGATAATGAATTAAGAACATATTATCAACTGCTGGGATAAGACCTAGCTAACTCAGGATGATATTGACAATCAGAAATAGTGCTTTCTGTGGAGTATCCATAAGGAACTGTAAACAACTCAGACACTACAGGATGAATTACCCCAATGTAAATTTGCATCGAGTAGCCAAAAAGATGTACCCTTCAGCCTCTACCTGTTTAACGCTCCTTCATATCTTCTTGGTTGGCTTTAGCACAGTCTTCTTCCATGAAATGTTCTTATCCAACATCCAAAATCATCTTGCTGTAGCATGCTCTTAAGTGATGAACATCACTTACAAAACTTACATTTATCCTAAAACACAGTCATTCACATGAAATCCTTTACTTGCCCCTTTATATACACACACATTTATGGCAGACATATAAAGAAACACAACAAATTGTGTAAACAAAGTAAAAAAGTTACCAAAATACAAATTTTGCCCCTGCCAACTTTCCCTAAAGTCTACCCATTGCATTGAGTAAGCTATGGCCGTGTCTTTCTCCCCATCATTTCTTCCTAAACAGTTCTTAGGCTTAGACTTACCTAGAAATGAAAAGCTTACCTGGAAATGAAGACAGAATTTCTGCTTTTTCTCTTTCATCACCTCTTCTGTAGCTCTGGCCCCCTGTTGTGTTTCTGGTTAGAGAGCAGAAAGACTTTTGCTTTAGTGTTTCTCTCCATTTAATGCTGTTGTATAGCAGGCTATGGGAGTTGCCTAATTTGAAAGCCTTGGCCACTTAAAACATGGCTGTCAGCAGCAGTTGCTAAGAAACTAAAACTTAACTGCTTTCAAATACAGTATTACTGAATTGCAATTACCCACACCTGCTATTATTATTTATATGAGCTAATGTGCAATTCCTTCTTCACCATACTGGACACGTCCTCTCCTACCTCCCATTGAACTAAGTCCCTTCCTGCCAGCAACTTGTGGGATCATTTCTCATCTCATCCAAACAAACATTTTAAACCACCCCCATATCCTGAATATTCCCTGGGCAGGGAAATGTGTCACAAAACATCTCAGTGTAGCTCAGCACGAGACAGAACATAAATGCCCAGCTGGTCACTGTCACTTAGAAAACCATTATTATGAGGCAGAGACTCAAAAAAAACCCCCACTTTACCCCAAGAGAGACTGCACAGCTGAATAGGGGGTGGATGGGTATTTTTTAATTGAAGAAAATGTTTATGTAGTAATAAATCATTGAACTAAAAGGTAAGTGGACTGTTAGTAAGGCTGCTTCTAGTAAGTCAGCTGCCAATGTTTTGTTATGTGAACAAACAAAATGCCATTAATAAGGAATATATGCACAAGAGGAGTTGGTTCTTTTGGGAGGAAAACTTTTATCTTTACCTTTTTTTATCACATAAACATCTATCGTTGCCCCTTGAATGACAAGGGCATCTTTTATAGTGTCTTGGCTGTATTCCACATCAGCTCAGACCATTCTGTTTACTAAGTGATGTCAATTAGATGCCTTATTCCTTGCTCCCTGGAGGTGAATGCAATCAAGCAGGCACTTGAATGAAAGGCATTTTGGGGGCAGATAATGGGAGTGAGCAATTAAAATGCAAAAAATTTGTAAAGTTTGAAGCCTGCCCTTTTTATGTGACAGGAGGTGAACTAGTGTGCAGCAACACGGGGCAGCAGGAGGAGAACTTAAAAGTTTAATGTTAATAACACTGAAGTGTTAATAAGAGGAGCAGGGTACCTCTCCATTGGTGGGAAAAGCTGGGTTTACTGACTTCTTTGCTTCCACTTGGATCTAAGTAGCCACAAACCCATGAAGAGGTTCTGCAGGGAGGCAGATGTATTAACCTCAGTCCAGGGGTGTGATAAAACAGCTGTAAGTCTTTTGGAGAGACCTTTGCTTGCACCTGAAGAGACAGAAAAATTGGAAATGGAGTTTGCGTATGTGCCCAGCCATTCTCATGGGTGCACCCAAAATAGAGAATGTGAAAGAAACAGAGGAGGAAAAGGGGAGAAAGACCAAATCTTCTCACCCAATAAATACCCACATACTCAGACATTTACAATCTGTTTAAAAGAAAGTTATATTTTCTAATGCACATCTTGATGTAAACCAACCTCGTTAATCATTGAATCACTAGTCATTTCAGTTAAACTACTTGATTTTTAACATCTGGTTTGTAGTCAGAGTACAGGATTACTTGCCTCACTGCTGAATTTGGGTGTTTGTTCTGCACATCTATAGGTATCTGGCAACCTGCCTGAGGGATGGTGAGACAATATATGCTGCATTAGATTGCAGATTAGATTACAACGTGTTTTGTAGCTGCATGTAGTTGTTAATTAAACAACGGAAAACTTGGGAACAGTACAATAAACAGATGAGGTTATTTGTAAATTTCTCATTTTCCGGTTTTAACTCTCAAAATAAATAATACAAATGTCACCACGTTTTCTTGCGTGAAAATGACACGCATTTAAGTTAGGAAAAAAAGTAAGTTCTGTATCCAAAGATATCATTGTGCAGTCATTTGTGAAAAAGAAGGCGCATTTTCTTGCCTAAGAGAAAGTCTCTGGAGTCTACAGTTTCTTTCAAATAGTTTTGTCTTCATTAACAAACATTTTGACATCTCCAGATGACTGAATAACATATTGCAATAATATATTTCAGCAGAATTTCAACACGTCTACTGCAAAACAGTAGCAAACTAATCCCAGGATTTATGAAAAAAAACCCAACCACAAACCAGCCATTTTCACAAAGGCCTGTTTTAGAGCAGCATGGCCTGAAGACATAATTCCTGAAGATGTAATTTGAATGACCACCTTTGGAGACACAGTCTTCCACAGCATGCCCCAAATTGTCCAGGAGACTGGCATTCCTGAGCCAGGGTGGCAAGGGGGCTGGTAGCCCCTGCCACCTGCTGTGATGGGTCATGGACGTGGCCAGGGGACCACCAAGTGTTTCCAACCTCCTTCCAGGTCCAGACACACATTATAATTCATGTCCTGAATACAACATGAAAGCACGATATTAAGTGCCAATTTTATAACACTAGGAATAAGGTGTTAGGCTTGAGGGTGTGCTTCTAAGAGTATTTTGAAGGAAACAGAGGGTGGCAGAAGGGGAACAGACAATAGGTGAGTTCCTCTATATCCAGACATGTCCAGGTTTTTAATGCTTGTTTCACCTGTGTGAAATTTCTTCTGCTTTACTTTTGGATTAATTTCTAATCCATTCTTCTTCATATCCTCTTTGCCACCTGAAGAAGAGACCATAAACCACACCACTAAGAAATCTAAGGATTCAAACTGTAGCCCTTGGCTGCCACCTAAAGGTTTCATATACTTCTTTAGGGGGATACCATCCGTCTACATTCCTGTGTTTGGAATGGAAAAATGCTTGCCTACTATTGCTACAGGCAGTCTCTACAGTTGCTATTGCTGAAAGAAATTAAAGGAGAAAAAAAAATTTGCTCTGGAAGGAAAAAAAAAACCTGTTAGTCCAAGAGCACTCCAGAAAGAATGATTTCTTCACTCTGCATACACTTTGGATTTGAAAACCAATCTAAAAATTAGGCAAAAAAATAATATACATTACCTGCTTTTGGTAAAAGAAGAAAGCCAGAACAAAGAAAGTATAAACAATTGAGCAATGGATGGCTCAAGAGCAAAAGGGGGTGGCATCCCCAGCTGCCATCTGGGTGACACAACGGGGGCAGCAGCAGGTTGGGTAGCTCTTATGTTCTCTACAGAGGAAAGATTTCTCTATGTGTTTTTTAGAAATTCCAGCTACTTCAAAATAGCAGAAGCTCAGATGGAAAAGAAAACCCTGGCCACTGATTCCTTTTTGCACCACCAGGTAGATTTCTGCCTCAGCTCTCAAATTCACTACAACCATACGTAATTTCCATCAATTAACTTAAAATCATTGTTTTGTATTGATGGTGTCCATATTAGGTGGGCAATACTTCTTGCACAGACATTTTGAATCTATTATAAAAATTTCAATTTCAAGGAAGTATCAGTTTTACATAATGGAATTGTATGCTGGGGAGCATTTTTCTAATATATCTATATATGTAGAATTCATAACATTATACAGTGAATGTTATTTTGCTCCTCATATAAGTGGATCTCATCAAGACTTTTTGGTAGGCTGCAGAACACAGAGTAAGGCTCTGAATAAGGAGAAAGAGGGCTCTGAAGTATATAAGGCCACATAGAATAAATGTAAAGTTACCAGAGAATCAACCTACAGTTTGAAATGAAGTTGTACTCAACTTTTTAGTGTTAGAATAATACCAACAAGCATTCTTTTCACTATTTCTGTGATATGTTCAACCTGTATGTCTTACATCCTGGAGTGCAAAGAGCAAACAAGAACAAAGTAGGAGATATTTCAAGAAGAAAAAAACTATACTATCATAGGCTCAAAGAATTTCTGGAGAGCAAAGAACTGTATTTATGCTAAACAGAAAAAAAAAATTATTCAGAGTTAGGCTTACTAAATTATTTTGCAACCTCTACTTCCCCTCACCTTCCAGTGTTCATTAGTGTGTCACATCACACGAGGATTATTTGCTGGTAAAGTATCACATTAACTAAATCCTAATGGAACAGATTACTAGTTTGGCTGTAACTTAATTACGTACAATATGTTCCATTTGAGATAAAATTATAAGGTTTGGCAAATCCTAAGGTAGCTGTGTAGTGTCTTATTAAGTATATGCTAACAGCATGGCCTTTATCTTGGTCCTCCATTTATACTGACTCTTTAAATATTGTTATTGTCCCTCTCATGCCTTATCCTGACTTCAGTAACAGACAGTACCAGATGCTTCAGCAGAGGTAGAAATCATCTTTAAAGGACCACATCACTATATGGCTGCAGGGGAAATTTCTCTGCAGCCCCAGACAGTGGTTGGTTCTTGTTCTAAAGCATGAAAGCTTACCTTCCTTATGAACTTTTATCCTGGCTAGTGTAAAGGCACATAAATTTCACATAAATATCTCATCTATTTTTAAATCCTACCAAGTTCTGATCTGGAGCCAATGAATTCCGCAAGTTAATTATACATTATTTTAAAAAGAATCTTAGCTTTATTATAGCATGAAGGAAAAACAGTAAAACCAATAACTACGGCTCTACTGGATCCTGGAATTAGACAAGAGAAGATTTACTGATATGAATAAAAATATTTCAGAAGTAGGGATATTCTTTCAGAAGCAGGGATGAACTTGTGTGAGCTGCTGCCCAAACATACATGCTCCTATGCCAAAATGATAGCAATCTAATGATAAGTAGGATGCGAGAGGTGAGGAGACATATATACAGACACATACTTGAAACAATTACAAAAATCAGTAAGTGATGGGGGGGGGTTATTATTTCTAACTTTCCCCATCTGCCTCCATTCTTTCTCAATGTCACCATAAAACAGTTCTTGATTTATTTAAGTTGTTGTGAGTCTTGAGCAGCAATCTGGTGCGAGAGGGGAGGGGATATGCAGATGAATACCCCACAGAGAGCATCTTGACTGTAATGTGCCCACCACCTTTCATGACCGAAGACAAGAGCGGCTGAAATCCTATCAGAGAGGCTCGAAACCTTTGATAATTCTGTAAAAACACACCCTCCCTGTCCCTGTTCCCCCACCCCTCCCACTTCCCCCCTCAGCCACACGTACGCAGAGTTTGCCTGTGGGATTTTTCCACTCATCGGCCACGGCTCAACGCACCAGACGGAGCAGCTCAGCTGTGGGCAGGAGAAATGATTTGCTCTCATCCATCACCCAGTTACAAACTTCTGCCTTGGAACTGTGAGATACTGTTAAGCCTGATCTATACAGGCTACGCTGTGCTAAAATCTAGCACTAATTTCTGTTAAACAATACAAGTGCTGTTTCTAAACCACAACTTAACTTTCCCTTTCAACCTCTAATTTCCTCAAGTTTTCTCAGGAGGAACTTTAATCTTTCAGAAGTCCCAAGAAATATTTCCTACTGCTTCTCTACTATATTCTATCTTTTTTCTTTCTACCAGTTCCTTGTAAAACATTACACAGGAAACCTCTGGGAAATACAAGTGAGCTAATGGTGACAGGGGCTTACCTGGGAATTTTCTCTGCAAACTTTCCAACGTGTTGTCAAGCCTGCTGTATTATTTGGAATGTTTCATCTCCTCCTTTGGTAACCCAATACTTTAGATCCTGGGAACAGAGAAGGGGTGAAATCATCACGGAAAGAGGATGAGGGAGAGACTGAAGCGTTGTTTGAGATGGCGACCACAGCAACGATCGTCACCTTGGGACTCCATTGGGGAAGTGAGAGAAGCAGAGAGGGGGAAGATGGGGAAAGCAAGAGGCCTGCAAAGTATCTGAGGATCCATCTGAAGTGAATTGAGGGGAAAAAGAAGCCAACAAACAAACAGACACCAAAAAAAATAAACAATGAGAAGAAAGAGTAAAAACCTAATTGTAATGCAGGCGAGGAGGGAGGCAGAATGGGAACAACAGTCTTCAATGAAAAAAAAAAAAAAAGAGGAAAAACTAAATTCTGAGGAAGAAGAAAATGAAAAAACACGAGGTGTAACACAGTCACTTGATCGGCACCTAAGCAGGCTCTCAGCAGTAAGTAGAAACTACATACCTTTTTCAAGTACCAGAGAGAAAGGAAGGAGGCAGGCAAGCAGAACAAAAGGAAATGGGTGGAGGTAAAAGAAAGAAAAACACATGGAGTGCCAGTGCAATGTGGATAGTTTCAGCTTGCAATAATACCCCCAAAAAAATCTGATAAAAGTGTGTGCCTGGTGCTGAACTTCACTGTGGCTGTTGCTCCTCTATAGAAATGAAAATGCTATTTATGTCCCAAACTATCCTTTGAAATTTATATTTTCAGAGTTCAGCAGCCTTCGTGTCAGTGGATCTACACCTACATCTGTCAAGAGGAAACCTGGCCTTCACCCATCCTTTCTCATGGAGCTGGAAAACCATACATCATGGCATCCAAATTGTAATCACTGGTTTGGGGAGGGTCCTTTTTGAATATAAAACTAACCAAACAACACACTCTCCGTTCTCTATTAGTCAATGAAAGAAAACAGGAAGAGGGCACAAAGATTAATAACGTTGTGTCTGATCTTCAGGCAAAACTACCACTGAAATAATGTTATTTCATTAACTTGTCAGGTTTAGTGCCCTTCTCTCCTATTCATTCCAGAAATCAAGCTGCAGTACCTGTAAACCTGTGATGTACTATCTGGAAAATATTAATGACAGCATTTAGAAGAACCCCAGGTAAATTTTATACTTTTAAGACAGGCCACAGGGGAGCTCTTCTGCCTGAAATCAGAAAGGCTGTCATAGCACACCACATGTTTATTTGTCAAAAGGAAGCAAACACTTCTATCTGAAATACCAGTTCCGTTACATAAAAAAGCGTAGTGGAAGTACTGAAAAATCTTAGGCTAGCAGCGTTCTTTAAAACTTTGCATGTGACAACAATTAAAATGTTCTTCTTTCAGAATAGATCTGTTCAACTCAACATATTGCTGGGTTTTGGTTTTTTTCAGTAAATACTTCCAGAAAGAGATTATTTGAGCATTTCAATAAACAATCTTAAGCTTTGACCACTTGTTACAACACATGTTTTTATGCTTTTGAGCATCTTAGTTGGACTATATTGGTAATTTCTTCTGCTGTATGGAAAATAGAAGGTGTTATTCTACCTGTCTCTGCATAATATTGACCAAACTGTTAGAGTCAGGAAGGTAAATTGAAAAAAAATAATGCTTCAGACGTTGCCAGATTGTTTGCTGCTGGCCTGCTGAAGCCACTGAGGTTGCAAACCCAAGCAAGATTTGTATGCCCACAAGAAATGTCCCCAGGACATCAACAGAAGCCTTCATGGAAAACTCTCTTTAGAATATTGGTCATTTTGTATCATTGTTTTTCCTTAAAAGGCACCATTTTCGCTTTATGCCCTGTGTGTAGACTTGGTAATTAAGGTAGGCATTAATGAAAAAAAATCACAGAAAATACTATTTGGGGGGGTAAATATTTTTCTATTTTGAATTGAATTTCTATTTTGAAAGTTGATGTTATTAGTTTTCACAGTGAGATCTGAGCCTAGAACTGAGAAACAATGTGTGTAGTTTTAATATCTTACAGGGAAATGCCTCACAACTTTGTCAAAATCAGAAAATTACATTTCCTCAAAAATTTTGTGTATTGCATCAGGCAGTTGGAATTTTATATGCAATTTTACTGAATATAAAAACCAGCATAGGTGGATTCTTCATGGCCCGCACTGCTGGGGGGAGAGGCCTATGACTCCTTGGCAATCTGTTTCTTGGGAACAGCTGAATTTGAATTTGAATCTTTCCATCATTTTAAATCGATGGGTTATGAAAGATTTGCAAAATACACTGACTTCTTTATAGGAAACAGATGCAGTTTAGATTCAAACGTTGTGCAAAAAAAAAAAAACCCAAGCTACAGCAAATGCAATTGGATCTGACATACAAGCACGTGATCCTTTTATTTAGTTATATAGCAAAGAAATACCATTTGCATGTCAGTGGGATCAAGTGAAGCTACCAAATCCAAAACTATTACTGTACTCTAGCAAGATTTTAAATTATTAAAATAGGGAAGCTGGGGGAAAGTGCAATTAATTTAAGTATACCAAAATGCTTTATTTGGGGATTTTAATTGTGTAAAATGCCAAGATGGTTGGAAATATTCAACCAAAAAAGGAACATGGGTTTTTTAAGAAATGCTTTGGGGTTTTTGACCAGCTCTAGTCAACATTCATTGCAGATGCAACATTTTCAAAACTGTTTCTTGACAAGAGAGTCTATTTGCCAACACCGTGCTAGACAATTATATTTTGTTTTCAATTCAGCAAATATAAATACTGGAAAGGGGCCACAATTACAGCACTTCAATAAATTTGGTATACATGTAATGTAAGAACAGAGAATTACACACTTTCTACCATAAAAATTCATAGAATAACTTAGGTTGGGGAAAGCCCCCTGAGGCCCAACCAGCCCTCTGCTCTAAACAGGTCCAATTAGACCAGACTGCTCAGGGACTTGTTCAGCTGAGTTTCAAATATCTCCAAGGACCAACAGTGGGCCGAGACTTAAATCCAGTTCCAGTGGTCTTAAACTCCTCATTACAAGTCTCTTCCGTGATTAGATAATTCAGCTTCTTCATTTGCAAAACTGGAATTATTATTCAAATCTCCTGCATAATGTTATTTGAGATGCAGCTTATACTATTACATTATAAACGCTGCCTAAACAATAATGAATTCAAAGATGCTATCACTGCAAAGTAAATATTTTTAAGTCTTTGGATTCCACCATGGGGGGAATGAAGCTAAAGAAAAAGGAAGAAGCTGCATTTTTACACAAACCAGAACATTCTGAAGAGTTAAAGTGGCCTCTACTGATAGAGGCTGCAACTATTGGGATCTTCAGCTCTTGGCTTCTTTGTCACAGCTGATACTGGTGACTTTTATTATTCAGGGTGCATAGTTCTCACCCAGTACTGCCATCCTTTTCATTATGTTCTCACTGTTTAAATTAATTACTAGTGTGTTCATTTTGGCTACCTTATTCTCAGATTTTATATGAAAATTATCCATTTTTTTATTCCATGCTAGACTGTAGGTATTGTCTTTCTGCCCAGAATGACAAATCCTTGGATATCGTTCTCGTCAGGAGCAGGGCATATAGGGACTCTGTTTCCTATTTGTATAGTGAACAGTTTATGCTTAGAAATTCACAAGTTAATTCATGCTGTTGAGGACACAACTGTTTTCTTTACGATGCTTATGACAATTTAAGTTCTGATCTGATAAAGAGATTCATGCAGAATATATCCATATAAAGTATTAGCTGTATTCTTCCTCCTATCAGCACTACTTAAGACTACCCAGGTGAAAATCCCAAAGTAAAGAGATCTAAGTTTCATTGACTTTTGCTTCTGCTGTGATTTTGTTTAAAAATATTCCCTTAATTTCTTTGTGTCTCATCCTGGACCTTTTTTTTTCCAGGCTTGGGCGCCATGTCGAGATGCCCTTTTGGGATCCTGCGCACACTGTTCGATAGTACCAAAAATGAAGTGATGTCACCATGATGGCTACGGCTGGCTCCGTGCTCAGCCCAGAGGCTCTGAGGCCCGTGGCTAGCACAGCTTCCTCCACGGTGGGGCCTGATACCCAGTGTGACAGGACAAGCCACCCAGGTGGGTTTCACTTGCAGGGAAAATGCCACCCTCTGGAAGCAGAGCCCTCACAGAATCATCTATGTTGGAAGGGACCTATAAAATCACAGAATCACAGAATCACAGAATTGTAGTGGTTGGAAGGGACCTCGGAGATCATCCAACTGCTCCAAAATCATTGAGTCCAACTGTTAACCTAACACTGCCAAAACCACCACTAAACCACACATCTACATGCCTTTTAAATACCTCCAGGGATGGTGATTTCACCACTTCCCTGGGCTGCCTGTTCCAATGTTTGACAACCCTTTCAGTGAAGAAATGTCTCCTAATAGCCACTCTAAACCTCCCCTGGCGCAACTTGAGGACATTTCCTCTTGTCCTGTCACTTGTTCCTTTGGAGAAGAGTCCGACATCCATCTCCCTACACCCTCCTTTCAGGGAGTTGTAGAGGTCTCCCCTCAGCCTCCTTTTCTCCAGGTTAATCAACGCCCAGTTCCCTCAGCCTCTCCTCATGAAGCTTGTTCTCCAGAACCCCTCACCATCTTCGTTACCCTTCTCTGGACCTGCCCCAGCACCTCAATATCTTTTTTGTAGTGAGGGGCCCCAACATGACACAACACTGGAGGGGAGGCCTCCAGTGACAAGTGCAGGGGGCCAGCCGCTTCCCGACTCCTGCTGGCCACACTGTTTCTGATACAGGCCAGGATGCTGCTGGCCACCTGGGCACACTGTTGGGTCACATTCAGCCGTCTGTCCACCGACACCCCTTTTTATTTTTACACCGGGCAGCTCTCCACCCACCCTTTCCTAAGCCTGTAGCGCTGCGGGGGGGGGGGGGCGGGTAGTGACCCAAGTGCACCGAAAGTAACGACGGGAGAGGCGGGAAGGGGAGCGGGGCCGGGCCGGGCGGGCAGGAGAGCGCACCTAGGCCCGGCGGGGCTTTCCTGGCCCGCCCGGAGAGGTACTTTCCGCCCGGCCCCGGGCACGGTTAACCTTTGCGTTCCTCCCACTTGGCCCCAAAGGGTGGAAACTCCGCGCAGAAATTACTCTCGGGGAAGGCGATAAGAGCGATAAAAGGAGGGGAGGTACTTTTAGGTAAACGTGAAGTAACGGGCGGCGGCCGCGGGGGTGTGCGTGAAGGGCTGGGCTGCGGGAGGGCTGTTTGCCGGGCCGCCCCAGAAGCCGGGCGGAGGGGTTCCTCGGGAGGGGGACGGGGGTGACTGTGAGGTGGGGGCAGCGACGGGGGGGTGAGGGTGGCAAGAGCGCCTGGTTACGGCGGCCTCCTTCATACGTAGCCACAACCACCGGGGGGCTGCTGACAGGGCGAGAGGAGGCGGGGGGGTGGCAACCCGGCGAAGCAGCGCGGTGCCTGCGGCCTTCGCCCGCCTCCCCGCGGTGGCCGTTGCGGGGCGGGGGCGGGGGGGGGAGGACGGGCAGCGGCGCCGGGAGCCGCCAAACAAAGAGGCTCGGGCGGGCGCAGTGACTTCACCGCCGGGCCCGCCCCCGCCCTCCCGCGGAACCTGCCCCGCTGCCGTCTCCTAGCAACCGGGGGGGGTTCCCCCCCGAACGCGGCGGGGCTCGACGGCCCTGCGGGAGGCCTCGGCGGGCCCCCCGGCCCCGCGGCGCGGAGCAGCGGCCCCGGCGGCGGGGCAGCGCCCACCTGGCGGAGCGGCGGGGAGCGGACGGGGGACGGCAGCCCGGGTGGGGGTAGGCGGGGACAGCCGCCGGGCGTTTGTTTCCCTGAGGGAGGTGCGGGATCCCTCACCGCCGCCGATCCCCGCACGGTGCCAAGTGCCTCCCAGCGGCCGGGCAGGGCGGGCGGCGGAGCGCCCCTTGCGCGCCGGGCTGGAGGCTGATGGAGGGAGCCGCTCTCCGTGCTCGGCCGGGGCGCCGCCGTTGCCGCCGGGGGGCCACCCTTCGCGGGGCGCGGGGGGGCGGCGGGCGCTGCCACTGAGATGCGGCGGCCCGCGCCCGCCCCGCCGCCGAGCGCCCTACCTGTGCCGGGCCCGCCGCCGCCCCTCCCCCGGCCCCGCCGCCGCCGCCGCCCCCGCGGGGGCCGGGACTGAGAGCGCCGCGCCGCCGAGACGCGGCCCCGAGGAGAGGGCGAGGGAGCGGGAGCGGGAGCGGTGCCGCCGGCGGCGCATGATGTGGGTGCCGCTGCTGGCGTGCCTCACCGCGGGGATCGTCTCCGTGCCCAAGTGCCAGCGCGGCCCCGGAGCCCTCCTGGGGGCGGCCCGGCTGCTGGCGGCCGTGCCGGGACTCTGCCAGCGCCGTAAGTTGCCGAGCCCCCTCCTCGGGCTGCTCGCCTGGTTGGGGACGGGGTTGGGTTTTGGTTTTCGCGCGGGGGCCGTGCGGGGGCGGAGGGCATGCCCAAGCTCCGCGGCCGCCCCCCCCCCCCCCGACAGCGGGCGGAGGGTACCTGCGGGGAGAGCCCGGCCGGAGCGACTTCACACTCCTCGAGTAGCGCTGGTGCGAGCCCGGGGTTTAATTGCCCATCCCGGGGGCGTCCAGCCTTGACGGAGCCGTGGCATCTCCCCCGGAGCCCGCGGGGAGCGTGACGCTCCAGGGGGCTGCAGGTCTTGAAGTGCCCGCTCACCCTCCGCAAGCCACCGAGAAGGGGCACATGGACCCCCCCGGGAGGGGTCACTGACTGGGGATGGACAGTTCTTGGGGATGGAAACACTCGTTTTTACATCATCTCTATGGCATTTGGTGGCAGGGAGTTTAAAATGGGGAGTTAGGGGGAAATAATCTTTCCCTTGGGGTAACGTATATGCTGACAGTTCCCTGGTGGCTGTGGTCCTGGTGGTGGCAGAGGCTCTGGTAAACGTATGTAACACCTCAATGTGTGGAAGGGCTTCCCAAAACCCCCTGGCATCAGTTCTGAGGGGAGCCTGTGCAGATGCACCTTAGGTCCTACAGCAGTTGATCAGAGCTTTCAGGTTAGTCAAGTATTTCCTAAAAGGTCTTACTTAACTGGCAGTGGTCAGAAATGCAGATCAAGTTGCCAATCACCTTTACTTTTCTCTCTCTTTTTTTTTTTTTTTTTTTTTTCCCTTGTGGAATAAATGCATATTCCAAGTTTAAGCCTGGAGTTAATTTAAAATGTTAACATGTAACCTCTAAAAATAAGATTTACAATGGGAACAATGTATTAGTCTTAAGTTCCTTATTGCATATGTGACAAATTCATGCCTAATTCAGTGGGATTTGCCCAGTACTATTAAAAACAATGGAATAATTTGTTAACTTTCATAGGATAATTTATTTTGCTTTTTTGGCTTCATATTTTGAATTCAAAACCAAACTAAATGTCAATAGGAAAATAAAATATTATATTATTGAATTTCTTATGAAACATGACATCTTGTATTTAGGATCCCAGATTCTTTTTTATGCGGTGTAATTGAGTTGAAAGGCTAATTGGAACTTTATGGAGAGGATAGTTGTGTGCCTGAGTGCAGCACTGTGCTTGCTCCTGGGTAAACACTAGTGCAAATAATGCATGAGAGCAGGATGCCGGAGGGAAAAATTGTGCCAAAATTGTGCTTTTGCTCCAAGGGATGCCTGTTCTCTTCATTGTGCTGGATAGTGAAAATATACGTGGGGGATACGTCATGGGCTACATGTTTATTGTGACAACAGCTCCCAGATTGGGCAGACTGTAACTCGGATAGACCTTGTTTTTTCCTCTGCATTTGAAACCTCTGCTAATTCATGAAAGCTGAAAGTCACACTGAATTCTTTCCTTCATACATAATCACTTTACAGGCTAGGGCCACAGTTGAACCAAGAAGAGCGTTTTATTTTGTTTTTCCGTGAATGAACACAGGATTTTTTTCATTATTATTATTATTATTGTTGTCGTGTGCTTTTTCTTTTGATTGTGATAGTTCTATCAGCCAGTGCAGCACCACCTGGATTCTTTGAACTTCTGCAGGCTGCTCTTATTCATTCTTATTGGAGCATTTGTGGCTCTTCTAATTGAAAAATGGACAGTTTGATGCCACCTGAGGTGTTCGTTCTGCAAACTGCAGTTTGACATGTGAGTTACTGCTTGGGGAGAAGGACAGGTAGAATTTGACCCTGGGTTTGGAGTTACGAGGAGCACAAAAGGAAATCCCACAACACTGTCAAGTTGCAAGTCTCAAATTGAAGGTTCCGTAAGCTCTGTAAGATAAAAAGGTTAGTGTTGCTGCCTTCTACAAAGGGTGCCTTGTTCAGTAACTCTCCCCAAAGGAAATTTGCAGTTCACTAAGCCAACTAAAACAAATACCTGACATAAGAATGGAGCTGGTTCCATAGTGATTTATACAAATCCCAAATTTATGTTTGAACACTAATACCTGACAAACTCCCGAAGATGTAAACCAGTGAACTGAATAAAAGCTGGGTACTACAGCGAGAGCATGTGTATGCATTGTGTTAATCACTTGTGTAAGTGCTCACTTCAGTGCAGACAGTTCACTTGCCTTGTTCAGAAACGGAACTGTTGAAACTCTTTAGTTGTTATCTGTTGTATAAGCACATGGAATATGCAGGGCTTAAATACTGAGGAATGACTGATTGGTCAGGGTTAACAGAGGACATTGTTTTTGGAGACATTGCTGAGTTTTAACCACTTTTTACATATTTTAAAATTTGAAAACTAAGGGGTTTGGTGCTTTCAAAAACATCTAGGTAGTCATTCCTGTATGAAGCTCAAGCAGGGTTTACTTGTACCGTGTGCATGGGGATGGAAGGGCGTGAAAACTTCATCCCTAATTTAAGAGTTGGAGAAGTGTCACATGGCATTTCCATTACAGAGTCATGGGTGACAAACCTCTTGAGTTTATAAAAGTTGGTATTGACAGTCTTTTTTAGAGTGTCATTTAGAAAGACCGATTAGGGGTTTTAGGCAAGTAGAGGAGATGTGATCATAGCAAGGACAATTGTTAATTGAGGTATCCCAAGAGCAACAAGTTCTGATGCTAAACATAATTCATTAACGTTCCTTCATCTGGGCCTTTGGTGCTCTGCCAGTCTTGTCACATCTGATTCTTAGGTGTGTTCCCTCTAGTTAGAAAGTTTCATAAATCGTTACTGTGTCACTTCTCAAAGAATAGAGAAATGTCATTCAAACCACCCATGGAAGAGGTGGCGCAGGTCTGTCCTTGCACACAAAGTCTGAAGTCATGGTAGCTTTAAACAGCATCTGTCTGATGATTTCTCTTCTGTGCCGGCCCATTTCCTTTGGGGCTCAGTGGAAGAAGCTCTATTGTATGGGATACTCAGCACTGAGACAGTTCTGCTTTTCCTAAGGCTTAAAACAATCCAAGAAGAAGAGAAAACCCATTTTTAATTTCCTGAGTCTGCGTGGGTGATCTGCTCCCTAGGGGTATTGGACCATTTTTGGGAAAGCCATTCTGGGTGTTTGAGAGGGAACGTGGTTGTAGATTGCACTTCTGAGGAACAGCAAAGGGGAGGTTTCCTTATCTGCACATTGCCCACGGAGCGTATTATGCCAATACTATGCATATATTTGCCTTGCAAATTATACACTTCTCATCATCTGTTGCAATTTCATGTCTCTTCAGGGGTTTTATATGGTAGGGGTTTTTTATTTTATGGTTTTTGCGAGTTGAATGATACTGGTGGTTGCATGTGTAGTATTTACGATATTTCCATGCTACGGGTGTTTGAGACGTGGTGAGACTGGGAAAAGGAGATGGGCAGTTCACCAACTAAAAGAGCATTCCTGGTGCTCTGGTGTGTCATTTAGGAAGGGCATACTGTTGCTGAAGGAAGTAGTGAAGGCAGCCTGAAATACTCAGTATACCCTCTTTCAGAAAGTCAGATTCATCATCATTATTTTTGGGAGTAAATCCTTAGAACTAGGGATCTCCCTTCTTTAGAATAGGCCTGATGTAAGAAACATTAGCTTTATTGTACAAACAAAAGCTACACTACATACACAAATTATTTTATGTATCACCAATGTACATTTTAAAAACTCTGTATGGCAAAACCATACTTTTTTTAGTATCAGGATAGGTGTGTCTTAGGCAGTGATTGGGATTGAATGAGTTCTGTCAGGGTAAGAAGCACAAGCAGAATGGCTTTGTGTTTCAAGCTTTAAATGATACTAAAATAATCTATTTTTAATAATCATATATGTGAACTATCCAATGCTTTTACTGTACTGGTAGTGCAGACATCTTGGTATAAATCTCAAGTCTCAAGTTGAATGTACTGAAATCAAAATTCTGGCGAAGAATATCAATTTATCAATTCCTTTGTGTTAATAAACTTTTGGTGGATTTTTGTTTGGTTGGTTTGGTTTTTTTTTAACCAGATTCTTATGGCTTCAGTGTTTCTCTTTCTTCTTATGTCCTCCTTCCCAGGAAAATCTGTCTTCTGAGCTTCAGAGCTTCAGAGTTCTTACTCTTAGTGCCCCTTACAAATTGCTGACTTCTGTCTAACCAGTGGAAAGATGTAATACTTCTTTCTGATCTGCTTAAATAGACATAATTTATGATGGACAAAGTAGGATACGGTCTGTTATTCTTTTCTAAGCACTTGAACTTTATTAAAAGATAATTTTTTTTTTTCCTTTGGTAGTTTACATAAATGGACTTGGGCTATTTAGTTTAGCTTTTGGAAGGAAGTAGGGCTCTAATGAATTAGTTCACTGTCCCCTGTAATGGAACCTTTCTTCAAGAAGAAAAGTAAGCTTCTTGCCAGCCATTCAGGATTCCCCCTTGTTCTGGTGGCAGAACAAGAATAACCCCTTGAGCAAAATGTAAGTGTTTCAGGATGATCGGAATTTACAGCATTAGAAAGCTGCCAAAAAAGCAACTTCTAGCTGAGGCTATATTTGCCTGAATTGAAAAGTTTGCAAAGCTCATAATTGACTTTTTTCTTCATATGTTTCTATGCTTCCCATGACTTCATTGTCATATGCCTGTGGTGACTTCTTGCTGTGATTACCCATGGTGACAGTAATGAGTCTGAAGTATTTGTAATTATCAGAAGATACTGAGACAGAGTTTTTAACTACAGTTATTGGAGGAGGACTCTGTTACTTCAGGCAGGTGGAATGATGTTCCTCAAAGCTTAATTTTCATTTTTTTTCAGGTCCCTTCTCCACACGCTGACTTGGGAGTTAAATTGTTAGCAGCAGTATTTCATTGGGTTCAAATCTTGACAACTTAAGTATTTTTGGTATTTTACTGTTGTTGTAGCTGTGTTATGAAGACGGCTGCTTGATATATGGTGGCATCACAAAAGTTGTCCAATTCCGATTAAACCAGTAACTGCCCTTTCCAAAATAAATTCTGTTCCTTCTCAGTCTTCAAGGGAATTAGGTTAAGTGAATTCCGCTTGTTCTGTATTTAAGAGTATGATTTATTCCTATTTCATCTCTGCAGGATGACGTGGGCTAGTAGTATGCTGGGGACAGCTTGCTTCTCTCAAATGGGAGCTTCCTGCTGAACCAAGAGCCCTTGTACAAACAGGACTCCCAGGAAATAAGACAACTTGAGACAACCTACACTCTGGCACCTAAATAAAACTAATGACATCAGCGAGCACGCTCTTCCAATCTAAGCAAAACTGTTGGATTGCATTTAGCTGTCAAAAATGTGGTGGCATTGCTTCAGAGCATTAAATAAACCACTACCTGTTTAAAATCTGGACTTTGCATGTTTGAAGGGTGTCCCTTTTCAGAGCGTTGGAACTGCACCTGCAGACCATGCACACGTGTGAATACTTCCTTGCAGAAGCACAAGCAGAAGCTTGATTCAAACAGTATATGTGCACCAGTGGTTATAGTTAGTATGTGAGTCTGCATATTTTATAGCCTGCAGTCATGTTTTATGTAATCTTCGCCCCCAATTTTGAAAAAACTAACAGGCCTATGTAAATCTAAAATGGAGGTTCAGCCAATATCTGTTCCTACACAGGTGTGGGTGGGTTTGGGATGGGTTTTGGTTTTTTTTTTTTGAATGCTTGTGAAAAATGCATGTATCATATTTGAGAAACTAATTTCTCAGTATTGTCTTAGAAGATCTTTGTGTTATTCCATTTTTTATCTATACAGAAAAGCACTGTAGATTAACTCTCCTTTGAAGGACCTGTAATTCAGCTGTTAATCATCAGATAGGATCATCAGAGTCTTTTGTGCTGCTATCACGCAGTTAACTAATATGCCATCTGTTTCTGCATTCAAAGTATATAAAAGTAACAAAACTAATTAAGAAGAAAATCCCAGAATTTTTTACCACATTCCATTTGTCTCAGGGCCAATAACCATGTTTGAAGATTGAAAACTCTATTGAAAAGCAAATTAGTGAAATAATAAATACCAAACACTTTGTATTCCAGAGGGCAATAACATTTTTAAAATAGCCCTGCTGAATAAAGTGCTCCTCCCAAACTTGTGCATTAAATACTGCAAGTTCCTAAAGAGTAGTGCTATTACTGTACTGGTAAAACCAGTGACTAAACCTCTCTTGAGGTTTTCTTATTGTGAATGTAAACTATTATATGTTGAACATTTGTTTTAATCCTGACTTGTCCTGCACATATGTGCAGGTTTTTATTTGGGGCTTTTGGTTTGTTTCAGGAAAAACTTGTGTAAAAGCACAATTCAGTTATCATTTAGTGTTCAGAATTGAGGGATTGGTTCCATTAGGTTTTGAGCTTTGAGAATTACGGTCTGAAATGCAGAATAGGTTTGTTCCAACTCACAGCATACGCAGAGAAAAGTGAATTGGGCTGTTTGCATTGCTATGGACTAAGAACTTGTGAATCGGGTGGTCTGGGGTGGCACTCCTTGAAAAGAAATAGCTCTGAGCTATTCCCATCCTCTGTCCTGCTTCTGGGTTTGTGAATGAAAGCACAGCTTCATTCAAGAATTTGGACAAGACTAGATATGCGATAGAAAGGTTGATTTGGGAGGCAATTGGGGGTTGAGGGCCACGTTTGAGGAGGTGGAGCTATAGGAGATGGTGGGAGATGCAGCTTAGACTTTTATTCAAAGCTGAACTTTTTAAGGAGACAAAAAATATGACCTCATATTTGGGTAAAGACTTTATAGTGTACAACAACTGTTCTAGGTTGTTGATGTGCTACTTGCTAGTGGTGCTTGCTAATACACAAGAAATTAAATTAGTAATGAAATATGGCAGTAGCTGTGCCAGGCTTTGCTCGAGCAGCATGACTGGATCCAAGCTGGCCATCTCCGGGGGAGATTCTAGCAGCTGGAAATAAGTAGAGTCTAACAATTCCCATGCCCATGTTCCCTCCTAGGAAACAAGGGAATTAAGACAGCTCTGAGCATCCTGAAGTTCCCTTTAAATCCAGGGATTTAATAAAAAAAAGATTTAAGCTCTCTGGTTCCATATGCTTTGCATTTTTATTGGTGCAAAGCTGTGCAAACAGGATGGTCCAACCTGTACCATAAAAGCTAATGGCTGTGGGAAATAAGTCTATTCTAATGATATAATCAGAGTAAATTGTCCTGTATGTTTTTATTTGGGAGAGACAGAATAGGTTGGTTTCAGAAACTAAATAGTCTTAGACTCATTATTTGCAGGCATGGATTGTATCAACAAAATTTAACCATCTCCCGTGAAAGCAGGAAGTTTCATAGAAAGGAGAGGCTGCAAGTAGAGTTGGCCAAGGAACAAAAATTGCATGTTGTGAAAAATTTCAAGGTTACGTTGCTTGTTTTCATTCTATGTTGCAGCTTGGGAACAAAGTCGGTCTGGAGCAGTCAATAGCTCTGTCTCCCACAGTCAAGGTCATGTTTGAGGCTGTGGTTTGAATGTTGTGTTTGTGAGTCCCAACTGCTATACCAGTAGCTATTTTGGGCAGTACCTTTTCCAAAATGCTGCTACATGCATCTTTCTGACAAAATTTAAAAATCCTCTAAATTGATAAATATGCATTAAAATCTGGAGTTTGTAGGCATCTGTGTGAGCTTCTGTTCTCCCAAGCTTTCCTCCTGAATGATGTGCAATATTCATATAAGTGATGGAACTTTTTGGAGAGATGAGGCTAAGAAAGACATGTGTAGGCTCAGGAGGGTGTCAGGAGTATCTCCTTGAGGCCTGGGATCTATATCATTCCCTAATTATGGAAGTGTCTGAAGTGTCCATCCTCTGCTTGGGAACTCCACCTCCATGTGCCATTACATAATAGGCTTCTGATATGTTTGCTGTCCTCCAGCATCAGCTACGACTGTCCTTTTCTGCCAAGGCTTTCCTACTGCTGTGTTGACAGAGGTCTCCCCCTTTTCCTCCTTGCCCTTTGCCTTTGCCTTCTTCAGATGATACCCAGAATCAGTGCTTTCAAGTGTCATCACTCATAGCTCGCACAGTCATAGAATCATAGAATCATATGGGGTTGGAAGGGACCTCTGGAGATCATCTAGTCCAACCCCCCCTGCCGGAGTGGGTCTACCTAGAGCACATTGCACAGGAACTTGTCCAGGTGGGTTTTGAATGTCCCCAAAGAAGGAGACTCCACCACCTCTCTGGGCAGCCTGTTCCAGGGCTCTTCCACTCTCAGAGGAAAGAGGTTCCTCCTCATGTTTAGGTAGAACTTATTATACTCGAGTTTGTGCCCATTTCCTCTTGTCCTGTCACTGGGCACCACTGAGAAAAGACCAGCCCCGTCCTCCTGACACCCTCCTTTAAATATTTATAAGCACTGATCAGGTTCCCCCTAAGTCTTTTCCAGACTAAAAAGACCCAAGTCCCTCAGCCTTTCCTCGTAGGAGAGATG
>BJBW01002169.1:128831-166806 GCA_004320125.1 Scolopax mira | reverse complement strand
GAACAATTAACCCTTTCCCCACCAGACCCAGCACAACCAGTTACATTATTCTCAGAATTCTCTTTTTAATATCTGAAGCTTGAAGAAACAAGACTTCAGCAGTTAGTCTTAGCACAACCTTGCCTTCATGGCAGTCTTTCAAAGTACAAAAGTTTCAGTTTTTGTAATCTGAATGTGTCTGTAAAGTTCACATAGAAAGAGTACGGAAGTATTTTGCAAGATGAAAAACATATGGCAGAAGCAGTGTCCTTACAACTAACTGCTGCACAACACGAAAATACCAAGATTTCAGGAAAGCTACAGTTTTACAGATGCCCTTAGTTCAGCTGCAGGAGTTGTTCCACTTGATTGCATTATCTGGAGTTAGAGCTGATCTACTGATACAGTTTTTGCTGATCTAAGTGTGACACCTACATGCACTATTCTGCAGAAGTAATCCTAAACCTCTTAAATTGGGAGATTTCTTTATCCCTGGACAAAATTCAAGGATCAGGTACGGAAACACCAGAGCCTTGTCCTTAATCCTTTCAATTAAAGAAACAAGACAAACACCGGTAACTATGAAGACATTTCCACTACTGAATAGACACCTGACAGTATTATGATTAACAGACCCCTGCGAGCTGTAGTTTAAGATCCCACTGTTCACGACGAAAACTGGATTCTTGGCCAAGTGGATCCCATACAACAGCTTGAACTTTTTTTTTTTTTACTTCTGGAGACTAAAAGAATAAGCTAGTGGCTTACCTGAGTACATAAGCTTCCTGCTTGTCAGTTTTTGTCACACTTATGATCAAACAATGCACATTCTCCAGAAGTTTGTCCCACTCAATCCTGTGAAGAAATTATAGAACAGCACAAACAACACATTAGACTAACTGAAGCTTTCTGGAACCCCGAGTAAAAAGTATAGCTCAAACAAGACTACAGCCCTTGTTTTGAGTTTCTGAATCCGAGAGCACAAAAGGCAAGGACTTTTATATAGAAACTATCCAATTCTTATCTCCCAATGGCTATGTACTCTTCAAGATCTGTTAGTGTAACTGGCTGAACAAAGACAATTGTCAAACAGCAACCCAAGGCTTCTGATTGGGCAAGTCAGGATAACTAAATCCTGCCTCTCATGTGTTTGAGATAAAATTCATTACTAAAACTTCAGGTATGCTTTAGGTTCACATAAACCTTTCACATTCACATTAGTCATTGCCAACTACTAGAGTGATAAACCAGCACCATAACATTGTCCAGATTAGAGTCAAGCCCATAATTTAATTGATAACCAGCCCTAAAAATTAACACATCTTAATGACCTGAATTCCTCTTTGATCAATCAGGATCATAGAATTCCTTCTACCTATAGAAGATATGGAGGACTTACTGCAAATAGTTTGGATTATACTTACAAGAAAATAAACTGAACTATTTTTATTAGTGCAAGTTGAAGCTACAGCACAAGATTTCAGTATATTGGCAGAAGTTTAATATTTCAGTTCTTTACTGTCATTACTCATTCTTCAAGGAATTTTATTATGAAATAGAAAAAAATCAATGGGCTCAAATTAAGCCCAAAGATTTTGAAGTACTTATGAGAAGTGCGACTTGCAAAAAAACTACTTTGTTACTTCAGTCTTGTGTCTACACCAAATTAGCAGCATCCAATACAGTCAAGTTTGCTGTAAAGCAGACAGGAACAGAGAGAGCTTCCTGAATTTGCAAAGTCACAAGACTGCCAGCTGCTCTACCTCTGCCATCACTCCCCTCCCACAGTGTGTTCCACCCACAGGTTTGTGCTGAAAACCGTCAAGAAACAAGACATTTACTAACCCAGAATAAAACTAAGCAGCCCATTAGACAACTATAGGATCCTTTGCAGCTGGAAGCATGAAAGAATTGCCAAGCAAGATATTAGATTGGCTCAGCTGCCCATATAACTGTCAGTCTAATCCTTCCTCAAGCTCAGGCCTCTCTCCGTTTATTGACACTGCAAAAGCTCTCTAGTTGTACATCAGGACAGAGCACTCACTGTTAACTCCATCAGCAGGGTTCCTCCCACAGACACCAATCAGTTTAGAAAACCAGTCAGTTTGCAAACTGCTGTACATATAACTAAAAATATCCAGATGTTCTTTGCTTCTCTAAATACCCCAGCAAGTAGAAACTGAATTCTGTTTTGTTACTACTGACACTTAAAGATTTTCCCTTTTAAAGTGTACATTGCATTAAACTAGTATTTATATAGGAATCACCCAGAATGTACTTGATTTATAAACTCACTCTATAGCTTAATTTTAGAACTGAGTTTAAAGATAATCCTATGTATCTTAAAATCTCTCATAATTAAGTGCACATCTGAAGAAGTTGATATTATTGGATGCTTCAAATCAAAGTGAGGTTTCTTCTACTACCCTGGGTTAGTGAACCCTGATGAAATGCTCTTCTGCAACTACAGACATGGACTAAAATCTGCATGCCCCAAAAATGACGTTTTTTTAATGCTCAGATAGTTCCACACATTTATTCAGCTCTATGCTTATGCCACTGTTTAGCTCTGATCCTGATAAGTATGAAAATGCAAGTGTGAATTCATCTTTGAAAAATCAGGTAAAGGCAAAGAGTGAATATGTTATACCTATTTCTCAAACACACACAACTAGGCTATTTTGCTGAGAAGACGCCTGAAGGATTTAGTTTTCTCTGGAAGTTACAGCAGACCTCTGTAAGTTTGCCAGCCTTAGTATCTTCCCTCTAACACCCTATTATACTCTTCCTGTAAACTGAACTAGGTTAATGTGTTTGATTTAGTATAGTGGAATAACTGTTCAAATTATTCCAGCACCGTTACTGATGATATTTTATCTGCCATTAAAGAAATACTCAGTATGTGACATAGCATTTATGAAAGCTGAGGTAGAGTTCCCTTATACTGTCTAATGCTGAGCTGCAGAAACCCCACTTGTACATTATCACAAATCTGATTTTGTACTTGTCTAAGCATTAATGTGTACATAACTATCTCAGGCTTTGCAAGAGCATACATCTCAGCCTTCACAAGCTTCTTACCTGGTCAGACCATCAAAACCTTAGCTTTATATAGACCAGTGAGAATTTTCTTGAAGTATCACTATAGGGCAGTTCACAGGCAGACATTTCAGGAAAACAGCTCATTTATGTTTCAATCACATATTAGTAGAGAAGAAAATACTACAATTTTGGTGTTCCAAGTAGATCAATAGCAAAGGATCAGTACAGCATGCTACCAACAGTACAATATTGCACATTAAGTCCAAAGCCTACCATGCAAAGAAAGTCCTTACACTCCTTAGTACTGTAGTTGGTATTTAGGTACCATGGCTGAAAACTGCCGTTGCACAAGACCTTTGCATATTAAAATTTTTCTCAGTTTTCACTATTCAAAACCCTTAACTAAGTACATGCTAAATGTTTGTGCCTTCAGCATTTACAGGAATAAAGTCTAAATTCATAATTTGATCTATTAGAGTAGCATTAAGGAAGAAAGCCTACAAGGTGAGAAACATACAAGATGCCAAGCTTAATCCAGAAGCATACAGAAAATAGACAAGGAGTTGCAGTACTCAGAATGAGACTTGGCCACATTAGGGAGAAGTTTTGCAAAGATACTGGCCTGTACCTGTATGCATTTTAAAATTAAGTGCAGAAAACTACAAAAAGGCCACTAACATGCTGGATTTGGTCTCACTGCAATCTATTTAAAAAACATGACCTTCGCATTTGACATTTTCCATTGTTTGAAGCAGAGCTAAGGAAGAACATCTGGGACTACTTTATACCAAGTAGACTGAGTTAACTCAAAGTCTAACTTTTCCATTTCTTCCCTTTCTTTAATCTGCACAATTATTTAAGCATTACTAGTTAAAGACAAGCAACATACACCCCCACTTAAAGTAAAAACAAAAAACCCACCTTTAAAATAGTATTTCAATGGTTATCAGTACATGTATTGCAGCTAATCCCATTTTATTTTGTCAAGTTCTCAAAGTTAGTAACTGTGAAATACTTGAGAACATTACTTCTTATTTCGTAATTGAGTGAACTTGTAACTGGAACAAAGCTTCCAACTGAAAAAAGGGAACAAAAGATACTAATTATCAATAAAATGCTACCATGGGCTTCTGCTCTTCAGAATTGCCTTTTCAACAGGATGTGGATTGCATTACTATTTCCTAAATTATTTCCCATAGCCAGATAACAGTACAATTCTAAACATTTTGAAGGTTGCTTTCCCATACTCAAGCCAAGCATAGTACATTATGACACATGAAAATAAAATCACAGGTGGACAAGTAAGTTCCATCACAGACCTGCATCCACTGGAACTTCAAACTGAAAATTTGAGACCAACTTCTTAAGGCTTATTATTACCCACTTCATTGCAAAGCTGTAAGATCCTGCTCCTGAAATTTCAAATAACTGACTCCTACTGAAAGTCAAAATAGTTTCTCCAATAGGCAAGCACCATGCCTCTTAAATGGCTGCACATGCTCAGAGAATACCAAATAAAAATGGAATGCATCTACTCCAGTGTGATAAACTGCTCATGCTTGAATAGTAGAAAGCTATTTGTTCTATACTTGACTAGCAGAACATGCCAAAAGAAATCCAGTTTAGGAATCTACTGCTATACCTGTGTCACAATATTTAGTGCCTTATCGGCACAGATGTGTTACTTTAGTACAAATAACTTCCACTCAAGCTGCCACCCAGCAATGTCAGTAAGGAAAACCTATCACAGCTAAGAAGTATTTTAATTCTTAGGAAGTATGTTTAAAGCATGTAATGAAATGCATAGTCAGTCCCTCTCAATCAAGTTCTGAACCATCATGTTTGCTCCTTTTGTTTCATATTTCTGAGAAATAAGGAATGAATAAGCAATGAATCAAGTTTTCCTTGCCAGATAAAACCATAATTTTGAAGGCAAGTTACTAGCCTATTCTATGCCTTTACCTTCAGGGGTAAAACAGATTCTTAACACAGGAGTCAAGTATATCATGCAGTAACACAATCCTGACGTTTCAGGCCAACTGGGAAGAGGATAACAAATTTCAAGAGATAAAGAACTACATCAAAAACTTGTTCCTATCAGCAATTAACAGCCTCCACCAGCATACCATCCCACACCCCAGTAACTGTACCTTGTTAACACAGCCCAGGCAGTGCTGGGAGGGAAAGTGGTTTTGCAGTAGGGCAGGAATTCTTAGGTAATAAATCCTATGACACTCCTTAAGACAGCTTAAGCTGTATATATACTCTTGCGTAGCTTTTCATTAAAGCAAAACTACTTTGACTGTAGTTATCAAGGTAATAAGCCTCTTCATCTTGTACTTTACTGTAAGACCTTGTTTTAAAAATTGAGCATTTGACTGCAGAGCAACATTTTATTCTCTCACCGGTTACCTACTGAGTATTATCAGGAGCCAACAGATATATCAGTTATCTCATTAGCAGGCTACTGTTAATTAGGTGAATTCCTACCATTACCATTGAGTCAAACTCAATGCCTTGTCTAAGCTGCCTATGCAGGAGCTGTACCCGAGGAGCATGAAGGGGACAGTGGCTAGATGCCAGTGTCAGCAGAGTTGCCACACTAGTTTCAAGCATCCTGAAACAGGTAGATACTTTAAAAAGCTAGTGATTTTTGTGTAGTTGGTCTGTGCTGTATCTCCTAGCAGCAGGTATATCCTTCTGCAGACAGATGCATGTCTATTATTTCCTATTAGAATAACTTACTTATAAATTGCTGTTGAAGATAATTTATCTTGAGCTACGTTCCCACCCCGAATTTAGACACACAAGGCACCAGCAACTTGATAACTTTACTTCAGCAGTTATCTGTGGAGTGCACAAAAACCACACACCCTGTGTATCTGTGCTCGGAGCATATAGAAAAATACTGTCTGCATCTCCCTTAAACTTAAACTCTCCAAGATCATGCACTTAAGCTTGAATTAAAGACAGGCAGCTGAATGGAATACTGCATCCATATCAAAAAGTGATTCCAATCAGTACTCCTCACAAAACTTCTGACCTAGAAAGCCCTGAGCCAACTACTAAAGATAACACTAAGATATTTCAGCAATGGCACAAAGATGGCCACAGGTAGTGCTTTAAAGGCTGCATATTGCTCCTGCTCCTGTTGCAGGCCTTTTATTGTCATTGCAGTCTCCAGATTACCTTCTATTCCCATGTAAAAAATGCTCACCAAGTGCACAGTGACAGAAGCCCTTATCCTGGCACAATCCCACTTACCCCACCTTCTTCCCAGGCAAGTATTTACTGACTGGCACCAGACACTTGTGTTGGTGCTTAGAAGTTTTCATGTAGGACAGGATGAGAATCTCACATCAGTGTCACTCAATATTGCTTATTACCACACTTTATTTCCAGTTTCTTGACGAGAAACACATAGTTGTACATCATGTGAAGGAATAAACATCTTATTTTATTGTGGGGATAGTGAATCCATTACTCAACACAGAATTCCAGGACTTGCAGCATGTTCATCATGTTTTCAGAAAACCTTCTTTTTTTTTTAATACATAGTTTAAGGCTATTTAAAAAAAAACCAACACATTTTACAAAATATAGTGAGAACAAGAACTAAAGTTGAAGGAAGTTATTTCAAGACCACAAAAACATTAACTTCATCCCACTTTTAGATATGAGTAGGGTGGGCATCATCTGCAGATGCTTGCAACTATTTCAACCACAAGACTTTTTCAGAACTGACTAGCAAATGAACAAACACATCCCCCCCCAAATCTTAACAGTAAAGTCCAATGTTCAATATTTTTCTTTAAATTCTTAGTTGGGCATCAGTTCTTGAACTTTTTTTCCTTTTCTTGCTGGTGATATACAGCAAGATATCTAATTCAAAGACTCAAAATATCTAATCTCTAGCAATCACACATAACATGGAAATTTTTAGCTTTGAACACCAGCTTAGTCATTCATTAGATGAATGGCTCACATTTCACTACTAAGCAGGTATTACAATACAAAAGGCAAGCTCAACTGGTTTGCAACTTGATTCTAATTTAGCTATTGTTCTACAGTTTCAGCTTTGATTTCAAGTTCTGTTCAACACAAACTAGCTTATTCAATTGCCTTTATAGACTGAGCAGAGTGGGATATATTGTATTCAGGAGTTTTGTATTTTCACCTATCACCTGTAGCAAGTAATTCCTACAATTTTCTAGAAGAGAATGTTTATAAACTGAATTTCATTCCAGCAACACAGTATCACTGATAATTAACCCCTGGACACAGGTTAGGAGCAGTTTTCAGACATGTCACAGCTTCCTATCAGAAATATACACAGCTTCAATTAACATCTTGTATTAAGAGCCAATTAACACAAAAGCCTTCAAAGCTTGCTCACAGCTCTGAAACTGTGTTAAAGACCACATGTTGAACAGTTAACAGTTTGAATCTACTCTATTAAAACTTTACAGCCCTATCTAAACCATACAAAGGAACCATCACAGTACCTGCATTTCATTTGTATTAAATGCTCTTGAAGTTTTAAAAATTAAGTTTGCAGTTTTGTAAACATCAGCCTGATGATGACAAACAGAACACGACAGTCAATGAGGAAAGCATTTGCAGAATGCTATCTCTAAACTAGATCTGGATATTCCGGCACCAACATATTAACACAAAGTCACATGAGTATTTTTGGATTCTTTCAGGAATCCTAAAGTGCCTGCATAACTCAGATCGTCTGTACGTATTTCAGCTGGGATTTGCAATAGTCATCCAGGATTGGCTGGACATTAACTATACAAGCTGTTACCTTATGGCATCTGCTACACCCCTGGATCTCAACTATATAATAACATCTGATGATTTCCACATCAAGCACAATATTTATAGAATGGTTTGGGTAAAAAGGGACCTTAAAAAAAACCAAAACCTTTAGGGACACCTCCCACTAAAGCACGTTGCTAAAAGCCCCATCCAGCCTGGCTTTGGACACTTCCAGGGATGGGGCATCCACGACTTCTCTGGGTAACCTGTTCCAGTGTCTCACCACCCTCACTGTAAAGAATTTCTTCCTGATACCTAATCTAAATATCCCCTCTTCCAGTTTAAAACCGTTATTCTTCATCCTATTGCTGCACTCCCTGATAAAGAGTCCCTCCCCATCTCTCCTGTAGGTCCCCTTTAGGTACTGGAAGGCTGCTATAAGGTCTCTCCAGAGCCTTCTCTTCTCCAGACCATACACCCCCAACTCTCTCAGCCTGTCTTCATAGCAGAGGTGCTCCAGCCCTCTCTCTGATCATCATCATGGCCCTCCTCTGAACCCTCTCCAACAGATCCATGTCCTTGTTATGATGGAGATCCCAGAATTGGATGCAGTAATACCAGTGGCGTCTTGACAGAACTTCAATAAGGTCTAAATAGCTTCACAAGTCAACAAGTTACACGAGCAAGTTACCTCATTATACCAACAGGTCAGAGCTAAACATACATTCTGCTTCTGGCATGGCATAAATGAAGTTTCCACTACTCAAAAGCAACTGGTGTAAATACACATACAACATGGGGTATTCATTATTTCAGGAAAGGCAGTTAACTGCCCACTGGCAATTTAGATCTTTGGATAGCTAATTCTACACACAGGAAATTTGCTGAGAAATGCCAAAAGAAAAGACAAAGAGCATATGCTAAAATATGCCTCTGAACAAAGATGCTACCATCTTTAACATATTCAAAATTTTCAATACATCATGACAAGCTCTCCTCCAAGCTCCCTGAGCAAAGACCCCTTTCAGGTAACAGTGATACACAAGCAGAAATGGGTACAGTACCTTCAGATTTGTCCTGTATGCTTAACGCAAGCCTGCTTTTATCAACTGTGTCAGCTGATTACATCTACATACCAATCTTGTCCCTCCTATAAACCTGTGCGTAGTTCTGAGTCCAGAAGGAGATATTGCTTTGTGCTTCCAGCTCCTGCAATTTCTGACACTTGCAGGACATTTGTGCCAGAGCACGATTTTCTGCACATTTACAGCTGGACCTTCTGACATTATTACAAGGCAGTCTAGGTACTCCAGCCTTTCTGGACTCCCACCCCTATATAGACATGTCACACCTGTCTCACCCAGCACGACTCTGGAGATGACCCGCGTATCGGCAGGTGGCCATCAGCCACCGCGCTGACAAAGGCCGAGCTGTCACCCCCTCGGCCAGAGGAGGGGTGAGCTGCCCCTCTATCCCACCCCCCCAGCGAGGGCCGGCTCCCAAACACGTGCAGGCGGGGGAGCTGCCCGGGCCTGGGGCCTTTCTTCCTCCCTCCCTGGGTGGCAGGAAAGAAGCGCCAGCACATTCCTCAGATGCCCATTGGGTGACAGCGACGGGCCCGCCCCTCCCGCCGCCCCGCTCCCATTGGCCCCAGCCTCTCAATGGGGGAAGCGGCAGCGCGGCCCGGGAGCGGGGCCAGCGGGCTCACGTGTAGACCGGGCTCCAGCCACACTTCGGGGGAGGGAGGGGGGAGGAACTGGAGGGGGGGGGGGGCATCCCCCATCTTATCCTCTCCCCCCCACCCCACCCCCGCGCTGCCCACCCCGCCACGGGGGAGGGACGGGAAGGGTTCCCGCGTACCGACGGCTCCCCGCTGTATCAACCTGTCCAGCTACGGCAGTGCCGGAGGGCGCTGCGAAACCGGCCACGTGAGGGAACCATCAATCCCGGCCGCCACAGCAAGAGGCATCTCCCCTGCCCCCTTCCCAGCTTCAATGCCGGGAAAGCCATTCCTGTGTGTCCCCCCCCTTCACTCCTCCAACTCCACACCGCTCTCAACGGGCAGGGATTTCCCGAGATTTCCCATCCCGGAGCCGGCGGAGAGCGACAAGCCCCCAAGGTTTTAAAAAAAAAATTAAAAAAAATGACTTGCGAGCCGGGCCTGTCGCCACCGGCAGCCGCAGCGTGCGCAGGGGGGGTGTGCTGCAGAGGGGTGGGCGCCGCCGCCGTGGCCCCCCCGGCCGCCAGCAGCACTGCGACACTGTACCCGCTCCGTGTGTCCCCCCCCAACCCGGCAGGCACGGCACACGCCCGGCTCGCCGCTCCTCTCCGCCACATGTTGCCAGCACGGGGCCGGCACGAGGTGGCGGCACGGAATGGCTTCCGCGCCCTCCCCGCCACCGCCACCTCCGGCCGGGGACGAGGGGAGGCTCCCCGTCTCCGCAGGAGGGCGGCGGAAGGTCACCCCTTGCCCTCCCGCGGCTCGGCGGAGGCCGGGGCTGTCACTGAGGGAGGGAGGCGGGAGAGAAGGAGATGGAGGGGGGGGGGAGGTTGAAGAGGGGGGGCGAGCCCGCCGCGCGCGCGCGCGGCCGTTGCCACCAACGGCTTCTCCCGAGCCACCCCGGAACCAGCCTCCCCCTCAGCCCGCGCACGGCCATTACCCCCCGCCCCGCTCCCGGTCCTCCTCACACACTTCTCGCCCGCCGGGCTCCGCGCCGCCGCCGCCACCGCCGCCACCACACCCGGGCCCCGCCTGCGCCGGCCATTCAGCGCCATTCCCCACCCGCCCCCCCCCCCCTTAACGGGGCAGCTCTCCCAACCGCCCCCCCCACACCCCCAACCCCACCCCGGCCGTTAACGGACCTGGGTATGGTGCGAAGATCGCCGGACCCCTTGCTCTGGTGCGGCTCCTGCTGCGCGGGCTGCTGGCGGGCGAACCACACCTCCAACAGCTTCTCGGTCCCTTCGAAGAAGTGTGCACCGTTCTCCTTCATGGTGAGACAACTCGGCAACCAACAACCACAGAAATTAACGGCGACCAAACTGCCGCCCCCCGGCCGCTACCCTCTGCGCTGCCGCCGCCGGGTCCCAGTCCGTCCCGGGCGGGTTTCACCTTCTAGAGGATTATTTTTTTTAATATTAATTTAAGGA
The DNA here is from genome assembly GCA_004320125.1 of Scolopax mira. Taxonomy (NCBI): domain Eukaryota; kingdom Metazoa; phylum Chordata; class Aves; order Charadriiformes; family Scolopacidae; genus Scolopax; species Scolopax mira. Next base: position 155,871 of record BJBW01002169.1, on the reverse strand, counting down.
AAAAAAAAAAAGGAGGACTATAAAGAAAAAGAAAAAAAAAAGGAAGAATTTTTTTTTTCTTAAACCAGCGAAAACCACCCGGCGGCGGATGCGGCGTGAGCGTGTGCGAGCGGGTTACAGTCCAAGCGGGGGTGCGGGGCGGGCAGGCGATGCGGTTCGGTTCCTTGTAGTCCGTGTGTTCCCCTGTTACAGAGAAGAGCGTTGAGCGAGCGCTAGCTAATGTCGCCGGCCATACTGTGTAAGCGAGGGGCCAGCGCGCACGCAGCCCCTTTTATACCCCACAGTAACCGCATCACGTCGGACCGCGCTGGCCATTGGGCCGCCGTCGCTCGGGGCCTGCCCCCTACCGCTTGGCATTGGGCGACGCTGATGCCTATCGAAGCATATGCCGGTTCTTCGGGCTCCGCCCACTGCAGCCTGCCCGCCCGCCCGCAGGGAGCGGGAGCGGGAGCGCGGGCGGCGGCGGGGCCGGGGACCGGGGACTGCGGGCCGCGACAGCGCCCGGGGTCGTGGTGTGGCGGCCTCCCCGGTGTCGGACCGCCCCGCCGCGGTGTGGAGTCGGGGGGGAAGCGCGGCCTAATGGTCAGCGGTGAGCTGGCTGGGGGGACCCGTGCGAGGTTTGAATATGGCCGAGGGGCGGCGGGGGAGCGACCCCCGAAAGAAGCGTGCCCGTAGCAAGGCCGAGGATAAAGCCTCTTCCCGGGCCGGGGCTGCAGTCCTTCCCCTGCACACATTGCTGCTATCCCTCTGCGCTGTCTTAATTAACGAGTATTAATTACTAGCTAGCGAAGAGGAGGCTGGAGCGGGCATTCAGATGTAATTCTCGCTCTCCTCTGGCTGTGTGTGTAAAGCAGAGAAGTATGAAGTTATTTATATGTGTGTATGTGTGTGTGTGCAGAAAGAGCAAGTGACCGTGTGTGTGTGTATGACACAAGCAGCTGGATGTGCCCCACAGGAGAGAAAGTCTCTATCAGGAATATGTGCATCTCTAATTATTCATGACTACCTGCAGTTGCAAAGTATTGCAAACTAAACAGCTTTATGGTCTCATAAAGCATTTTTCTTCCCCGTCAATATTATAATACCTTATAGTCTGGTATTATTTGCACTTTGCAATGTAAGGAAACCCTCACTGCTGAAGAGAAGAAGAACAAGAAAATGTGTCTACCCTGATGAGCTTACAATATAAAGCATGGGACGGGCAGCAGCAGATGGCGGAGGACGGATGAATGAGTCCCTACTAGGAGACAGTGAGATAGTATCGACCAACATAATAGGCAGTGGGCTCCGTCCACCAGCGGAGCAGTGACTCACTGAGCCAGTGAGTCATTCCCAAGGCAGCTGGATGTGAATCATTCCCTAGGTGGCCAGTTGCCACTGTGTGCACCCTTAACACAGCCTTATAGCTGGCAAAGAAACATGTTCTCCAGTGCTGTGGGTTCACTGGTTTTTATTAGCTTCGTGTAAGTTGTTACGACCACAAAAAAAGTCTTCCTTTCTCAACCGTTTCTGGCTGTGTTCTGCCTTGTTTGTTGTGCCAGTATGAGCACTTTGTGGCTACATGGTGGACTGCGTCAGGTTTAATGCTAACTACTTAGTTTTAATCATGGTTAATAGTTTTTAATGGTGATCGGCTTTAACTTGAATCAGTTTCCCAAGCCACTTCTCATGCCAGCTACATAAATGCCTCTGCTGGAATAAAATAAGAGATTATGTTTGGAAGAAATTATGGATGGAGAGTGTAGGACCACTTGTTTCAGTAGCCATGATGGGTTTTATTGCCTTAAAATGGCTATGAAAGTACAGCTGAGAGTTTGTGGGCTCTGCTCAGCTGTATTCCCTGTTTATTTTTAATACTAGCCTCCCCCACTTTGTTTCTGGATCTGTAATACCAGTTCCTTGTCCTGCCTCCTGTTAGTTTAATGTTAGTCCCCAGTTTTCAGTCAGGTACTCAATCCCACTTTCTGTTTGTAAGTGGTCGGAGTGACATTGCTCCAGCCAAATATGTCTTTTTCTTATCTTGGATCCTGTCTCATACAGAGTCTCTGACTTCCTAATCTTTGACTGTAGTGTGGTCTCACCCCGTGTCTTGGGCCACGTGCACCAAATGTGTGTATTTCCTGAAGTCTGACTGTGCTCTTGCCTGCCCCCTTCACTGAATTTCACTGGATTTTTTTTAGAGTTGGAAGGGACCATAGAGATCATCTAGTCCAACTCTCCTGCTGAAGCAGGATTGCCTAGAGTATGTTAGAGCATGTTACTCAGAACGGCATCCACATGGGTCTTGAAAATCTACAAAGAAGAGGATTCCACAACCCCCCTGGGCAGCCTGTTCCTTCTGTAAGCCTTCTAGAAACTAGGGCTTTCTCTGCTTTTCCCAATTCAGGACTTCAATGTCTTCTCACCTGTCACTAGACACTAGTCTGAGCAGACCCAACACACGGGCTGTGGCTGTTGTTCCTTGGTTTTAAGGAATACCAATCACTCATAAGAATGTTCCTAAGACACTGCAGAGGAGGATAAGATTCCAAAAAAATGAAGTAAATTCTTTTTTATTTCTAGGAAGCTTCTCAGTGTGAAGCATAACCTATGAAACGGTGTGGAGCATTTGTTTGAATGTTTAACAAGGGACAATACAGGCCAGTGTCACCAGCTGACACAAGGAGGGAAATGATCTCAATGCTGAGTAACATGAAACAGTGAAAGAATCTGAAAACAAAAAAAGTACTTTCTCTGAAGTGATAGAAAAGTAGCAGGGTAATGTAGTATATTTGAAGGCAGAGAGTATGGGTATGAACATCTAAAAGAGGTTTATATTAACGCTGAAGGCTGCAGGCCCTCTTCCTTCATGAGAGGCTGGATTGATGAAAGATACACATGGAGCAGGTGGAGGAGAGAAAGGAAACATTGAAAGCTCTTTTTTGAACTTGACTGACAACTAGATGTGAACACAGTATTGTCTGAGAGACAGGCTGAGGTTTCAGGAAGGACAGAAGGAGATTGTTGTGGATTAGAGGGAGGTTCTGTGAGTCATCATTGAAAGATGGTCGCTGAATTCATGTTTACAACAGAGATTACCCATAGATAAAGGGCAGAACAGGAGCTGAAGGACTAGCAGGTTTGAAAATGCCCAGTCAAAGGGGCATTTAACTAATTTAACTAGAGCACTTTTTAAATTGATTTAATAGCATTAGTTGAATGTTTGGTGGAAAGGAGGTTTGGGAGGAGTAGAAGGCTCAGATATCATCATATGATTGTGAGACATGGGGCCAAAAATTGTTCGTGATCTGGTTCTTTAGTAGTAATCTGCTGGTGCAACAGGCCATAACTGGCCAGATATATTACCCTATGCACAGGAGCAAATTGTATGTAGTAGAAAACTGTTTTAACTATATAACTCCACTTGGCTGCCAAGCCCAACTGTCAGAGCAGTTTGTAGCTCCTGCATGCCAAAACAGAGATTTGGGGCAGTCAGAAACAGGGTACAAGCCTCTATGGTGCCAAAGCTGCTCCCCGTTTTCATTGCTAAACCAGCTGCAGAACACAGAACTGACAGAGTTAGTATGAAGCAATCTTTGCTCTTACTCATATTCTTGAATAGGGCAAGCTCAGTGTCAACAGATAATCAAGTCCAGAAAGAAGGATGAGGAAGTATGAATGTTTTATTGTACGGAAAGGACAATGATGAATTCTGTATTCTTATCCAGTCTTTTTACACTTTCCCAGTAGCACAAAGGGGCCGTAGAGTTCTTGAAATTTCTCCCTAGGGAATACTCGTTGTGTAAAGGTTTCCTCACTTTGCACAGCTATTTTGAGCCGCTGCAATGATCCATAGGGGGCTGTGGCAGCAAAGTAATTTAGAGCTGCCAACTTACAGGAGAGGCATTGCCAAGAAAAATGAAGAGTCAAATACGGAATAAAGCTGCATTTACCAGCCCTCCACCCAACAGCCAGCAGAGAATCGTGCTCACTCTGTGTGAAGGAGAACACTCATTGTTAATATTTATGTAAAGGTTATGTTACACTAATTCTATGCAACCCCGGTATGTGACCGTGACAGCAAAAACCGTAGAGCACTGTGAGGGGGAACACTTTTGATACCTTCCTCAATTGTTCTGATGGCTGCTACAAAATAAAAAACCAATCAGAAAAGCAAGTTGCCACAGAGCCAGTGTTGTCACAGAGAATTCATGGCTTTCAAGGCATTTTTTTCCTTCTTTTAAAAATAAAGACCACTCATCTGAGATTGCCAACCTGGCCCTGCTCCTCCATTCCCATGCTGATTTATTTGCCCCACTTCTCAGACTTCTGCATACAGAGAACACAGTGACCACAGCCAACTTCACAGTTCAGGGAGTCAAAAGTCATGGAACAGAATTTCTCAGCAACTCTGGGTTGTTCTTCTACATGATAGAAATTCTAAATTGTGTCATTATATATAGTAACAAGCAGCGATGATCTTTCAGTAACTCAAGCTATTTTTAGCTCAAAATAGTGATTGCAAGCACCTTGTTTGGCTATCCCCTACTGAATAGATGAATTTATTATCTACAACCAGCAAATATCCTTCTAAATTAAATGAGGAAAGTAAATAAAAAGAGCTGTCCCTCTGTGAAACCCTTTTCAGGATACCACTATGGTTTCCTCTGCAGTTAGTTCAGATTTGACTGATAGTTCAGTGTCGTGCTGCCACATGGTTGATCTCTTTACAAATGACAATGGTTGACAAAAGAAAGAGAAGGAAGTTTTGTAAAATTCTGTATACGTTAAATTAGTAGAAGTAGCATACATTTAATACTTGAACAGTGTATATTATGTCTTATTAGAAACGTGAAATTACTGAAGCTTCTCAAAGTTTGGCTTACATATCCAGTGGCAAGTATTTGGCAAATAGAATAATCACTGAATTACATTTGGTAAAGGTAAATGAAATAAAAAGGCTAGGAATTTCTATTTTGGCTAAATCGTAACTGCTACTATTTCCTGTGTGTTTTGCAGGCCTAGGTGTCATGAAGATGGGCTATAAAAACACCAGTGCTGGAATTAACCACCTTTTTCAGTGATAGGTGTGATGTTTGCTCCTCTCCATTCACCTGGCACTAGATCCATGAGCTAGGTCCTTTCAGGAATGGGGTGGAGATGTTGCAGTCTCTTGAACAGGCTGCCTTAATTTTCTTGAGTTCTGCTCTACCTTTGTTCTGAACTGTGCTTTCCACACGTTCCTGCCATTATCTAAACTGTCTTCGCTCCCATGATCAGTCATTGTACTCATTGAAAACTGAGGCAAAGTATTTGTTTCAGATCAATAGCGAAGTGCAATTTATCTTTTGCCAAGGTTGTCTCCCATCTCTCTCCATTTCATATTCCATAGCACTACAGCCCTTTCTTTATTGTCTTTTGTTTATGAGGATGAAGAATCTTTTTTCTTGTTTGCTTTTCATATCTTTTTGGAAGTCTAACTCAGCTTGACTTTTGGCAATTCTCACTTTGTCCTTCCTTTTCTTGATCCCTTAGATAACATTTCCTTTGTACTTAATCCTCTTTGCCATTTTGTAAATGTTTTGGTTTTTGCTTGTGGTTATTTATTCAACTAGCTCTGAAGCTCTTCAGTAGAACTTTCCTTGCTTTCTTGAGACACAGAGTCCACATACTTTTATCCTTTTCACTTAAAATAATTACATTATCCTCAATATTTGAATTCCTCAGCTCCTGACTTCACAAGTCACTTTGTTTATCAAAGCTGGTCCTTTTCAAGTTGAGAATATTGTTTGCTTTTGGAGTAGAAGCCCTTACCATCTTTCCCCAAGCCAATTTTGACCTAAGCAAATTGGTTTATATTTATAGCTCTCTTTATCATTATTGTTAGGCAATGATTATCATGCCTACACTGTATGCCTATACACTTTTTCGTAGGCATTTTATTAATTAATATAATGCACCGAATGCAATAACAAATGATTCATAATGTAAGGATTACAAAATAAATGTTTTGTCTTTATCTATGAAGATTACTTATGAATACTTTTTGCTCAGTTGTAGTTACTTTCTACTTCACTTTCTATATGTACCTAATTTACCAAATATATATTATAAACTTATATTAAACGAGTTACAAGTGATCTTCAAAGATGGATTGAAAAAAGAAAATTGGGTAATCCTGCTTTTTTCTTATTGATGTTATTTTTTCAGTGTTCTGAAAACTTGTCTCAGTCCTTACATTTGAATACTTAAAAAGTACATGGAAACTGCTGCTTGAGACTTTTTGCAGTTGTGTTGCCAAAAAGCAAAAGACATGAGCTTCCCTCATTCTGCCCTGTGGCATCAGTTGTATCTTTAAAGCAATGCTGATTTGCAGTCACCACTACAAAGCAAGAAAATTACCATTTCTGATCCTAAAAGCATCCCAGATTGTCTTACTAAATGAGATAACGCAAGCTTTCATTATGACCCAAGTCTTTCTCTTGCACTTGAAAACAAACCTCTCAGTCAATAGGAATCTTACACATACACAAGCAAAACTCATATTTTCTCCCCTTCCATCATTTCCAAACGCTCCTGGTCATATTGGTCATTTTAGTCCAGTCTAAAGGAAGTCGATGTGCAAACAAAGGCCTTGCTCCTGCAAACATTCACACGTTCCGCTTTTAAACTAATTTGAAGTCAATAGAGGCACACGAATCTCTGAACCTATTCATGTACAGAAGTATTAGCATGCGTAACAAAATGAGAAAGGCAGATTCCTCGTAGCTCCTTTGAGAGGAGAAAAGGGAATTTACAGCAGTATCTATTGTCTTCTGTCACCGAGATACAGGATAATCAGAACTGACCTTCAGAGAGGGCTTCCAGGGAGGAAAATGAACTGCTCCTTTTGTTCTTATTTATGACTTTTTTGTCAAAACAAAATTTTATTCTGTTTATTTTTACAACAGGAATTCAGGTTTATCTGCTCTACCCTCACCCCTCTATCCCCCCATGGCGAGAGGACAAGAGAAACATCACAAAATATTAGATATTTTGGTTAAATTATTTCATTGCATTGGCATCTATGGTACTTAAATACTGAATGAACACGTAAGAGATCTTTATTAAAGTTGACTTGATTGAGGAAAGCCAGGCTGTCTCATCTTTCTGCTGGTTGCTTCTGCAGAGACTTCTGATTGTGATTGATTTATAATCAACCTTCTGCAGGGAAAATTTCATCACATTTATGACAAAAGTAATGAAAAAATATTTATATAGCTTGTAATTGCTTACATTGTTTCTAATTGCTCATTTATATAAAGAAGGGATTTACATTGGTTATATTGCTATCAATTTTAGTAATCCTAAGCATAAAAAAAAAATCACCATTTAGGTCTTAAACTAATGAGATTTGTTCAAAAATAATGAGATTTCAGACACTAATAAATTAGGATTTGATCTCTGGGGTATTTGTCAATGTGTATTGACAATTTTAAAACTCTGAAACTGAATCCAAAAGAAAACACAAGGCTTTCACAAGAATAGAAATACGAATCTTAAAAAAACCCACTGAGGATACTGATATGATAAAAACAAAGTGGTTCTTTATGTGGTTTTATGGACACTGCTGTATTTAATCCATAGCAGCAAAAAGCTTTCCTATAACAAAGAGGACTAGATACCAGATTTAATGTATAATTAGCTGGTTTACAATTGAAATAATTTATTCTACTCTGCATGACAGTGACGTTTAGGTCTCTTTGCAGTAGCATTCCCCGTTGACAATGCTACAGCAAAGCTTGTCTCAGCATTTCAAAAATAAAACCTTTAATCAAAGGTCATAACCCATTTCTGAAAGTTGTTCTAGGATAAATGGTGACAGAGGGCATATTTTTGGATGATACCAAAAAGTAATCAAGCTGTTTTGGAGAGAGGAAGGCAAAGCTTTTATACAGAGTGCACATAGCTGATCTAACGTCCAACAGGGTGCTGGAAAAAAATATTAGTTTTTCATGACTTCACTCCTTTTTTTGCCATGGATCAGTAGTTCTCAATTGAACCAGAGTGTACTTTGTGCCCTTACTTTTCATAAATATTTCTCCAGTAGTTTAACACTATCCCTCCCTCTATGTTTTCAAAATACTAGCTGAAGTCTAAATTGCACAACTGTCTTTGATTGCGTCTTTGCATTTGTGCACCAGCTAGGCCAACTGTCGTAGAAGACACACATTGAACTTTTATACACTTATTGCTAACTGCAAGTGCAGGAGCCTTTTTGTCATTTGATCAACAGAGAGTCTCTTACTAGTGATTTCATTCTGTGTGCAATTACAGAATATATGCATGAACCACTCAGTGACAAAAGATTTGTGAAAAGGCTGACAAATATTTTTCTTTGGTCAAAGAACTTTCAAGTCCTTTCTTGGCTTTCAAAAACCATGTATTTGAGCTCTTTGGAAGGTGTCATATGTTTCATTTTTGCCATGGAATCTCTGAAGCAATTACAGACACCACTGGAGAAATTAATCTCATTTAACATTTACATATGCAATGCAGATGTTGATAACTAAGATGTGTCACCAAGGGCTTCCCTTGGTGGTCAATGTAGAAGAACAGGTGGGTTTAGGGCATGGCTCACCTGACCTATTTTAGACAAGGATTCATTACATTTTCTAGGTACACCAAAGGGTCTACTTGTTCTACTGGAAGAGTCGGCCAATAAGGGTGTCAGTGAAACTGCATGGGCAGTCTGGGAAGAGTGAGCAGAGAATTGAACTGACTGTGAAGCAACAGCAAGCATCAGCTTTATTACACATTCACAGGAACACTACAAACTAGGTTATAATAAATCAATATCTGTGGGATAATTTTATTAATATAATTTATTTAAACTGCTAAGAATTTTGCATGAACGTTGCGTGAAACAGCTGCAGAAAAGCATGCCTTTCAGGGATTGAAAGATTGATGCATCTTTACCAGAGAGAAAATATTAGTCGGTTTCTTAGAAATGGCAATGAAGAACGCTGCTGAACGTTGATCTGAGAGCATTTGTCTTCCATCTTTACAGCATCAGCACTGGAATTCGTGTTATCTAACTTTAGATGTCTGCAGTACTGATGTCTGCATCTCGGCTAGTTCCCTAGACCGAGTCGAAGCAGAGTAACTGGCGATCCCAAGGTTTAAAGACATGACTACAGGGGAAAGTATGCTGTCAGCCTGCAGCAGCTGACACTGCAACACCAGAGTACGTTTATACATCGCTGCGCAGCCTGACACAACCCAGCTTCACCCAGTGGGGTTGTGCTGGGTGGAGCCACACCAAGGCGTGCAGAGATCTCCCTCTGCTACCTTGTACTGCACTCCCGTGCTCAATTATTCCCGTGTCCAGACATTAAATCAGTTTCCCATCAATCTCCATTGTACATTCTGAAATAAATTTTTTTCTTTTAAATCCATACTTTGCAATTTTCTCTCTGCCATCAGCATGAGATCTGTGAAAGGTAATGTACCTTGCATTTCTGGTTTGCATATCTTTCATATACGTGGAACTTAAGCAACTCCTTCTAAAATGGTGATTAGTGATGGGACAAGAATGACGAAATTTCGGGGAGGAGATAAAAGTAATTTCATGCCATGGAATAATGTTTCTGGGCCTAAAAAAACCACACCAGAAGGTGAAACTGTGTGTTGCAGACTTCGGGTGACTAGCAGCGGATGAAGAAATTCAGAGTGAAGAAGGCCACATAAAAGAAATTGTATGCTGAGGAGGTACTGGCCCTGGTCTTCATCAAAGAGACACCAGAGTGAGAGACACTCTGATGACAGATAAGCAAATAGCATTCGTGCTCTAGAAGTTAGCAACGCCAGCCTTCTTAACAGATAGTAGGCAATCAATTGGGCTGGAAAATCCACAGTCAAAACAGTTGTCGTGCAGGTCTGCAAGATCATCAAGCATCTCCTACTTTCTTGAGATTATGAATCAGGGTGGTGCCTGGGGAACAGAGGAATTTGAAGCGGGGGATGACGAGGTTGTGGTAGGGAAATAGGTTGGACACATCCTGAGTCTGCATCCTCTGAATACAAATGGGCATATTTGTCCATGATGTAAACCTTGGCTGATGAAGGAAGATGCACAGTACTTACAAGAAATGTTTTTCTTTTGTTAAGATGTTTAAAATGTTTAAAAATGTTTTTATTGAAGTGTGGGTAGTGAAACTTAGCCTTTGCTTCCCAAACGCAGAAACCAAAAAGAAGAGATTTAACAATTGTTTTGGCAAATGCAAGGTGACTTCGGATGACTTGCTTAAAATTCACAAGTAACACATCCTTTTAAGCTCAATCTAGTGAAATAAGGATGCTGATGCTGTTGTACCTGTTGCATACTTTTAGTTCAGGTTTTGTGAGGTCTTCTTTAAGCAATAGGGAGAGTGTGGCAGTAGGCTGAGTAGGGAAACATCAGGTTAGTTACTATGGCATTGTTTGGTTATGGAAAACATTAGATCCCTGTAGAGTTGTGTTCTCAGGACTATGTTTGCTGATAGTCAGTTTTCCCATTACTGACCTTAGAAACACTAATCAGTTTCAAATTAACTATATTCATTACTGAATTCTCCTCAATTTGAGGTCAGAGTCCAGAGGCTGAGGGTTTGGAAATATCCAGGAGCACAAGAACACACTTTGGAAGCAAAGAGAACATACTGAACATACAGGGTACTTCTGGAGGGTCCTTCTCCTGCTGCCCCACACATGATCACAATGCTGGTGGCAGTGCACGCCTCTAGGAATGGAGCTGCAGAAGAAATGATCTTCCAAACCAAAATACTAATGTGGATGCATTCTTTATATGGCCAGAACGTTTTCAGTGAGGTTCCCTCCTCCTCTCTCCCCCTCCAAGGAGTTAATCACTTCAGGCACGACTTTCCTGGCAAGAACTGCCAGGGCAGCAGGGTGCCAGAGAGGCCAGTGGCAGGAACCACGTTGCCCAGGCTGCCTGGAGTTAGAGACAAGGTGCACGGGTACCTGGGGCAGCTGGGGTTGAGGATGGACCTGGGAGCCAGAACTGAGAAGCCCCAAGGACCAGGGTTTTGTACCAGGACATGCTCTCAAGCTTTAAAGCAAGTGTTTTACAGAAACTTTTGCTATTCAGTCAGCATTGTCATTACAAAACAAACCCATTCTTCTGCTAAGGAAACTGCTGGGGTTTGATTGCTTTTAACATAAATATACGAGTGTAGTGGTAATGCACTCTGCAGTTTTCCATTCTCAGGGAGAAAAGCTGAATTGGTCCTATAGACAACTTCACAGGAAGTTAATTTTGTCATTTAAATATGCTTATTGAAAGCAAACAAACAAAAAATTACTGATTGCCTATGTAAATGATCAGGAATTGACCCACACTTTATTGGATTGTTAGATTAATGGGCTAAAGCTGTTAATGTACTGCTAAAGCAACTGTGTCTTTTCTTAGCTACCCGGTATGGTTTCTGTACAGGTAGTCACATTTTTGCTGGTTTCCCTGGCTGGGTTGTTAAGCTGGTAAAGAGGCTGTCAATAGCTGCTGTTCGCAGGGCGGACCAGGAATTACAGCTCTGCAGCTGTGGACATTTGAGAAATTCCAAGGAGGAATTTGAGCCGGAGGGAAAGCTTGTTTCTTTTGCTCCACGACTCCTAAACTTGTTGTCTACAGAGCTGATTGATAACAGATGCACCTATCTGCCTTTCTGTTTTTCTCGAAGCGTGTTGTTTTTCAGCAACAGAATTTTTCCTGTGATCTCCCCAGGATGTTCTCCCTCTACTGTGTGTGCTCCTGGTCAGCATTCTCTGTGGAATAAAGAGGCTCTGGAAGTGTATTATCCCTTGTTTAACCCGTTTTCCCCCTTAATCTGCATCAGTCCTTCAGCAGTTACCGAGGCTGTGTTTTTCTAGGACTCTCTGGTCAAAGAAGAGATTGTTTGATTTGCTCAGCAACAGGAAGGAGAAGGAATTTAGAAATTCCTGAGACTTCTTTCTCTGCAGGAAGGTCTGTCTCCTTCCAGACAGCTTGCTCTGGGTAGAGCAATTGCAGGAGGGGAACTGATTCAGAGGACCTAAAAGTATGAGCGCTGGAACAATATAGTGAGTGTTAAACTCAGTACAGGCAGCAATCGTCGTGACCACCATAATGTCCCCAGGAATGACAGAGGTACACACAGTTATAGGTTCCCAGCCATAAGTACTGGGAAGATCCCAGGGTATGTCTCCACACAATGAAGATAAGAAAAGCATGGGAAGCTAAGAAAATGAATGGAGGGACCAAAAAGGATCCAGAGGGATAAAAAGGTTATTTTTCTATGTGTAAAATATATATTCTGAGGAAATCAGAAATTTTCTCTTGTCTGAAAGCCAAAGAAAAGCAAGCTACCATTAAAAACCTGTTCCTTTATTATGCTAAGCCACAGAATAAAAGAAAATTTCCTTTTTAGGAGAAAAAAAGTCAAATGCAAGCATTGCCACAAAGGAAAAAGCATACCTTTTAAAGTAAAATGCAGTAGGACATCCTTGAGCTCCTGTCCCCTTTCCTTTCTGTACTCATTTTGACTCTTTGGGTACCAGTCTCTACTCCCAGCCTGTTTGAAAAAACCGCTGTCTCTCCACGTGGGTGCCTGCCCTGCCTTAACACTCTGCTCTCTGCCTGCTCTGCAGAGATGGGGATTTTGTTCCACTTCAACTGTGAATTGTTTTGGGGAATTACATTATTCATAAAATTTCACATCAGTTTGGCAGTAGAAACATGGATAAATATGACAAATATTAACACTTTAATTGTGGTAGAGTATGTATGATTTCATTATAGGTTCAAGAGAATAAATAAAAAGCAACTCAGTGCTATGGCATCACTATGGAGGTTGACCAGCAGAGAGTACTCTCTGCAATTTTCTCTCATATGCTTCTCATGATGATATGTTGAGTTAAAGCAAATATATTTACAATCAGTCTATCTGTAAGTCATTGAAAAATAAATGGTGGGCTCTTCCAGGACCTGCTGTACCAGGGAAATGAGAGGTACAAAATGCTCCTAAACTTGAAGGGCCTTTGGCTTCCAGAATTATATCCAACTTCAATAGAAACAGCAGCTATTAATGGGCTTCATGTAATACAACAGAATTACTTGAGCAGCATTGTTTATTTCCAATCCTACCGAAAGCTCTGGGTGAACCCAGTTTAGTCAGGTGTTAAATATGATTAACTGCAGTGGCTTTGGGTGGCTTAACATTTTGTTTCCAACACCTATTGTCTTACAGTGCTGCAATACATGAGGCAGTCTGAAGATAATACAGCTATTGATTTTTTTTTAAACGAGACAAATGCATTTAATGGAAAACCCCAGTATAAAAATAAGCAGGAGTATGCATGATAATTATCATTATATAAGAAAACATAATAAACATAATACAAAAGTAGCATTCATAGTATGAGACTATAGTGGTTAATTTTGCCATGTAATTGCAACTGATAATAGGGGGACTATACAAATGTTGAAACCATTCTAAAAGTATGTCTATGTACAGCTTAGATGCTACATTGGCTGAAAAATCAATAGACAACAAATTCCTTACCCTTTGGATTTCATGCTAAATTTCTGGCTCTCATACAACACCTTAAGTCTGTCAGTTAAACGGCGTATTGTCTTCCTGTCAAGCCCTACCTCCAACAGGAGGTCTTTCAAGAAATGGGAAAGCTTGTGCACAAATGTGATGCTTTGAGCACTGTTTGTGGGGTTTTTTTAGCTCTTTTGTGGCATGTTGGTCCCTGCACTGATTTAGCACAGCATGTGAGACTTTATGCAAACAGGTACAAAGTATTTACGTCTGTCAGGGACACACTTTGGACCAGCTGCTGAGCATTCCTGCATTTTTTGCATAAATGCAGTAGCAGTAGCAGAGAGGCATCTTGCTGAGACAACGTGAAGGCTTGGGGTCTGCGGTCTCTGGTACAGCACAGCCACACGTTGATCTGCTTGCACTCAGGGCAGTGCGAAATGCGGTCAAACGCTCTGCACCAGGAGCTGAGATCATCTGTTTTGTAAAAAAAACAGGGGTATACCACTCCCTTATTTTCTGTCAACAAGGATGATGGTGCAAGGTGGCCTGGACTATACAAGAGAGTGTAGTGACAGTGGGATCTGCTGTAGTCTACTCACCCGAAGTACCTAATGGGCCAGTTGTTTCGAGCTGCTGACTGGTAGGGAGCTATATTTTGTCAAACCTTTTCTGAGACAGGGTGTATGTCAAGTTTTCTTTGTGTCCCGACCTCTAACAGGAAGTGCTGTTTTTTTGCTTCAGGGGTAGTTTGTCTTCAGGGTCCTTCTCCTGAGCTTCTGATTCCTGAGCTGGGAAGATAATGTACACTTTCCATCAAACTCTGTCTGTTATGTGAGATTATTCTAAAGAAAAAGCAGGGGAGAGTAGCAGTAATCCCATTCATTCCAGTAGGATTAAATAACTGTTATGGCTATTGGGGTGCAGTCACAGAATTTGCCTCTTCTCTGAGATAGATGCCCTTACACAATGTACCATCATTACCAGGGTATCAACTCCTGCCGCCTCTTTTTGGTACCTATCTGTCAAAATGTTTTTATTTTGGTAATCTGAACCTTGGCTAGAAAAAGTGGGTAGGTTATTGTCTTAATGTATGATCTTTGTTAAGAATTTTCTAATACTGTATCTAAATTATTTATATAAAGAAATTAAGCTTCTTGCCTGCATATGCTGGGCTTGATATTTTTTTATATTAGCAGGCTATTTCTTTTCTTTTATATTAATTACAGCAAAGCTTTCAGAATGACTTAAGCTTCAAATCCTCTGACTAAGAAAGATATCTGAATTTGCTATTTTCATGCAGAAGTTGTCCCACAAATGATTGGATTTGGATTTGTTATAAGATTACAAAGAAGGAACCTCCTACCACGATCAGAGTGCTTCAAAATATTTGCATTCCTAAGATGTGTAGCATGCCTAGGTGGAGCTTTTACCAAGTGTTAGGCCACTTCTGAAGCCTAAATCTGACTCTGCCTTTGGGAAGACTGTCATTCAGTTCTTGCTCTCTTACGGACTTGGGTGGCTGACAGCCACGGTATGGGATTCCTTGCCCACCATGTGGCCACAGGGACGTGGTGCTCAAATATGTATAACCTGCCTGCAAGGATTGTTTCTCCAGGTCTTTTTTGCATATATATTGTTTTTCAACTCATTCCTCTCAGCAAGGTGGTAAGTTCTGAGGACTCTGATTCAGGTGAACTGAAAAGGAAGAGCAAACGCTTACAACTGTATGTTTTAAGGTGATTACAGAAGGCATGATGCTATACTGCACCTGAAGGATACACTTCAGGCAAGAATTCACCAGTTATATAACTGTTAACATGCAATACTGCTATAAAGCACACCCACAAAGTACAGATAGAAGAATGAAAGCAGGTAAGCATCCTTACACCTGTTAATGCAGTAATTAGTAATTTTATATGTTACATATTTATGCATTCAATATATATTTGCATATAGTAATGACTTCTGGATAGGTTTCTTTTTTTTTTAAATAAGGAGCATTATCTAGAAATGTATTGTGCAATAAATTCAGTGTTGGGACTGGAGGGTTTTTATATCAGAAGTTAGCTTTTTAGTCTGCTGTTTTACTTGGTTTTAAGTTGTATCCTTTCAAATGCCACAGAAGGGCATTCAGGAGACCTGTCTATAGTTGGGGGCCATCAGCACCCCTCAGTGTGTCACACTCCATGACACATAGCATGGGAACAACAAAATAACTTACATAGAGTCCCTCCTAGCTATGTTCTGGCTTCATTTGGCCCTGTTCGGTAGTTTTTTGGTGTTCCTTTCACCGCATTAGGCTAATAAAGCCCTCCTGGAATTACTTAAAAATTGCACTATTTTACATTACAGTATAATTACATAAGATTAAATTAAAATGGTCCTGTCAGATGGTAGATAAAGAAAGGTTGTAGATAAAGATAAGAGAAGATACTCCTAATATTTTGTGCTTATATATTGGCTCAGGATGCAACACAACTTCCTACTGTAGATGATGATAGAATAACTTATTTTGTTAGAGCTAAATTTATAGGGATCCCATTAGTGAAAAAGAACCCTTTAGAATGCTGCAAGTATGTTTGCACGGGGGGGTACCAGGTTAGCAGTATTGATTTCCAAACCACTATAGCACGTGTAGTACCCAAGGCAGGGTGCAGCCAAGGCTTTAGCATGGGCTAGATCTGTTTATAGGGGTTTAGCCATCAGCAAAGCAGCAGGCTGCCATTCCCTCCCCACCAGAGCTGCAGCAAGTGAAGATACAGCGTCTCGTGATGTGTCACCATCCAGCAGCAGGCTGCTGCTCCCACATCGGTCAGCGTCAGGAATTGTGTAGGTGCTCCTCAGCTCACCCCTTGGACACTTCACAGAAGGTTGTTCTCCAGCCTGGCTGGCACCAACAGCCCCGTTTCAGAGCAGGCTGTGAGGGGGCAGAGCTGTGGGTGGGAATGGCCTTTGGCAAAAGGTCGGTGGTGAAGGGCTGGGGAGCAGTAATGACTCTGAATCAAGCAACTGTTTTCAAACTTAATTGTGCTTATGCTCGAAATGCACAGTCATAAACCAAACAGATAAAAATAGTTTTAAGTAAATATGAGAGAAACTACATACGAAAATTGAGCTTGTTGAGGTAACATCACTTGAATTAAGGCACAGCACTTGTATCTGCTTTTTATGCGTGATCAGTTTGAGCTGGGAAATAAAATTCCCCATATTCTGGGGCTTTCCTCCATCCTGTATTTTCAATATTGTTTCTCATATAGATATGCAGAATTTTCTATTACCTCCTTTCTCTGTGAAAGTGTATTATGTGCCCTGCTGCCTGATCAATATGAGCTATAACCACTGCATATCGTTTGCCCATCAGAAACTTACCAAAGTTACTTCTCCATTTGCAGTTCATCCAGAACTGGTATAACCACCAGATTGCTTTCAAGCATTAAGTTCTTCTTAAAGATCTTTTTGATACTAGATGGCTTTTTCTACCATTTCAGTGACCTGACATGCTTTCAGTGAAATCTGAATTACTGGCAGACAGAAATAAATTATTTTGTAATGCCACTGAGTTCAGCTCATGTCTTTGTCTTCTTTCCATCAAAGTCATATCAAGGTGAATTTGATGTTTGACTTTTTCCCTGTCCCCCCACTTCTAATGTGTTCTGGGAGGGACGAGGGTGACATGTGGTATCAATACTTAAGTGATATCAAGGAAAAGAGATTACACACAAAAGAAAGCATGCCATTTTATCAGACTTTAGAACAGGTATCATATTACCTGCACTGTGCCAAAACCAGTTCTTTTTATATCTGAATTTAAGTCGGATACAGCCTAGGATGTTTGGAATGCACTTAATTAAGGCAGAAAATACACTCATACATACAGAGCATATGATTCTCATCTGTGGATGTTCAAGTAGAAAATCTTTCTTATGCAGGATGTCCTAAAGACAGTGAAATTCTTTCATTCAGTAAGGTTATGTAGTATGGACCTATGAATACTTCTTTTTTTTTTTCAATTTCCAAATTAACCCCCCTATGTTCTGACAACAAACTACAATTTTATGTTCAGGAAATACAGCTTAACTGCTGGAGCAGAGACATTTAACAGACTCATGTTCCAGTTCCTGAAATGCGATCCCGGTCCCTACTAATTTCCCTATTAATCTTGATAAACCAAAACCACTGTAGTTTTTCTGCTGTGATTCACCTAAATGGCTCTGGAAAATTCCCTTGAATGTTGTAAATGGTATGGAAACTCCTGAGATCAATATTGCATATTGCCTAGACCTTCTGTCCTCAAACCTCATTTTTAAACTACTGGGAATTGTATCTATTATATTATCAAAGGGTATTTTTCTGTGACTGTAAGCCTCAGGAAACAGGACCTAGGTGATATGCTGTTTGCATATCCATCTTGTCAGACCCCCCTCTAATAACTTTTGAACCCATGAGCTCATTTCAGTTACATTCCATGCAGAAATAGAAGACTTCAGGCTATAAAATTCCTCCAAGTTTCATGAAACGTAACAGCTCAGTAAAGGAAAGACCACTTCCTTCAAATTATTGCCGTGTCTGAAAGGCTGTTGCCCGAGCTCAAAGGTTATTTATTATGTTTAGTTTGCTGGCAGCCAGCACATGCCTAGCTCAAAAGCAGCCACATCCCCTTGGTTCTCACCCAGCCGGTAGCTGGGAGGCAGGAGGAGGGAGCTGTGGACACTGGGGGAAGGGAAGATTGATGATGGGCAGGGCGCCCAAGCCGTGGACACCAGGAAAGAATGGAGAATGGGACGCAGATCTAAAGAAGCTAGGGCTTCATTTCTGCTACTTTTTAACAGCACAGATTGATCTCTACCCAGGAATGACTTGATTCAAAAGCAACACCTCAAAATTAAACAGCCTGAAGTGGGCTCCACACCCAAAATGGATTCTTAGTGTAACCAGCACAATGACCGCCATTTAAACAATTTTTCTTTAAATTAGTTTATCTTCTTTGCCATAAGCATCCAGTTCACTGCATACAGTGTTCAGGATTTCGTTACCAAGAACAATTTGGTAATCTAATGCTAGTCTACTGCTATGGTTTCTGTTTCCATTGATATCACAATTATTTCTATTTCAAGTATGCTTGCTTCTAAAACAAGCATGCTAAAGCTACAGCTCTGTGTGTTTTGTCTTATACCAAAGACTCCATTGCAAGTGATAGACTCAATAGTTTATATGAGGAAAGTTTTGTTTGCACTAACAGTTTGCAATAATAAGGTAATAACAATAAAACAATAGTTAAAACTCAGAGTGTCCAAAGTTACCAATTAGATTTGAGGTAGTCCTGTTAAGGATGCCTAAATATTATTGTTTCTACTTTATAGACACAAGAACTGAAACGCATAATCTGTAGTTTTTCCAGTGGCAGCAATGAGGTTTGGAACAGACTCTGGGGTAAACATGGCTTCATTAAGATTTGAAGAGTCTATGAATTTTATTCCTTAAAATGAAGTCTCCTTACTCTGACATATATAAAAAAAATTTCCATGTTTTTTTTTTGCTTTCAGGCAGCCTGAAAAGCTTATGCGTCTGTAAAACCCAGATTCCTACAATATCTAGAAGTCACAGGGTTAGCAGAGAAGCCTGTTTTGCGTTAACCCAATGGCAAGAAAACTTCAGTCAGAGGAAGATTTTGGTTTGGCTGTCATGATATCAGACTGTGGCTATGCAGAATCAAACAAAACAGCTTCAGATTGAGGAAGATAAGAGATGAAAGTTCAAGGTCAATGTGACATCACGCTAAGGAGAGGGCACACTTTGTAAAATGACGTTATAGGCTGCTGGTAAACATTCTGCTGGAGAGCAGAGCTGGGTCCAAAGCGACAGGGTAATTTTGGCTTCAGCAGCTCCCGTTTGTTTGCTTTTTTTGACAGACAGACATCATACAGAATGTTCAGGAACTCCCATACTTGTGCTGCCTGCTATCTGTCATATGATGTAGCTCTTGCAGAAGCCACACACAGGCTTCATGTGGTCTAAGAGCTATAGGTTGCCAACGGCTGCATTAGAGGGTTGAAAAAACAGCATGATTTTTTTTTCGGTTGGTTCAGACAACAGGAACCGTTATCAGTTGGCTAATCCTTTTGAGACCATACTGCCTTCTTGCTGACATCAGTAGATGGGAAAGAGAAAATGAACTATGAGTTCTTCTACCCAGTCCTAACCATAGGGATTTGATAATTTCCACATACGGAGTAGAATATGAGAGCCACGGCAAAGCAATTCACCTAGTAAGATGCACCCACTTCCATCTCATTTTTTCCACAGAGCATTCCTGGCTAGCAGCTAAACACCCACCCAACTGCTTGCTTACTCCCCCGATAGTGGGATGGGGCAGAGAATCGAAAGGGCAAAAGTGAGAAAAACACATCAGTCAGGATAAAGACAGTTTCATAAGAAAAGAAAAAAAAAAAAAAAGAAAAAGAAACAAGTGATGGAAAGGCAGTCACTCACCCCCTCCCACCAGCGAGCGATGCCCAGCCAGTCTGCAAGCAATGACAACTTTGCAAAAACTCCCCCCCCCTTTCCCTCCCCCAATTTTATCGCTGAGCATGATGTTACACAGCGTGCAGTATCTCTTTGGTCAGCTCATGTCAGCCTACTTGCTGCGGGGGCAGAGTGAGAAACAGAGAAGGCCTTGATGCTGTGCAAGCCCTGCTCAGCAATGGCTAAAACACTGGTGTGTTATCAACACTGTTTTGGTCACAAACCTAAAACACAACACCATACGGGCTGCTATGAAGAAAATTAACCCCATCCTAGACATAGTATGCTATTAGAGGCTACAGGAAACCAAGGGCACTTTATCCTTCAAAGAAACATTAATACAGCAGTTGAAAGTACTTAAACTCGGGTGCATTAATGTAATACTTTTGATTGCCTTAATTTTGCTGAATGTCTATGTATACAACCGGAGTGAGGATAACTCAGAAGCAAGTGATAAGAAGACACACGCAGCAGCAAGGGCATTCATGTTCTGTAGTAAAAGCAGGTAGCGCTTGTCTATGGATGTATCATCCCCATACTTCCCTTGCATCAACTCTTCTTTCTGCATCTTCTGTGAGGCCAAAGTCATAATCACCTTCTGCTTGATACTGTTTCCAGCCAGAAGCACTCTAGGGGTTTGACAATAAAATTTTTGAGATCTGGTGGCAAGGGTTTAAAAAGCATTTTTGCTTCAACAGACAGTGCTTAGGTTTTTCTGTATATGGTGTTAACAATAGGTGTTTTTCTTAAGATAATTTTTTTTGAGTTGTAGTGGGAAGATCATATAAAGCCTGAAGTATAAAAAGATTTTGGTCAGTTCTTTTTTTAAGGCTGACTGGAATCTGGCTGAGTGCAAATTTTTCACTGGTTGATGGACATACCTAATTGATACATTTAGTAGTACTTTAATCCAAAAGTTTTCCTAAAGATGGGGAAATATTCTGCTGTGCATTACAGTTAGAAAAACTGATCCCTAAAGAAATAGAACCATTCAGAACAATAGAACTCCTGGTTCCTGGTCTCATTAGACCATCTGGCTTTCTTTTAAAATTCAAAGTTGCTCAACTTCTTCAGTGTAGTGAGCCAGCAGCTTATGCTGTCATTTCCTATTTGGCTGTAAATACAGTACTGGAATCTAGATAATTTAGGATTTTGCCACTGAGGCATGGATGGAGTTAGGAAATAATAAAATTAGAGTGGAAATAAGAAAACCAGAACTCCAGTAACATATTGAGGCTCACAGCTTATGAGTTCTTCTTAGGTTTTCCTGAATCTAGTTCCACCAGAGTTTCACAAAGCTCAAAATCATCCACAGGCAGGAGGGATTTAGCTCTTGGATCGCTCATTTCTTTTGTTAGTATGTCATCTCAGCTTCTAACAAACTGTGTTATAGTGAATTCCTCAGCTGGAAGTTTCCTCTGGACCGTGGTACAGAATAGCCACAAATGTCACGGTATTAATAAAGTTTGTCTTTTGAATCAATTGGTATTTTATAATTTATCACCCCAAATCATTTGTTTTCCCAGCTAACAAATCCAAATTTATTTACCCTGTCCTCATAAGAATTGCAGTAGATCAGACCAGAGACCCATCCAGTACATGACAGAAGAGTACAAGAAAAGGGCAGGCAGGCAGCAAAAATCCCTTCGGTAAACCTTCCCAGCTTCCAGTAACCTCAGTCCTGCAGACTTGCAGGACAAAATACTGTCTACAGAGGCGGTATTTTGTGTTCAATAGCTGCTAATGTATTTGTGCCCCATCATTTATTTTGCCATTTCATATTTCTGAGTTTTGCTTATCCAAGCCTGACTGTTACTGTGATCCTACTATACGGATTTTGAGATGGGGTAACTAGAACTGAAAGTAATAGGCAAGCAGTGCAACACGGTTATATGCAATACTATAAATGTTGTTTGTGTTATGTTTTCTTATCCTTTTCCTAAAAACGTTTACCTTTCTTGTCCTATTAACTACTTATGAGCACCTAACTTCTGTTTAGAGGACTACTCAAGACATTTTCCTGACTGATACTATCTTTTAAAGTTCATCATCATGTCTGTTTTTCCCCCATGTGCATTCTGCTTCAATTTGGAACACTGCTTTTCCACTACTGCTACTCACACGGTGTCCTGGGAGCTTCCTGCAGCACCTTTCAATTGGCTTTAGATCTGAATTATTAGATATGTTCTTCAAATGCTGTCACATCATCACTCATTCCTTTTCCCAGTTCACTTACAAGCTGTGAACAGCTCAGCTTTAAGTACAAATCCTTGTGGGATAACCTTTCTGCTGCAAAGCCTCTGTCTTTTGGTTTTTGCCTTTTAGCTGGGTAGTCCATGAGATGACACTCCTTATGTCATATAGAACATCAGAATCATAGAAAAGTAGGGCTTGAAAGAGAAACAATAAATCTAATTTCTGGCCACTCTCCTCATGATGTTAATGCTACCTAATGCTACCTACAAAATTTGACAGAGATTTATTTTACCTTTTCTTAAAAATATATAATGATTTTCATTTTAGTCTATTGATTACACAGTATCTCCAGACAGTTTCAGTATGTAACTTTATCATGCAAAGGTTTTCCTATATATAAATCTCACTTGGTACAACTCAAATTTATTATTTCTTGTCCTATGTCTCCTATCCAAAAATGATTCATTAAAGCTCTTTTGAACATTTGCT
This sequence comes from Scolopax mira, assembly GCA_004320125.1. Lineage (NCBI taxonomy): Eukaryota > Metazoa > Chordata > Aves > Charadriiformes > Scolopacidae > Scolopax > Scolopax mira. The sequence goes on along the minus strand of BJBW01002169.1, from coordinate 133,123 downwards.
GTTGAAAACACTTGCAACACATCTATTTGGACATCACAATCTATTTGGCTAGAAGCAACACTAAAGTGTAATAGTTCTATATATATAATCTATATTATATTTATACACCTGTCATGAAATACTGTTCTATTGCCATAGCTTGTCCTTAGGTTGGATTCTGCCAGTATAATGGTATAAAATTTATTACATCTAGTGGAAAATTTGAAAACATAACAATAGGACTCGTCACAGTTCAAGTTATCATCTTCTTGGTATGGTTCTGTTTCTTCTGTGGGTATGGATTTAACTTCAGAAAGCTATCAGACAGTGCAATTTTGATGTATTCTCTTTTATTGTATACTTGAAGGATAATTGAAGAAACATCTTTCCCTTTTCATTACATACTACTGTGTTTTCCAGTTCATGGAAAAAAGAACAGTGGATTCTGCAGTGAAATTTAGCATTATTTTAGCTTCTGAAAACTTTAATGATTGGCAAGGAAATACAGTGGGTGGAATATGGTGGTGCTGGAATGAAGATGCCAACAATGCAGGTAGGCTGAAACCATGTAACCAACAAAGCCAAGGAAACTCAGACTGGGTGCGCAGCTCCAAAGTATGAAATTTGGGGCTGCTATATTCAAAATTAGAGTTTATGCTTTGTCCATAATTACGGGCAACTTCTATGTTTTTAGAGTTCAAGGCTTTCTCCAAATCTCTGCTTTGGAGGTATTGGCTGGCCCTCTGAACCAGCTGTCATGCTGATTCTCAAATGTGAATGCAATGGCATTAGTTAATAGGATTCTCTGGCTTCTTTTTTTTTTTTTTTTTTCCTTGACAAATTGAAGCAAGCCTGCTCTGGTGTATGCTGTACCCCAAATGATATAACTTCATGCATCTTGCTTCACAATTCACAGGATGTAAGTGGATGTGCTAATAAGATATACACGTGCTTACACTAGTTGATCAGCAATAAGGTTGAGTCAAAGTTGTGCAATGATGAACTGTGGCATAAGAAAATTATTTCACTTTTACTTTGCTGTGTCCCACTGTTTTTTTATTTGCTGAATACTAGACTCCCTTGTTTTTGTCAGGTAACTGTTCAATCTTTCCAGTCTGTAAAAAGAAGATAGGGAATAGCTTTTGTGATTTTGTGAGGGTTTTCTTTTTCCCAGGAAAAAAACATGGTGAAAAGCAGTATGGCCTATTTTGAGACCAGGTTCTTGGATTATACTCAAGAAAAGCAGCACAAGGTTTCTATTTCAGTACTATTTGGATTATGGTACTATAAAAATTAATTTTAAAAAAATCACCAGAGCTAGCCAAATAATTATATCATGAGAGCAGAAGTCAGGACTCCCATCTTCCATTCCTAGCATACTCACTAGATTTACTGTAAAATATTGATAGAGCTCCTTAGTTATATATTTAATTTTCTAAACCTATAAAATAAGGTTAATACTTTTATTACAGGTGTTTAGAAGTTAATTGACATCAAAGATTCCAAAATTCAGAGTTTTACTGGGAATGATAATGGATAAACTTACAGCTGGTTAAAGACTTTCTAATCTATCTCTGTTAAGAATAATCTGCCACGCTGTCCCATTTACATTAAGCTCTTCAAACTCTCATACTCGTATGTCTAAAAATCCCAAATATATTTCTACATTTTTTTGCATAGATCTGTTAGTTTTTCTCTGCTTCTGTACAGATTATAATACAGTTCATGTGAGGCCTCTATTCCTTCTGAATTAACTCTTATTCCTCAGACTTCCGAGATGCATCCTTCCACTCCTAAGTGAAGCAACATCAGCTTATTGTTTGTGTATGTTTATTGATGCCTCACTCAATGTCTACTGGAAAAAATGTGTCTTAATCTCCTTAAGAATCCAGAATTTCCCACTGGATTGCAAAGTAAAAGCCTACAAAAAGAGTAAGTTAAGAAAAGGTGCAACTACTTCCAGATGTGGCCTAGAAAAATTAAAAAAGCCCACCACATATTTTGGTCTCACTAATACACAAAGAGAAAACTGTAAGAGATTGCCTATGACAGAAAATACAACTTTCCAAGCCAAGGAATGATGTTAAGACAAGCTGGAAAGAAAATAAAATGGTGCATTTTATGTGCAAGGCAATTTGCAAAGGGGAAAAATGGTCTGCTTGCATCACTTTCTTCATGGTGAAGTGCTAAATTCTTCCTTTTTTACATTAGAAATTCATGTCTTATCTGTCTTGGAGAATTAGAGAATTGGTGAGAATATTCAATTTCTCAACTTTCAGTCTTGCTTTAAACACCTTTCCTCTCCAGCAGCCTGGGCACTATTTAGCCACAGTGACGTGAGATTTGGAAGAAATGGTGATTCTAATGAGCGACAACCTGGCATCCTCAGCCAGGCTGTCAGGCTGAAAAAAAAATCATGCTTGCAATCTGCAAGCCTGTCATTTTCTGTTTTCTTTGGTGGGGCTACTCAGACTTTATGCATCAGCACAATTAACAAATGATAGGGCATTACATATTAAAAAGGTTACAGTCATTTCTCTTCTGACTAGAAGTGAATAATACAATTAATAAAACACTTTAAAAGAAAACAACCGTAAATGCTACTAAATATGTATTACAGGTGTTGCAATCTTTCTACTAACATGGAAGAGCAATGGGAATATCACAGTTGTGTTCTTCTGCCTCTTTCTCTTGGCCCATTTGCCACTGCTCAAGATTCATCCCTGCCCTGCCATCGGCCGCCCGCTGCTGCTCCTCCCCTGGGAGCCATCCGCAGAGGAGATGTCAGGCAGCTGTTCTCCAGCAGGTCTGGCAGCTGGTGCCCACACCAACAATTTTCTCCATCTTTATGAACCTGAAGTGGAATCCTGCCATGCGCTCCGAACCTCAAGAAGAGAGGAATGTGCCCGTTTCCATCTTTTAACCATGAATGGATAAAACTTTTGTATCGAATGAGAAGGTAGCCTGGTTCTTACCTGCCTCTGAGCAGGCCTATGCTCGGGGCTGCTTAGTTGATTCTACGCTTTAAATGGCCTTCATGTGGCCAACGTGAGGATTCAGAAGCTGGAAGCGGGGCTGTGTCACGAGAGAAGGAACCAGGACACAGATCCCACTCTGTGTTTCCCATAACTGGCATTGTACCACTCCAGCTTCAACTGGGAGGGGGGTCACGAGGGGGATGAGAAGAGCACAGCTTGTTTAGTCCAGCAAAATAAAGGCTGCGTGGTGATGAGATTGCTGTCTATAAATACTTTTGGCAGGGGATACATGCAGGAGAGCGGGAAAGGCTACTTCAGGGCAGAATTTGCAGAGGAAGGAAAGATGGATGTGGACTGGTCATGGGGAAATTTAGGTTTGAAATTTTAAAAAGGCTTCCAGCTGTTAGAAAGGTTTCTCTCGGACAGCCTCCCAGTAGCAGCAGTGAGGGCCAAAATGTTTACTGGCAAAGCATGGTCAGTTTACAGAAGAAAGGATAAAATGGCTGCTTCCAACACCAGGGAGCTGGGCAGTGTATAGAGCAGGAGGAAATCAAGCTGCCGTGGTTTACAAATACTAGCCCAGCCAGGCTTCCATAACGGGGGTGCTGTTAGCCCTCTCTCACTGGGGCTGCATACAATGAATTCCAGTAAAAGACAGTCTTGTCATCACACGGTAGAATTGAAGGAGTAGAAAACAAAAACCTTAGTGATGAAAATGGACAGAAACAGATATTTTTTTGGTCAAAGAGGGCAGCTGTAACTACTCATAGTTTATTGTTACCAATGGCAAGGTAGTCTTTACTCCTGGTGACTTTAAGACTGGACGAAACATCTGTGTAGTACAACCTTCTACAGCTACATGCTTGACTTTTTAAGTCTGTGTTCCTTTCTTTTCAGTGTTGGCTTTGATTACTTGGTGACCAAAGATGTGAACACTTTGCAAAATTTAAATGGTTAGCTCTAATTTTAGCAAATGTCTTTAGTGTTGACACTGGAAGATCAATGGTCCTCTCTCTCCTGTGTTTAGGAAATTTGCCAGCTCGTGATCGGGCCTTGTTCAGGAAGATCCATATCTGCAACTGCAGAGGAAAGCACTTCTAGCTCTCTGGAAAATATTACTTTGGTAAAGGAGTGGTGAAGTTTTCTGAGAATTTCAGCTGTTAGCTACCCAGCACCAAGGAAATTCTGAATCACCAATATGCCTTCTGGAAGAAACAATCACTTCAAAACGGTTACACTCCTTCTGCCATTGCTTGGAAAACAAATTTCTGGTTAGGACCTCACAACTTAGCTATGCACTAGTAATCACATACAGCACCTTACCTTATAGTGCCA
>BJBW01002169.1:0-128731 GCA_004320125.1 Scolopax mira | reverse complement strand
GTTTAGGTAATGCTGTCTGGGCAGGTGATGAACCAAGACAGTTTCTGTATATGGACAGCCTTATTTTCTACTCTCTCTAACTCCATTCTGTTTCATTCACTCGCTGCTGACTGTTACAAACTCAGGTTGAATACACAAGGTGGGGATTATGACTTGCTCCTCTGACAGGGTACAACCTCGTTATTTGGTTAGCTTTTTGTGGGGCTTCCATAACGCAAATAGGCTCACAGAGCGACGCTTTTCACAAAGAAATCCCTTTGAGTGACAAAGACTGAGACGTAATTTTAAAAGGCCTAAAATATTTCTATGATCTCAAAATACTCAGCATGAAATCTGAAGCTGAGAGTATGTCTATAAATCTCTGTGCTTTATCGGCTCAGAAAGCCTCGGTGATAAGACCGGGTTAGTATTTGAATGCAAACGCTGTAATGTGCCCCTGTGATCCTTAGGATGAAAAATGAGTTTATTTAGCACCGTGCAGCTATATCCAGACACTTTCTGAGAATTCCTGTTTCCAACACGGAATTCCGGTGACATCAAAAGCCGTGTGGCCAGCAGGTCTAGGGAGGTGATTCTGCCCCTCTGCTCCCCTCCGGTGAGACCCCACATGGAGTACTGTGTCCAGCTCTGGGGCCCCAACATAACAAGGATATGGGACCTGTTGGAGCGAGTCCAGGAGGGCCACAAAGATGATCTGAGGGCTGGAGCACCTCTGCTATGAAGACAGGCTGAGAGAGAGCTGGGGTTCCTAAGCCTGGGAAAAACGAGCCTCCGGGGAGACCTTACAGCACCTTCCAGTACCTGAAGGGAGCTACAGGAGAGCTGGGGAGGGACTCTTTGTCGGGGAGTGTAGGGATAGGATGAGAGGTAACGGTTTTAAACTGGGAAAAGGGAGATTTAGATCAGATATTAGGAAGAAATTCTTTACAGTGAGGGTGGTGAGACACTGGAACAGGTTGCCCAGAGAAGCTGCGGATCCACTGAGGAGCCGTTTGCTCAGGTCGGGCCAGGGCGCGAGCGGCTGCCGGCACCGACCCCAACAGACGCTGTCGCGCGCGGATGGGCACCGGAATCGGCCACAACGGCCGCTCCTCCGCCCTTCAGGCGAGGCGCTGCTCTTCCCCAGCGCCGCAATCCCTCCACCCTCGGGCCGCTGCCGCCTCTAAACAAGAGCCGGGCTCGGCTCACCCCGACCACCGTTCTGGCGGGGCGGCTGCAAATCCCACCCGCGGCCACAGCGGAGCGTGGCGAAGCCGGCCAATCAGAGGGTCGGCTTCAGGGATCCAGAGGGGCGGGGCTCAGGCCTTGAGTGGCAGCTGGCGAAATAAACAAGTCGCCGCACTATCCGGTGCCCCGCAGTCCTGTGCGCGGTGCGGCCGCGGCGGGTGTGCGTTCGTTGTCCCTCCCTCCTTCCCTCCCTTCTTCCATCCCAGCGACCGGCGCCGAACCCGGTTGGGCTCGCCGCTCCCGCCTCTTCCCCGCAATGTGAAGAGTCAGCAAGTTCCCAGCGGCCGCTGAAACACTCGGCGTCTCCGGGGATCGGAGTGCGCCGACGCCGCCGGGCCGGGGCATGCCGGGAGTTGTAGTTCTACCGCCCCCGCCGTCCCACCCGCGGCGCCGGGGCCGGCTCCCGCAGCCGCACTACGACTCCCGGCATCCCCCGCGCCGCGCGGCGAGGAGGCCAGTTGAAGCGGGTGGCGGCGGAGCGCAACCCCCCTCCCCCCGTCGAAAAGCCCCAAACCAAAACAAAAACAAACCGCCCCCCCCCACCTCCCACTCCCGCCCGCCCGCCGCCCCCCGCCGAGCCCCGGAAATGGCGGCGCCGGGAGGGGGCTCCGTTAGCCGGGGGTGCTGAATCCGGCCGCCGCGTCCCCTCTGCCCGTCCCTCCCCCGCCCATGGGCGAGACATGGACTACGAGTTCAAGTCGAAGCTGGCGGCCGAGCGCGAGCGGGTGGAGGACCTGTTCGAGTACGAGGGCTGCAAAGTGGGCAGAGGCACCTACGGGCACGTCTACAAGGCCCGCCGCAAGGACGGGTAAGGGCCGCGCCACCGGGCCGCGCCGCCAACGGCCGCCGGTGTCCCCCCCCCCCCCTCCCCCCCCCCCTTCTCTCGCCGGTGCTTTCCGCTCCCTTCTCTTCCCCATAAAGTTTCTGACCGCCGAGCTCGCCTGGGGCAGCCTCCGCCCCACCCCGGCAGCGGGCCCCGGTGCCCCGGCCCTGCCGGCGGGGGCGGCCCGCGGCCCTGCGACGGCGGGGTCGGTGTCCGGCTCCCGCCGAGAGCGCTGCCCGGCGTTGCGCGGCAGGGGGAAGACCGGCCCGCTTGTCGCCGTCCCCGGGGCTGTGCCCTCCGACCCGGCGGCCGCAGGGACGCGGTTGGCAGCCGAGGCCCCGGCGGCGCGTCCCGCTGTGCCCCCGCAGCGGGCGGGTGGTGGTGGTGGTGGTGGTGCGGTGTCAGCGGGCTGTGCCCTCAGGTTCGGCTGTGGCGTTCGTACCGGGCTTCACCTCGTCGCTTTTCATCTTTTGTGTGACCGTGCGTTCGTGCTTTGACATCCCGCCCTGGGAACTTGCGGGGGACGGGGGAGAGGAGCGAAGTTTGATGCGGGGAGCACCGGGGCTCTACCGACCGTCCCTCCCCGGCTTCTCCCGCCCCGGCCCATGCGCCGGGCAGAGCCCCGGGGAGGGTGTCGGTCCCTGGGCTGGCCCCAGCCCACGGCTGAGCCCGGAGCCGGGAGGGCTTGGCTTGGTGGCGCGTCTGGGGGGCTCCTCGCAGGCAGGGCTGGCAGCTTCTGTCAGTAGCCAGTCACAGGTGTGTCCCCATCATCCCCAGCTTCCCATTCGGGAGCGCCATCCCTGTCACCATCCCCACGCACCTGCCCGTTGGCTAGAACCAGAGAGGTCATGGAGCCATTAAACCCACATTTGTTGGCTAAGCAGGGCTTCCCTCTTTTCCCTGGGGGAAAAAAGACAGCTGGCACCATGGCATAGGTGTCCCAGGGATGCCATTTTTGCCGTACCAGGGTTGAGAGAGCAGTAGAGAATATGGGTTGTGATTTGTGATTGCCTGGCTGCTGTGTGGTCATTTAAGAGGAGTGGTCCTGAGGCCTAAGTAAGGCTCTCCTGAAGTTCTGAATACAACCCTCTTCTTCCAGAAGAGCCATAAGCGTTTTTTTTCCCCCACTGTGGTGTGTGAATAGCGCCCAAACACGAACCACATCTCTGAAGTCTTCTAAACATCCCATAAAGTTTGATGAAAATATACTTGCAAATCAGAGGCAATACCTTTCTGACAGAATAAAGGTAAAGAGAAATAGCCTTCTGCTATGGGCACCTGAAACTTTGAAAAAGAGAAGACCGGCTACAGAAAAATGGCCATTTTTAAAATAAAGTTCTGGAAGCGGTTAATGGAACGCTGCTGATAGATTGATAGAGAAATCTGGGGATTTTTTTCTGTAGGAATAAATTACATTCATGCGTGTCTTGAAAATTTAAACTCTGAGTTAAGAGGATGTAATATCAAAGTGATTAATAACTGAAAGGTAGCACACTAATTCAGGTGGAGGATTAAATGCTGGGAAATGAGCTCTGATTCTGACTAGCTTGCTCTGCAACCTTAAGAATACTAAAGCATAGCTAGCTTGAAAAGGAAATACTAAAGCTTTTCTGGGTATTACAGCTGCCACTGAGCTCTTGTAATATTTGTGGAATTAGTAGTTGTGTTTTCTTTTTTCTTTAAGCTTTATTTATATTTTTATACATATGAGAGGAAGTGATGATAAGAACACCCAAAATGCTGGTTAAATTTATTTATTTTTTGCTGTTCTTGGATATACTAATCCTGAAATTACTGCTTGGAAGAACTACATGAAAACGGCAGAGCTTTGAGTTTATTGTTTTATGAAAAAATGAAATTTGATGTCTATTTCTAATTTGTCTGTTTCATTTCCGTCAGTAGCAACGGAAAGCCGTGGCGAGAATTTCATTGATCCCACAAAGCACCATAAAGAACATGTCTTCAAAAACACTACAATAATAATAATAAATGCAAATGGGTAGTAAAGCAAAAGCAAACATGATAAAAAGATAGCCAATGTGTCAGAGCTGGGAGTAATCAAAGGGAGACCTTAAGCCATCAGAAAACTAACTGGTAAAAGGAAGTGCAAAGTTTCAGTAGGTGTCAGATAGATTGAAATGCAATATGGCATAAAAGTAACTGCACTATATACTCAGAGGTTTTGCTTCATGAAGCTTGGAAAATGGGTTATTCTTCCTTTTTTTGTGGTTTTCATTTTTATGGCATTGGTGAGTTCACTCTCAATTGTTTTGTGTAACTTTAGGACCTTGAGTGAAAGTAAGATGAGAGCAAGTTAGGGGAAAAAAATAGAAAACAACATAAATAACATAAGGTGATTTCCTTCTGAAAATATCTAAAGGTAAAATATCTCTGTGGGGTGGAGGGTATTTAGCACTTGTTCTTATCTTTAAGGGATCCTTAAAAATGGTGAGAATCTTCCAGTTCTGCCAGCAGAAATGCAGCAGTGACATGTATTTATCATGTGCTGATCACTGGGGGATCTTTAGTCTCATGTAAGGGAATTCTTCTTTGGCTGATCATAGAGATCATTTCAGTACTTCAGATTTGCAAGGACATTTCTGTATGAAAGAAAAAAGATTATGGCTACTTGCTTCTTACAGTCAATTTACAGTCTGGGAAGGCTGAGGGCAATAAGAACCTTGTAGCTCTGCAGAAATTCCCCTGAGAGCCTGTCACTTCATGTTTCAAAAACTTGGCGTATAAACTTTATAAAATAGTAAAATGTGTTTATATGGAGCTTGGCAAGCTGTTTGATAAAATGCTTGTAAAAAAAAGTGGTTGCATATTGCTTAGATCTCCGTGAATGGCTTGGGCATAAAAGCAGTTTTTCAACAAACTAACAGCTTAGTTTGGCTTTTTCAGCCTAGATTGGAGTATCATTTGGGCATGTTTCTAGTGAGCTGATTGGTTTCTATGAAAGTTAAAAGATTTTTTTTCTTTTTCTTAAATAGGCAGTCAGATTTAAATAGTGTTGGTGTGATATTTGCATGCACCGCATGAGCGTATTTGTAAAGATGTTGAGCACCTGCAGCTTCCATTTACTTCAGTTGTGCTTGTGTGCTCTGATGAGGGCTAGAGGTATTACCTGCATCATGAATTTAGCTAAATTAGGCACCTGGGTTTACAAACCTTTCATTAATATCCTTGTAGTCCTGAAGGGCTAGAAAATAAGTTTTTATAAACTGCCTAATGGTTTATTTCAGCATACAAAAAAACCCAGATCAGTGGCTTTGAGGGGGGGGAATAGTGATATAAGCCTCGTGATTGCAGTTCAGTTGTCGATGTTAAGTTTTTGGCTCTTTATGTATCTGGAAAATCTGCTATGGTTTTGTGTGTGTGTGTGTGCTACCTCAAAATGTCATGTTGACTTTTTGCTGAAATTTTTTTCGACACTTGTTCACATTTGTCCAGTAAAACAAAGAATGCAATTTTCCCAGTCACAGTTAGGAAAGTGAGATTTAATTTCATGCCTTACCTCTTCTCTTTACATTCCTCGCCGCTTCTTTGATCGCAGTTTAAGCCGTGATGTTGTGCTTCGTTGTTTCACTTCTTGTATCTCCTTATGACAGGGCAGGCAATTTTTAGGATGAAGTGAGGGTTGGAAATTCTGCTTCTTTGTTGTCTATGCCTGAATTATTTCCCTTTACTCTTTGGGAAAGATCAGTCTACGAGTCCAGGCCACTGCAAAGTATTCCTGTTCTTTCACTGGGATGTCAGCTCACCTGCAGGAGGATGTTTAGAGGAGTCAGCGAGCTGAGAAGATGCTGTTGTTGGTTAGTTAGGAGTGTGCGAGGAATAATGGGATGCACGAGGCAAGTAAAAAATAGGCCACTCTGTTCTTTGTACATCTTGCCATGACAGCAGATGTAGCACTTGCAAAAAGCTGAAATCTTCATGTGAATAAATGCTTTTTGGTTGTTGCTGCTTCTGTTTACCTTTACACAAACAATTGAGCTGGCTGCTTTCTCTCACACTATGGCTGTATTATTTTTCTTTGACTGACTATCTGGGTTTGGGCAACAGAGGTTATTAAAATTACAGACTTTTTTTTTGTTCTTTCTTTACAAGTAACTATGTTGGTAATATTTTTCATTTGTATGTTTCAAAACATCCTTTAAAAAGCAAGTATTGCTTTTTCATCTTGTTGCAGCAGGGAATGGCAGAACTAGAGTGATCGGTTTCCAAAGGGGTGCAGCACAAGGGCCAGGAGCTGGACCCTGGGGGGCTCCCAGGCTTGTCCCTGCTCCATAACTTGTCAGTCTGCCTCTGCAGAGCCTCCTGCCTTGTTACCCTTTGGCAAGTGTAAAAGGCTTGGCATCGCCCTGTACTGTACAATATATCAGCTGAATTAAGTGTGTAGATTTATATGCTAATATAGTAATACACTTTTTTAACAAGTTACAAATAGTGACTTTATTTAATTACTTTGTTAATGTATCTGTAACTTTCAAACAAGAGAACTGATACAAAACAGGCTTCACCTTAGCTACCACATACGGAATTTCCTTTTGGAAATTGGGCAACAGTGATGCTAGTCCAAAAACATTACTGTAAAGTACAGGCATAGGAGGTGGGGAGACAAATGAAATCTTCTACTCCTTCTTCCCCCCTGTTTTTTGAGTATTATAAACTTGCAACTAAAGAGGAGAGTCAGTTTTCCTCCTTGGACTGATACTGGTGTGCAGAAACAGAAATGCTTACTGCATCCAAATCCACCCAAGTGTCAAGTAAAAGTTAGGGCATGGGAAGAGAAAGGAAGACCAAATACATAACGGCCAAGGCAAGAGTATAATGTAACCTAGGAATGCTGGCTGTGGTCCTGGCCATGTAACCTTTTTGTTTGGTTTAGGGTTGGTGGTTTTTTTTTTTTTTTTTAATTTGATGAATCTTACTTGTTTGAAGCAAAAGTGGAAAAATACTGATTAAGAGAGAAAAAATAGTGTGTTGTGAGGCATGGTTCTATTGGAAAAATAGGCTTTCTTCTGGGTCCGTGGTTGGGGTTTCTGCTAATATTATTTTGTTCAGGGATGGCATCTGGTCACACTTCTGACAGAGATCACGGAGGTGATAGAAAACTTTTAAGTGCAGAAGAGGCAAATGTAATCTGCTTAGTTTCTTAAATCAGTATTTGTATAGCAATAATTTATGTACTGTTCTCCCATGTGGTTATTCTGCTGAACTTAATTTACTGAAGTCATACAGCATGAGTGTGTCAGGAAACGAAACTTTCACTCAACTTGACTAAATGCTAAAAATGAACAGTGTTGGCGGTAAAATCACAGGGGAATGGGTACGTGTGTACTGCAGTTTACTGTCGAGAGAGGCGACTCATTGATGTGTCAGGGATTATACTCTCTTGAATGTGAAACCAGAGTGTTATGTATCCATGCAAGTTCGTGCTTGTAAGAAATTTAAGAGCCTGTTATAATTTATGTATTTACATTTTCTTATTTCCTTTATTCAATGTTGTCTTCAATAGAAGTAAATGGAGTTTTCAGCTGTAGTTGCTGTTTACTAATGTAATCCTGTGGCAGGCTGAAGCACAGAAATATTGACCCAAGTCAAAAAGCAGTGTATTTGATCCTAAAAAATTTCCTTTCTCTCCAGCAAAATATCTACTAATGATGGTATTTGAGAAGCTGTGTGTTGCCCCTCACTTTAATATTTTTTTTTTCCCTTGATGAAACTTATTATTTTGAGGGAATGTTTATGCCCTCCTATAATCTCTTGTTAGCCAAGTAAACCTAAATTCTAGATTTATCTGCACATCCTGAAAATACTTGTTAGCACTGAGTGCTCTTAATATGTGTGAGAAGGAGCAGCAGAGCTAAACTGAACCTGTCTAACTAGTTGCCTGCAATGAATTCTAATTAAAAAAACCCAATTTAGGAAGAGATCATTAGCATTTCTGTGTCTTACTGAGAGCTGCTGGTGCAACTCTACCGTGGCTTTGCTTCCTGCCAAGAGGATAGTGCAAGTGGTGATAAGTAATTTTTAGTGCTTCCCACGGACTCTTGCATATGGTCTCTCCCAATGCTGTTCTATCCTTTTTTCTCTTACTCTTCCTGAAACCAAGTGCAGAAATGAGCTGTAGAGCCCACAGAAATCAAACAGCATTCAGCTGGTGTTTTCTTTGCTACTATGGCAAGCACAAAGGTGTGGTGGTGGATAAGAGCTTGAGGAAGAAAGGAGGTAAGTGCGTGTAATGAGATGCATAAGAAGTTGCAACTGGGAGAGAAGTAGATGAAGATTTTTTACCAAGGTTGAAGAAGAAGACTCGTGCATAAATTAGCCCATAATAAGCTTGAAGGAACCTCTCAAGATTTAGTGGTATGTTCTCTCTCTTTTTTTTTTTTTTTTTTTTTTTTTAATTAAGGAGATGAAGAGGATAAGAAGTTTCCTGTTACAGAGTGAGGGCATTAAGAGGGCATTAAGAGTTTTCCAACTCTTAAAAGGAAATGAGAGCTTGAGGGGGAAGAAGAGTTTCCGTTCTGCCCCTCAATTGGTAAGAGGGTGCAAAGCGAGGTAGAATAGTGGCTTGGTCAGAAGCTAAATACTTCTCTTGTGAACTCTGTGACATAGAAATGTAATGTGTCGGTGTATTTCTGGGTCATCCAATCTAATCTTTTGTACTGTAGCTAGAACTTTGTAAAGTTTCTCTCATAAATTTACTTTCAAGATGAGTATCTTCACATCATGTATGATTTAAAAACAAAACAAAAAACCCACAAAATACCCCAAGCCCCAGAAATTGCTGTAATTCAGAATGCTACAGATGTGTTTGCACAATTAACCGGAATTTCTGTGGAATGTTCTAACCAAATTTTACTAGATGTTTGTTAGTAACATTAGTTTTTCCAGTGTCTTTTGAAAATACCTACTGAAAAGGTGTGTTTGCCTGTTCTGTAGCCTGAATCAAGCTAATGATTTGCATGGATGCCGCTGACCCAAGTCTTTTCTCCTTTATTTTTAACTGCCGAGTTCTACTTTGTAAAATAAGATTCTATTTGCATGTGCTCACTGCTGCTTAATGCACTGCTCAGGAGATGATACAGTCCATGTGTATGATCGAGGAAGGCCTCGTTGGCCAAAGTCGTCAGCAGCTCTTATGTTCTGCTTCCAAAGATGTGTTGTTTCTTGAGCTTCTTTGCTGGTATTTGAGAACGCACACAGGCTGCAGTTTTATTCTATTTTTTTAAGTGTCTCTTACTGAAAAAATAATATTAGGACTTAAAAGGATTTATTTGTTTCGGTAACAGCACATTGGCCTGAAGGAATGCTGAAACTCTGGTCCAGGACAACTGCTTTTGGAATAAATTGGCTAAGTCGGCATGTGACTTTAGGAAATAAAGAAGCATTTCTGTTTGTATAGCAAATGCAGAAACTTTACTGTTTTGACTTGACTTTAGTGTGATATATCTAAATAGTTTAGGCTTATAAAAGACCTCCCAGCTCTGGGGACTTGGTTTTCATGAATCTATTGACTTTAAGGTAGATGACTGACAGATAAAAATGCTACTTGTGATGATTTTGGAAATTATTTTAGCTCTTGTGAACTTCAGCTGTCTCAACAGATTCAGGGAGGAAAAAAAAAAGCACAGAAATGTTTTAAATCAAAGTGAGTTTTTATTAACAAGCTCTTGTCATAGTCTTTAAATCAACTGATAACTTCTGTATCTGACTTTATTAATATGTTCTTTCTGTGGGAGTGGAGAACTCCATTCTTTCTGTGGAGTTTTTGGGTTTACCAGTACTTTAATTTGTGAAATATTAGTGTATCTGATAAGACCAAAAGATATGTAGAGATAGTGTTAACTGACCTTTGCAAAATTGGTGTCTGGTAAGTGTGGGCTGTCTGGTTGGCTGTTTGTTTTTTGAGGGGTGTGTGTGTATTTGTTTGGTTTTGTGGGGGTTTGTTTGTTTGTTTTATATATTGTAAAGCAAAACTGACTATTGTTGTGAGAGAGACTGGAGGAGCTGAGATTGGTGGAATAGTGGATCTCTGATGTGCATTGTTCTTCTGGGATTAAAGCTTTTTAAATAAGAATTTTCACATGAGGCTACTGCATAACTGCTTGTTTCTCCCTCAGTTGTTACCTGTTTTCTACAAAGTTCATTCGTCTTGTGGATGAAGCCATAGTGGGGTCAAGCTTTGCAAAAGGTGAAGCAACAGCTGTAGCCTCCTGTGTGTGCTGGGAGTGCTGGATCGCCACTGTAAGGATAAGGGTTTGGGGGTCAATAAAAGCACAGATATGAACTGGGGGCAGTCTCAGATGTTACAGCTTTAAACATACGTTCCTATAAACTGGGCTTCCCTTGTGGTACGATTATATTTTTGTTCATCCCTGCTGACTTAAGTAGAAGTACTATTGATTTCTTTTTACAGTGAAGTAGAAATAAATGTTATGGGCAATTGACTTAGAGGCAGAAGCTAGATCTGCTGGAATGGAAACTATATTTGGAGGTAAAGTAGGACACTTTCAGTATTTTGAAGTGATGTATCTGGTTTCTTCATGCATTAATTGCAGGAAGAGTCAGTCCTTTTTAAGTGTCCAGAAGGTTTTCTGTTTCTTGTGTCCCTCCTTTCTTTTCCTGTCTTCACCAGAGCGCTTGGAAGCATTCACACAGGTAATGCTGGGACTCTGCTCTCACTGGGATTGTCCCGACTCTCCCACCCCTTTGGTGTGTTGTGGTGTCTGAGAGCTTGAAGGGATCTGATGATAGAGAGGCTGCTCGTGCATGAACTTCTAGCAGAATGAGATTATCTGTTTGACTCCTAGGGAGATTCTTTTGAGAGAGACACTTTGTATCTTATGGCTTATGAATTCTGAAAATTCAAATGTGTTTAGAGAAAATTCTCACCCGTCCTGGATTCCCTGGGAACAGATATGATGGTTGATAACTAAACAACTTATTCCTTCTTGGGAAATAGCAAGAGTCTCTTAGTGGTTGGAATAAAGATGTATAACTTTGTGAAATCCCAATTGCCTGCAAGGGGAAAGATGTAAATGCTTCATGAGTAATAATGATGCCATTATTTGCCATTTCAGACTGAAGGAAGTCACTGTGGTGACTTTGTAGAATTTTGTATGGTCCTCATACCTTCTTGTCGATGTGGGGTTTTTTTTCTCTTTTCTTTCCTCTACTGAGCAACTTTCCAACTAAAATAAATGTACTCTGTTGTACAGAAAGATATTTCTGATAAACAAAGGCTTTTTATATGCTTGAGAGGGAGCATTTAATTGTGTAACGAGCTACAAAAAACTAAATAACTGCAGGTTTTAGACTACTGTCCTTCTGATAGGTCTTATATTGCGTCAATATTTTTTTCTTCTGCTATAGGTGCACCCAGTGCATGATAATGGTTTAGGAAAAAAATGCAGTCATAGAATTGCTAGAGTTGGGAGGGACCTTAAAGATCATCAAGTTCCAACCCCTCTGCCGTGGGCAGGGACACAATATCTACATTTGGTGTTTCAAACTGAGTTTCTCAACAAAGAGATCCAGAAGAAATGCAGGCTTCCTAATATTTGGTGTTTTAATAGTAATTTTCCACCCATGAAAGTTGTAGTATTTAGTCAGATTTCTACAGAGAAAAAGTTGTGATACACATTAAGCTGGACTATGTAGTTACAGTATGTTTTTACACTATGGCTTTAGGATCTATACTTTAAAAATTACCATAAGCCAGACAGCTAGTGTTCCTGACATTTATGGCTAGTCATAAATGTTCTTCTTTAAGTGATTTGATGAAACAAAAGGCAGATTCTCTTTGAGAAAAGCCTAAAGGACCTTGCATCTGTGGCCTTGGTAAGTAATTCACAGGAAAATAAAAGCTTGTTTACTCTTTCTTTCAGAGGTATTTTTCTCCTTGCTGCTGATGTTCCTTATTTTAAGGTAGCAAATTCTCATATGCAGTATCCTTTCTGGAAGGGAGGTATTTCCTGGATCTGTTTGTTATCTGTAATCAATCCTGTCTATAAAGAAATAAGATCAGGTACACCTCTGTTGCCTGCTTTAGTATAGTAATGCTGAAAGAAGTCACCTGGAGCAGCAGAATAATTTTACAACTTTCAAGGTTTAGTGTGAACGCTTTATAAACAAGCTGTCAAGTCTGCTTATGCTGGTCTGTTATAAAATATACCTGCTTGTATGAAATTCACAGTTCTCAGTCACTAAAGATATTTTGGAGCCAATGGCAACAACCTTGTAGCTGATGGAGGACTCTGAATCTTCATTGATAGATTTGGAGTGAGGGTGGCAGTGACTGACGTTGTGCTCTTTTTCCTTATAAATGCAAACTTTTTTTATTACAGCGTAAAGGCTAAATTTTGATAAGACTAAGGTTAGTAAGATTTCCAGTTACAGAGATCTTAAAAATCTGTCTCTGGTTGTGACTGTGAAATAGTCTGAAACTGTTGCTTACAGTTAGAAGTTATCTATGCTATAAAGATTTTTAATTTTCTGAATTCTAAACTACTGGGGAAAAAAGGAAGAGGATATGGTTAGATTATCTGTAATGGTGCTGGAATAGTTCCAATCTCCTCGTGGTGATATCAAGAGACCTTGACTCCCCATTTTCATTCAATTATAGCTGAAATTATAACATAAAAAAAAAATCTTATTGGTGCTCAGGTTCACTGTTTTGTCTTTTTAATCAGCCGTCTTCTCATACATAAAGAACACGTAATATATGGTAGGTGAAGATTGTTGGTTTGGTTTTTTAAATTTTGTTTATGTAATGGTTATTTAGCATCTTTTGTGAGGCTCTGTGGAAATACACAGCGTAGGGGTATTGTATTTAGTGGCAAGTAGCTTAGCATCAATTTAAGAACTTGCCATGTAGTTTAACATGCACATTTCTTCCTGAGTTCATAAACTGATTTAGACAGAATAAACAAACAGAAGGGGTAGCCATATCAGCAGCTGTTTTTAGAGGTACACCTGGGAATATTCTATATATAATAGAACAAAATCTGGGAATAGTTAAATTTCTAATAGGATACTGTGACAACACCAAGTGCCTGTGTATAAACTGATCCCAGTGATGCTTTAATGTGATCTCTTTTATATGAGTGGGACATACCAGATTTTCTAGCAGGCTAAACTTGGTATAACTGTCCTCTTGTGTGTTTCTCATAATGTATGTAATGAAAGTCAGATACTTTTAAAAAAAGGCTAATTGTTGTAATCGGTTGTTCTATATTTGAATGTCTCTGCCAATTTATAAACATTTATAGTACACTAAATTTTAGAATGCCTGTTTCAACAAACAAAATAAAGTTCTTTTTTTCTGAAAGGTTTCTTTACAAATGAACCAACAAACAAAAGATCATTGTTTTAAAAATTCACAGATAGTATTTTAAGTCCTTAGTTAGCCTTCATTTGGGCATGCATTTATGCAAGTACCCAACACTGGCAAGTCTATAAAATTATTGGAGAATGGAGTAGGAAAGTATGCTTAGTGTTCAGCAATTTGGTGTTACTGCATTTTGAGAAGAGCGACATCTAAAATGACACAAACTTCTGCTTTTTTATTTCTGCTGTATTCATAAATTCCATCTGGGCTTAACGTATGGACTTCAAGTCTTGGAGGTGGCAGAAGATAAAAGAAGTGCTGCTTTCTGGTGTTACTGTGTGTATACACTGAGGTAGCTGGTGTGATCTGGAATGTTTGAGGGAGACCTCCAAAGAGTTTAGTGGGTATCCTCAGGCAGTGACACCAGTGAGCTGTGTAGCAGCTCAATTTTGAAAAAATTGAAATGATAAGAAAATTTGTGAGACAAATGATTCAGAAATGTAGTACAACATGTAGCATATTGTTTCCGTTACAAAAAGTGGGTTTTTTTGAGTTTACCCAGATCAGCCTTGGAGATTCTCTTTTCAGTCTAGTGCTTTTTATATTGCATAATAAAGACTGTCCTGTTTGGTGTAGGTTTGTTGCCTTGCTTCCACTTCCCAAATGTACTTTTAGGTGATATTAGGTACAAGCTCAACTTTTAAAGATTGTATAGTTGTTGCCTGCTGGGGAGGTTGGCTTCCTACGCTGCCACTAAGAGGAAAGTCCAGGCCCGGGTTTGAGCAGATGAGATGGCAGCGTGTCTACTCTTTCTGTATGAGAGTCCTTTCCTGTGCCTTAGGCACATGTGCTTTTCTGTTTGTAACACCAAAGAAGGTTCCCACCAAACATCTGAGGGATGCATCAGCAGGCAGGCCAGCTGCCCAGTCCACAGTTATTACTGAGATGGTAAACTTTTCACTGTAGCAGACCGAGAAAGAAGTCTGCTGGTTTGGTCCATTCTTTTCAGGACCAAAACCAGCCAAATGTAACTTGGGTATCCGTGTGGTGGTGAACTTGTCCGGGACTGGGCTGTAGGAACAAAAATCTGGCTGCTCTAAGTTTTTTAGCAGAGTGGCAGACAGACACCCTTGAAGGTGAAGGAAGACCAACCTTTTAAAGGACTGATGACCTTTTAAAGGTCATAGATTTCTTTTAAGTTTCTGCTTATTGTCCTTACTGTTTCATATTTTGAGTTTCTTATGTAGCTGTCAAAATGAACTAATATATATGGATTGAAATTCAGCATGTATACTGTTCTTTAGGAATAAATTAAGATCTACCTGTAGATTCCCAGCTTCTGTCATTTGTGGCTGGTTGCTGTGTGGATGAAAGGAGCTGGCTGAGCTGCTGGCTGGATAAGGCTTGATAAGGTTTGAGGATAATGATAAAAGAAAATTACTTTCTTGGTCTGTTGAATAATGTGTACCCTAGTGACACCATGTACGGGTTTTTTTGATCTTCTAATTCTTTTTGGTTGGTGGCAATTTCTATATACATAAAAAACACTAAAGCATCAAAACTCATAACTTTTGGGGAAGGAATAGGTCCCTTTTTCCAGTCAATCATAGACCCTTTTACTGGTACTATTACCTTTGTGAAAGGCTATGACTACGTGCTATATATAGAGTTAAACCTGTGAGCAGCTTGCATAAGGTAACCAGTGGCTTTGCTGCCATGTTCCAGGTGCCGTGGAGGGTTTTTCTGTTAACGTTTACATGCTCCTCAGTGTCATGGTTTTGCCTTATCTTAGGGGGGAAAAAATGTTTGTAACTCTTGTTGGTGATCTGCTGAGTCATTAACTTTGTGCTGTATGGCAGCAATTAAACAGAGTGATTAGGGTGTAATGGGATATCTGTATGAATGTGGTATTCCAGGCAGTACTGTCTTTGAAGGACACTGAGCTCTGTAGCGTTCCCAGGATTTGTCCTTCAAAGTCACAAATGTTTAAATTCTGTTAGTATTGCTTACAAGGGTGACTTTTTGTTTTCCATTAGGTTTTTCTAGCTAATCTTGGAATGTTTTTATGGTACACCTCATTTGTTTAGGAAAGTGTGCACTTTAATTATAATTTATTTATTTTTACTTATGATATTGTGCACTTAAAGAAGATACTATTAGTATATGCTGTAATGTTAATAACTTCATAACTGATGTGATAGGCACATTAGAAGCTTCTGTGTGACTGCAGTCTTTCAAGCCAGTTTCTTGATGTGGATAATTAATTCTGAAATTGGGATGGATGTTAAATTATCTGTGAATTCAAGAGGGACCATCATTACAAGTTTTAAAATTTGAATAATAGGGCACTATTTTCAAATCCTCCTATTTTTTCTTACGATCTTGGGCAAGTTGTTTCTAGTTTTCCGTTGGCTTATTTGTAAAGTAGTTTCTCATCTGAAGGGAGCCCTCTGAACTACAGTTGTGACAGTTAAAACAGTTTAACTCATTTGAAATGTGTTAATTATTCTGAGTCTTCTGAACTGTACCCTTCTACAGTGAATTTGGTCCTTTTTGTTCTTTTCAAAGCATTTGGAAAAAGGAAACTGAAAGTGTTACCCAGATGAAGTAGTAATTTATTTTTATTTTCTGCCTTGAATACTTCAAGGAGACGTAGGCCAGCTGAATAAATTCTTTTGAAGGCAAGAGGACAGAATTTTCCTTTGTACTGTACAAATTGAAATGTAGGATTACAGGATGGGATATTTACTGGTGAGAGAAAGAAGCTTAATTGGAAAGACTAAGTTGCAGCCTTGCACTGGTGCAGATTTTTATGAGAGAGAGAGAGAAGTCCTTGATTATTGTTGGCAGGCATGAGGATCCTTGCATTTAGATGCTGTCTATGGCAATCTGAAATTCGGAGTCAGGTTTTCAGGATGGGGTTACCTCATATCAGTAGTTCCATTTTTGTAAAAAATTAATCCCTATTAAAATAGCACAAATCATTATGCTTCTGGAACTGATTGGAATCAACTGGAATGTTGATTTTAATCTTCACCCCCAGTTTTGGATAAGGGAACTTGAAGCCCGGTGGTGGTGGGACATGTTACTGGTTTTATCAGGCAAACTCTTTCGCATTGATTTTGAGAAGCTTTAATCAAATCGTTAAGTTGCAGCCTTTTAAGAACTGAAAGTGAACTCTCTTCCTTTTTTGCTATGTTTTGCACTCAGAGTCAGTGAGCACGTTGCCACCGATAGCCTGGGGTGGCTGTTTAATGGAACCTGCTTGATTGACCCTTGGTCTGTGCCGCTTGCGTCCTGCCCTCAGACAAACCCCCACACAGCAGGACCATCAGATTAGAATCCCTGCTAGAATAGGGCCAGTATTTATGTGTACCAGATGAAAATGGTAGCCAAGCAGAACCAAAGTCTTTGTAATCCATAGCGTGGGTGCCTTTTGCCTCGTACCAGAGCTGTGTAGTTTCTTCTTCTTGTTTGAGTTGGTTTTTAAGCTCCATCGCGCTTGCTCCGCTCTTTAGTGAGAAACGTACCGGTATAGGACGTCAGAAAAGGATTTATGAAAACTTGCCTGCTGTGTAATTCTACACAAGTTCTTGAAATGTGTTCAAAGTTCATTAGAGTTTTTCTGTATATTCAACATAAAGCAGAAATACTTCCCCTGCCTCAAGTGTTTTGTAAGAGCATAGGTCTTTAGAGGGTTGAACATTGTACTTACCGATCTCGCACACACCATTTGATGTTATTTATTGAATTCTTACAAGTGGGGAGATAGCTAATAAAGTAACTATTTTCTTTTTCTTTGGCCATTTAATAGTATTTTATTGAGTAACCAGAATTGTGTATTTCATCAGATTGCATTGACTTATTTGGTACTGAAGTTTTAAATATATTCCTTTCTTTCTCAAATTATCTTGAGGTTTCTATTAAATAGGAAATATTACTAGTTAAAATAGCAGTTGGTGGCGATCTTTTGGAAAGGGCTTGAAAAAGCTATTATGCTTGCATAGTGAAAATGGTTAACTTTGGAAGAGTATTCATATAGACTTACATTTCTGCCAAAGCAAGTAAACCATATTTATGTATTTGAAGGAGGCTATGTTTGTGATTCTGAAGCTGTTGGTAAAAAAACATTTTGTGAGATCTAGAGTATCTTTGGAGTTCATTATCCTTGATACCCATTTATTTTAGGTATTTCATTATCCCTATTTTTGCTTAATGTTCACAAACCCCAGTGTCCTAGAACTATCTTGTTTGCAGCTCATTCAGATCACTTTCTTTTCCCATCTGCTAGAACACCTTAAGTTGTTGGAGTGTGGTTTTTTTTTTTTTTAAACAACTTCTGTGATTTCTCACTTGTATCTTAACATCCTAGGCAGGGTGGCTGGCTGCGAAGCGATGACAGGCTGGTGGTGGTGTTAAGCAGAGCTGCTGAAGGCAGTGTGTGCTGGACGGCGTGTACCCTGTCTCTGCAGTGACCTTCAGCCTGTGAAGGTCTGAGTAAGCAACCACAGCGCTTGCATCTGCAGCATGAGCCTGGTGTCAGGGGGCACCCTGAAGTAGACATGCCAGAAGAAGGGTATGCTGCAGCACTGGAGTGACCGTACCCTCAGCAAGTTTGCTGATGACACAAAGCTAGGAGGGGTGGCTGACACCCCAGAAGGCTGTGCCTCCATCCAGAGAGACCTGGACAGACTGGAGAGGTGGGCCAAGAGAAACCTAATGAAATTTAACCAGGGCAAGTGTAGGGTGCTGCACCTGGGGAGAGCACCCAGTACAGGTTGGGGGCTGACCTGCTGGAGGAGAAAGACCTGGGAGTTCTTGTGGACAACAGGATGACCATGAGCCAGCAATGTGCCCTTGTGGCCAAGAAGGCCAATGGCATCCTGGGGTTCATCAAGAAGAATGTGGCCAGCAGGTCAAGGGAGGTCATCCTGCCCCTCTACTCTGCCCTGGTGAGGCCCCATCCCTGGAGAACTGTGTCCAGTTCTGGGCTCCCCAGTTCAAGGAGAGAGAACTGCTGGAGAGGGCACAACACAGGGCCACAAAGATGATTAAGGGCCTGGAGCATCTCTCCTAGGAGGAAAAGCTGAAGGACTTGTTTTTTTTTTTAGTCTTGAGAAGACTGAGAGGGGATCTGATCAATGCATACAAGTACTCAGAGGGAGGATGTCAGGAGGACGGGGCTGGTCTTTCCTCAGTGGTGCCCAGTGGAAGGACAAGAGGAAATGGGCACAAACTGGAGTATAAGAAGCTCCACTTAAATATGAGGAGGAACTTCTTTACTGTGAGAGTGGTAGAACACTGGAACAGGCTGCCCAGAAGGGTGGTGGAGTCTTCTTCTCTGGAGACATTCAAAACCCACTTGGAAAAGTTCATGCAATGTGCTCTAGGTAGACCCACTCTGGCGGGGGGGTTGGACTAGATGATCTCCAGAGGTCCAACCCCATATGATTCTGTGACCACGTTGCTTTGGGATTCAAGCGAATACGTCCTGCCTGCAGGGGATTGTTTTGTACTGTGTAGTTTAAACATGACCATGGTTCAAAAACTATGACCGATTTTTAAAAATCCAGAGTTGGTTTTGGTTCTGCAGACAGTCTAATTTTGTCTTCACAGTCTCAGTAAGCAGCCTGAGATAGGGAGCTAACACTTGGCAGCCTGCATGGACAGCACAAACATGCTTGAGAAGGGACGGGCATTTAGTATTTACTCTTTAAAATCTGACTAATTAATGAAATCAAAAGCAATTTCTGTGAGATAAAGTATGAGATTATTACCTGTAAAGTTACACATTTCTTGGCTCTGCATCATTTAAATGACTTTTTTAAGCCATTCTTTTAAATGACTAATTCATGAAAATAAAAGGCTGCTCGGTGGGGAGCAACGAAGGAATGACAATTACCGTGTCAGTAGATCCCGGCAAATCCTTCTGCTTACAAGTGGACACGTCTGCCTACTGACGTTACCCTTGGAAATACACTCAGTGAACAGCTCCTATGAGCTGTTAATGCAGCATTTGGCCTCATTTTAGTAATGGTAGGCTTTTTTTTTTCTCCCCCCCCGCCCCCCCCCCCTTACACAGTCAGAACGTACACATTTAAAATGTGACATGAGGCTTTCATTCTAATTAGCATAGAGGAATAAAAATTTGCTTTAGAAGAGAAGGGTCCTCTTGTTATGTTTGTTTGTCATTTGCATGGGTTGTTAAAGTTTGTATCTAAGTATCTGAATCTGGTCTGTCTTATCCCCTCCCCAGGTTCTTCCACTCAGCTACTTTTCATCCCATGAATTTCAGATGGAGGGTCTGTAAGAGGGTGGGAAAGAGGCTGGAACTGGGCAGTTCATGTGCCTGCCTGGTGGAGTTAAAAGCCAGAGAGGCTGACGGGAATTCGAGTTAATTATTCAGCGTGGCAAAGCAAGGTGTTTTGGGGCTGGAAGAAGGGGAAACTGAAGTTTGAATCCTGCGAAACCTCACCACAGGCAGCGAGCTGGTTGTGTTGTATCGCTCTGTGACACCACTTGGTTTTCTTGTTCTGTTGGTCTTCCCTCTCAATGACTTCAAACTGTGGTGGTTTAAAAGGATGCTACTGTGTTTGGGTTGAACGTTTTCATGTTCTCTGGCCTTGTACTTCAGAGCACACAGTTTCATATGCCATGTAGGAGCCTGGCAGCAGCCAGCACTTATATAATAACTATAATTACTTTGAAATAGTATTTCAGAAATAAAAGTGGATTGACAGTCGCTTGTAAAATCAAGTAAGAACATTGTGGTTCCCAGGTATTTCTAAGAGAGGTTTCCAGGCATGGGATATGACTGTGTGTCTTTTTCAGAGTAGTAGGCAGTATCTTGGAATTCTAGGAAAAGTGTCCTCTAAATTTTCTATAGACATATTTGCAGTTATCAGTATGGTTTCAGAGAGAAATGGATATAGGTTAACAACATTGATTTGTGGGGGCGCTTTTGTTTGGATTTTTGAAGTCTGTGTGAAAGGAAACTTGCTTATAGTACCTAAATGTAATTTATGTATAAAAACAGATTGATTTTTCAGTTTCTTGATCCAGCCCAAATTAAAATAAATTATACTTGTATTGATTGATGTAATGTACCAGAGCTAAAAATATTCCTTTTTTTTTTTCCATGTACAGAAAAGATGAAAAGGAGTATGCACTGAAGCAAATTGAAGGTACAGGGATATCCATGTCGGCCTGTAGAGAAATTGCAGTAAGTGTACATAAATGAAAGTATTTTTACTGACATTATTATTCAACAGATATTTTATTTTCTCTGAATTAAGTAACATAAAGGTTATCTAAATATTTTCTTTAATGTGTGCAAGCATGAAAGTTATTAAAAATGAGCTTTTCTTAAAATGCTTTCTAAATAATAAGTGGGGTTTTTTTAAGTGGAAGGAGGTGTTCTTGCTAGGTAATAGTAAGGCCTCATTCTGGTATAATTTTGTTTTGTTTGCTTTTGTGTGTTGAGCGGGAAATACATGTGAACCTTTTAATGAAGATTTATTTCAAAAAGGGATGTTTTGAAAATGACTTGAAGGAAAAAGGTTCTGAAAGATAATAACTGCTTGCTAATAAAGTATTTTATTTCAGACTAATGGTAGCTTACTCTTCTTCAGTACCCGAGAACAGATTGTTCTCTTCATTCCTTATTTGTTTTGCTAAGTACAGAGAAATTTCATAGCAAAATAAAAAACAGCTGTAATTGTATTTTTATTACATGTGTCGTAAGGGGAAAAATTGATTTAGAAATTGCACACTTTTGAGCACAGTAGTGGCCATCGTTCCTTCAAAGCTGGTGGTAAAAATGAGGTGTTTGTATATGAAGGTAGAATTTGATCTTTAAATGTTTATTTTATGAATGAAAATGTGCATTCGTGTCAAAATGTTAGATAGTGAGTAAAAAAATCTTGTAACGCAAGAATTTCTTGCATTGCAAAAGAAGTGCGCTTGCTTGACTAAATATTTACCTTGTTTTAATGCTGTGACTGTGCTGAGGGCTGTTGAAATATATGTTAGTATTGTGCCTAAAGCTTTTTCTAATCTAGCAGTGTTACATTGAAATACAGCAGTCAGGTTTTCAATGCAGTGTGAGGCATTAGAAGCTCATGATGTTCATGACCTGAACAAACCACGGTATTGTGTTTAGCGTAGTGCCCCCAGTAATTCTCTGTGAGGCGACTTAGCAGATAAAAATACTATCCTTTTAAAGTGCTTGTTGCTATAAGGTCAAGGTCACTCGTGGATTTGTGAGGTGGCTGCATTGCTGTCAGTCACTTCACACAGAATCTACCCAGTGCCCTTTTTGCTGATACTTCTGCCTTTGGAGGAAAGAAGAAAGCCTTTTTTAACATCAGTACTAGATTATATTCTTCTTACTATAAAGTCAGCTTTAGCAGCACTGAGGGTTTTTTGTTTCTTTGATTCTTGTTCTTTGTCTGTTTTAAATTGTACTACTATGGAGAAGATGTGTGGAATGGTCTGAAGGACACTTTCCTGTTGTCATAATAGCACTGTGGTATGAAGCTGGTTCTGGTCATATCTGGACACAAAATCATGAGGAACTAAAGAGTACCAAATAGTTGTGTGTTTGTTTTTTTTTCTTCTGATGATTCAGCACCATTTCAGTCTTGATTTTTGGGGTTCTTTTCAAATTTAAAAAAAAATTGGTTTTTTAGCTGATAAAGCTTTGTGCAAGCTCAGTACAGCCTGGGAAATTTCTCAGCTACTGTGTCAGGTGCTTGAATCCCCTCAATGGTGGTTGTTGTAATTCTTCCTCAAATTATATTTCACTCTTCTTTTGACTTTATTGTGAAACTCTACAACATGAGATAATGTAGCAAATCACTGTTTACCTCAGTGAAATTTCAGGTTGGTCAATATTAGAAATGTGAAAAAGGTAAAGGTGAAATAGGTGAAAAAGAAATGCAAACTTTTTGTCATACAACAACAAGCAGAATCAAGTGTGTTTTCCATAAAGAGAAGCAGACTTATAATTTATTAATAGTTACTCTTAGCTAAATTGTATATAAAAGTATATAAAGTATATATAGTTAAATAGTAGTTAAAGGCTTAGATAGGTAACAAGTAAAGTAATGTTTACTAATTAAATAAAGATAATCAGCCTGGAAAGAGGCCACGTTAAAATATCCTGAGTCATTCTTCTGATGTTTAGCCCCCCTTACAACCTCTCCCTCCTTCCCCCCAACACCAAAAACACCCCCAAACCAAACCCCCACCTATATTCTATGGAAGCTGAGAAACTGAAAGACGCACTGATGTACGTGGTTCTGTGTGTGTTTAGGATATTTTAATAATTCTATAACCTGAAGACACTTGACAAGGTGCTCAAGAAATAAATTGCTGAGCAAAAGACATTCAGTTTTGTTGTATTTTCTGTGTAGTATTGCCTCAGCAAACAGAACAAGATCTATTGGCTAACTTTCCTGAAGAGAAAAAGCAGATTACTTTACTTTTCTCTTCTGATGGTATGGATCAAATTGGTCTTTCTTTGCTTAGGACTTTGAAAAACATAAGGCCTTTTTTACCGCTATTGATAAAAACTCTTCATGGAAGAAGCCTTAAGTTGGTCAAAAAATCAGGCAGTGGTTCCTGAGGCAAGTGATGATGCCTTTCTTTCAGCTGTAGGGTGATACCTGATGAAGGAATCCATATTTCAGCCAATTCTGTTGTATTGAATAAGAAAATACTAGAGGGAATTTTTATATGATAAAGAATTGTGGAGAGACGGGGGGGGGAAGCTAATTTCTGTCCTGTAACTCAAATCTTATTCCGAAGGTAACTGAAATGCCTGCTATTTCTGTGTTCTTGTTAAGAGGCAGATTATTGCTGGGTTTAAGCAACAGTATCTTTGAACAGTAGAGCTGGAAAATATGTATGAAAGTTTTATAAATACAGAGTTCTAATTTTTTTACGTAATTTAGTTAATGAATGTAATACCTCTTTCAGCTCAAGACTTGTACTAGCTTATTTTGGAACCAGTGATGAATGAAATGTTTTTCTTATTGCTTGAACACCAGGGTGGGATTTCTAATTCTTTTTGTAATGTGGAAAAAAAATTATCCTGAATTCCTAGAGCTATTTATAAACAAAATGGCTCTAGGAATTTGTTAATTCAGTTTGCATTGTGGAAGAGAAGTAAAATACATTTTTAGTCATTAAAGCCTTAAAAAAACTCTGTTCCTTTCCAATCAGAGGTGGGACATAAGAGCATATTCATTGCAAGGTAGTCTAAAGATGTATTGGAAGGTTGTGCAACAAAAGGGCATGTGATTATGGTTTCTCGGTGAGGATATAGATTTCTTGATGCAGAAGGAACTTCCCTGTATCTCTTGATTTGAAAGAGGGAAACTACAAAGTAGAATGTAATCAAGTGTGGAGATAGACAAGGATAATAAACTGGATTTATAAATCATCTGACGTGTTTTGGGAAAAGGCTTCTTCAATATGCTGAAAAGGTAACATGGCTACTTCTGGGGGGAAAGGAGTATTTATATTCAATTTCACTTTTGTGTTTTACTTTTTGCTCCTTACTTTGTCTAACTAGCTTTCTCACAACAACAACAACAGGTGGAAACAGAAGAAACAGACCAGGGGGTTATTATTTGTTAGGACTGCTTTTTTTTTTTTTTTCCTGTGAAGTATCTCAGCCATCACCTAGTATTTTGGTGCATTTCGTAGAAATAAAGCTATGCCTTTCAGATGTATTTCTAATAAATAGATAAGACGTTTTGTACTAATAAAATATTATGATTTATGCTGCTTGGCAGTGAAATACAATGAAGAAATGTTGGTTTGCTAAGTTCAAGTAGAAGGTGCAAGTCCCTCTTGTATCCTGATCTGCTCTTCTGAGGTTCCTGAGTTGTTGCTAAAATTAGGTATGTTTTGCAGTGTTCTTGGAAAATTTTTGAAGGGTCTGAGCTTTGTTCCCACACTTATTTTTTGTGTCTGTTTGTCACCAAAATACACATTTAATCAGTTTTCTGATATGAGTTGCACATATATTTAAAAAAAAACCAAACACAACAAACAGTAATCAATGACAAATGAAAAATAAGTTCAGTTTTCCTCTGAAAAGCAGTCCCCATTTCTAGTGTATTCTGATTTTTCTCTTACTGAGGCAGTTCCACATAAGTATATTAAATATAGTAGTAAAAAGGTCCTGGAAACCAATAAAGTATATGTAGCAGTCACTTGTACTGTGATGAATAGAGTCTTGCTCTGAAAATCTTCTTAACCCAAAAGAGGATAGTTTAAGAATGTTATTTTGGCTTTTTTATAAGATAATTTTTTCCCCCTAGAGCAGAGCCTGTGGACTAAGATGGCTACTACTGAAGGCTTCATGTGAACCAGTGACTTGAGCTAGGTCCTAGGATGCTTGTGTATCAACTCCCGATTCCTTCCAGCTTTTCTCCCCACCCTCAATCAACACTGAGAACTTCCCTCTTTCAAGGATAAATTACCAACCCTACCCATCTTCTCTGTAAATCGTGATCTTAATTCTAAACTTGATTGGATTTTTCTATATCAAGTTATTTTTTATAGCTCAGTAGCCTGCTTTTCTCTGGGAGGGAAAAAAAATTAGACTAGACTGTTACAGATGATTTAAATGGGAGAAGCGGAGCCACAGACCAGCAGCATTTCTCTCCCAGTTATGGGTCTGGGACACATAACCATTTTAGTTGCCACATCCTGTGCCTGTGTGTGCTAGTTGTTAGTGAAGCTGCTCCTTCTGGGAGACCTTGAAATGTTGCCAGTGCACTGTGGGACACTCGTGGGAGCATTAGTTGGCCTTTGTGTTCATACTTGTGTTTGTAGGGACAGAATAAAATAATGTTAATTGAGTTACTGAAAGCTCATTTGACCAATTTACTGTGCACAAATTCTTCTTAGGCGTTTTGCCTATTGATGTAATGTATATTACAGAGTGCTAGAGGGTACAAATGTTTTGGCATCCTCAGTTTCTGAGGGCAGGCAGAGTTTCAGGTTAAACAATAGGTTTTTGTAACCTTCCTGTGTTTCTCAGCTCTCTTGAGCAAGGCTGTCTCACTGTATTTATGTGGGGGTTTTTTCACCACCCCCACCCCCCCCACTGCTGTCTTAGCCTTCCTTTGCACGTTGGCACCTCTTCTGGGGCTGCGTCTCCCTCCCCTCGGCTTTGGGGGTCTGTGGTGATGTGGTGCTGAAGCTGGGCCAGGACAGTCCAGCTAGACGTTGTGCCTTTGCCATCCGCTTCTCGGCAGCGTGGCACAGGGATGCTCAAGGGGACAGGTCGTGCCTTGCTGGCAGAGATAGTAAAGCTGCTTTGCTTTTACCCCGGTCAGGTGCCACACGTCACTTACAAGCCGCTCTCGCCTCCCTGGTTGGAAGCAGCTTAGTCAAATGAGCTAAACGTGAAGCTGCTTAATTTGAGACCAGGCTGGCCTTATGACCTGTTTGACCTGTCTCTGCATCCCTTAGGAATGCAAAAAAGATGAGCTGTACGGGAATAATGATGATAACTTTTCAGTATTAATAAAGCACTTAGAAGATTTGTTATGCCATTGGCTCTCTTTAAGTAAAGTTAAATAGAATTTCCTAATAAGTACAAGTCCTCTGCTTGGCAGTATTGACCTTTTCTTTGACCTTGACTATCGCAGCAGCTTGCACTATTTGCTGTCATGTAGAAAAATAGGTTTCTAACCTTGGTCTCTGGCTTTAAGGCGAGGTTATGTAAAACAAGGCTTTAAGAAAGTCTGTGTCCCTGAGTACATTTGCTGTAGGAGATTCCTTTTAAATGTCAGAACTTCTTTTCCTTTGCCAAGATAATATAAACGTGTAGAGTATTTGGCAATGTAAAATCTCCTCATAAATTCTTTGCTACCTAATTAGAAAAGATTGTTAGATTATTTTTTTTTTTGTGGAAACTTTGAAACTCTACTCCCTCTTTCAATAGCTGGAGGTAGTGAAATCAGTGTAAGTTTAAAAAAGTGTTATTTTGAGGGTTTTTTTATTAGAGAGTTAAGGCATGTGTTGGCTAGAAGTGTCTGTGCATTGTGATTTTTGTAAGTATGAATCAGCTGGAAAGAGGTTTTTGGTTCAGCTACGTGATAACACATGTTTTGCATGCCATAGGAAGAATAAGAGCTCTCTGGGTTACATGGCCTAATCTTGTATAATCTGTGTAATTTAAATGCTTTTTGTGTTAGAGAGTACTTAAATTCCTGCTTTGGTTACTCTTCAAACATGTTGTGTGGACATCTTTTTCTTTTTTTATTGTATCTGAAAGGACAATTAAGTAAATTTTAAAAAAAGTAGTTACAGTATATCCATGGAATAAAAAGATTTTTGCTTTAATCAATTAAGTTGACTTTTTTTCTTATCAGCCCATAAATACACTAATGTTCATGAAAACAAGTTTTGCAGCTTGAAGTATAATTTTTTTGTTAAGTAATTATAGCAAAAGCAGAGCATCATGTGAAGCAGCTAAGTCAGTTCCATTGTCTGACTGCAGCTGCCTCCTTCAGCAATTTAACAACAACAACAACAAAGAGCATGCAGAGGAGAAAGGAAAACAGAAATGCTGCATTTAGCACACCACTGCTTTCTAACTACAAAATTTGAAACTCTTTTTTTTTTTCATTCAGATGTTACTTTACTTTTCTTGAACTGGTGTCTCAGCTCAAAGCGGAAAAGAAATACCAACAAATTATGGCAAATAGGTTAAAAAAAAAAGAAATAAAATGTTATTAGTAGCGCCTAAACTGGATAAATTAATACAGAACAGAGATGGCTGGATTGAAAATGGAATATTGGTGGAAAAATCTTTAGGCCTTGATCAAATGTTAATTAAAAAGTTACTACTTTTCCATATGTTCTTTGGCATGAGTTTCAACCCTGTACACAGGCTGAGTGGATAGTAGGTTTATTCTGCAGGTTTTTGCATGTAAGTTGTAGTCTGCTTTGTTATTGAAAGGAAAACATCATGTTACCTTCTACTGAAAGGTTATTCACTGAATTTCATGATGTTAGAAGGTTCAGCGTGGTGTTTGTTTTCTTGTGAACCTATGTATCTATTTTTGTGGTAAGCTGAAAAATAGCTTGTTTAAATACAGCTTCCCTTGTATCTTACTGATATTTTTCTTGTCTTTATGATGACTTGATACGTTTTTGTATGGAGATTTTGAGACACAGGGAGACTGTCCTGTTTCCAAACTGTAGTTAACACTACAATAGTCATTAAATGGGTAGACTGGCTGTCTTTAATTCTGTGGTGTGTCTTGTACGCAGGCTTACAGGTGTGGTTGTTACTATGTAGAGTTTGTTTAGTTTGCATTTTGATAAGAAAGGTGTAAGCATCATAGTTTTGTTCTCTGCTCTATTTGGCCATCCAACTGACAAAACGCTCCTGCCTTGTAGAAAGAGCATCATGCTCACCTTTCCTATCTCATTAGCAGTGTCAGGATGCTTCCTTAAACCTGCCTGTTGGCTGGATGTAGTGCACGTACTAAATTGTGTGTGTGTGTGTGTGTGTATCTATCTATCTGCTTAATGTTCTTGACCTTTTTTCATATGCAGCAACCTGAAGATACAGAAATTAGGGTAGTCCTGTCAGGATGTACTCTTTGAGAAAGTCACCAGGTTTTTGAATATGTGAACAACATATTGAAAGAAGCTATCAGTAGAACAATTTTGATTATAGACAGCTATGAAATATGAGATCTGCTGCCAGTTCTTGAAGACATTTGAGGAAGCCTCTGCCTTTTCTTTTTGTGCTAATGAATTTACCCCATCCCATGGCCCCTGCAGAGTTTTTTTTTCTCAGCTCTCATTGTCTTTCCATATTTTCACTTGCTTATTAGATTACTCTGGTTTCTTTTGTTACCTCAGTTGCCTTTTGTGCTACTTTCCTTGCTTTTTTTCTTCTTTTATCTCCAGATGCCTTTAGTATTTACAAGCAATAGAGTGGTTTCTTGTCCACTAGCTCTGTCTTGGATCCATTTTGGTTTGACTTCTCTAAGCTTCTACTCTAAAAAAGCTGCTTATTACTGTGTGTAATGATCTCTCTCTGACCAAACTCCAAGATTTGTTGAGTATCCTCATCTGCCTTAGTATCTTTGCTCTTCAGACTAGTAATTGTTCTGGGTTTTTTTTTTTGGCATGTTATTTTTGTTATGTATTAATGATTTTGTTCTTGCCTAGGTTTTATCTAGTCTGTTTTATTTTTCTGAGGATGGATGATCCTTGCAGATTTACAGTCCATTTCTAAGTATTTATTATACTTGTGGTCTAAAAAATATTTTACTACTCCTAGATTTTCTTTTGTACTGTTCCACATCTGAAATCTACTGAACTTGCTCAAAGCCTTGTAGTCTAATAAGGAATTCTACTGTGTTTTAAAGTTTTAATCCTTTTCAGCTATCTCCATTGTTCAGACTTTCAGTCTGAGGCCAGATGGATTATTTTATTTTTTCCTTCTTCTGGGCATCTCAAATCCAGGCCATTTTCAAGCAGTTACTTTTCTTTCTTTAGTACTTCCAGAACTCATGGGTGGTGATTTTTTTTTTTTTTTTTTTTTTTTCCCCCCAACACAGATGGGCCTGAAAAACAGATCTATATTCCTATCCCCCAATGGGATTATTTTAAATGTTATCTTTCTCCTAGGAAACACTGCTGTATAAGGTGCTGCTATGGAAGCCTTCCTTTAAACCATTCAATTTCTGTTTTATCAAATTAAGTGGCCTTAAGTACCCTCTAAAAATGCAGAATCTGCAAAACAAATAACCCATATTTATATTCTATGGTTAAACTTAATAGTCCTGGTTACTTTAGTTAATGTTCAAAATGCCATCTACTTGCTTATCAGATATTCATATAATTATTTCTGTGTTGTTCTGCACACTAGTGGAAATATAGTCAGAGCATTCTTGTAAAAGCACCAGTCATGTTTGCATTAGTAAAGTCCTAAAGTGTTCAGTTCTCTTGTGTGGTCTGTGGTGAGCTGATTGCTCATATTTTGGTTTAATAGCCTTTTCTCCGTTTCTTGCTTTGCATTTTTCTGATACTGTTGACTTGTACTGACTCACTAACTTGAAGCTTTAAGGGCTTGATTGCTGTTGCATGTGGAAAACAAAATGCATAAAAGCTATAGGTGTTCTCCTACAGAGGTTTTTTCCCCCCGAACAGGGACAGGTACAGCATATACATTTAAGGCTAGACAGTGCTGCTCTTCTCACAGCCAGGAGGAAGGGAAGAAAGTGAAGGAGGAGGAAAAGTAGGTTAAGCTGTTGTGAATGAGGTGAGTTTGGGGTGATAGTTGAGTGATGGCAATTGTTTTCCAGCTTGTTCTGTCCCAGTGAGCTCTCTTTTCCTTTCCAAGTCCTTGATCCTTAGGCTTGTCACATCACTTGAGCTTCCATGTTCATTGGTCCTCCATCACATGCACACAGGGGATAAAAAAATAATCCATCCACCTAACTAAAGCACGCAGAAGAGATTGTCATCTGGTACACTTAATTGTTGTTAATGTTTCATCAACATTTATAAAAATGCGGTGAGTTTGCTAAGGCAACAAAAGACATCTTCCAAAAGTTAGTCTGCTGCTACTCTTCTTAATTTGGCTTGAGGGCACTAGTGAGTGCTGGTGTGGGATGAGTCCTCCTAGCACATGAATACCTCCAGTAATCCAGGGACCTGGTAGTGTAGGTGACTGTCTGGACTGTATCCAAGGGGACACAGCTGAGATTTCTAGATTTGATAGGACTTGCTCTCAGAGTACTGGTAAGCCACAGCATTTCCAGCTTGACGACTTGGCAGTCATGGTGATGGAAACTGGCCAGATACAAAGCCCTGAAGTGACTGTTGCCTGGCCAAAGGACAGTAACACAGCTGTTACTTCTAATGCATGTGAAAGTGGGCCTGTTTATATGATCTGATAAATAC
Organism: Scolopax mira; assembly: GCA_004320125.1. NCBI lineage: Eukaryota > Metazoa > Chordata > Aves > Charadriiformes > Scolopacidae > Scolopax > Scolopax mira. The sequence continues at coordinate 98,387 of BJBW01002169.1, read as the reverse complement.
AGGTTTAATGTTAAAAAGTCACGGCTTTTGATTGCATTAATGGTGATAAGGGAGCAGTGGGGAGAACGAACATGAAGTGTGACTTAGTTTGATATTGCCCTTTTATAGTGTGTGATGCTCAGAAGGATTCTGTTGTCTAGGTAACAGGGTCTGTACTTCATTTCTTAAGAAAGATGGAACAGATGTTCTTGCAAGAAGCAACCAATTATCACCAGTGAGAATACTGGCAGTATTTAGACTAATTGCTCTGTTGTTGCATAAAGTCCAATTCATATGCTATGAATAGTAAAGAAAATTTAAAGGAATGCGTGGCTTTTCCTGAATGAGGTTTTTGAAAAATACTTGCTGTTTATAAAATAGCAGTCATCAGTGTGTATTTTTGCACTTCCATTTTATCATTATATTTTCTTCAATATTATTCAGTCTTTTTATTTGGTATTTGTAACATCTCTCTCATGATCATTGAGTCCTATTGCTCTGTCCAATTTGTTATATCACATTAATTTATTTTGTTTGTTTAAAAGACCTAAAAATCTGAAGGATGAAAGGATGATTCCAGTGGAATAAGAGACTGGGGGACCTTTATAAGTCATGTAGATCTATTCTGATATATATATATTTATTTTTTTTTTGGTGGCAAAATCCATGCACAGCTACTCAGATGGGGACTGTGCTGTAAAAGGCTGGGCCAAAAGGGAAGCCATATAGACATGTATATAGATGAAACCTTGCAATGTGCTGCTTAGGTGGGAACATAGCATGTGTGTGGTGGGATAAGCAGTTGGTGACAGTGTCAAGAGAGAGAGAAGAGCTGAAGGGGACAGTGTGGAACAAGAAGTGCCTGAGAGCTATCACTGCAGCACTCATCAGCAGTGTGCTTGGTTTTAGGAAAGGTTGTGATAAAGTAGCTTCACGTATGAATTAAAGTCTTTATTGTGCTTATGGATATAGCTTTGTCTTTCTGTGAGATTATTGTAGTCTACAGCACAGGATATGCTCTTGTCTTTTATAAAAGATTTGGGGGTGAGGTGGATATATGTTTTTATACCTTTGGGTTAAAACACAATGCTGAATATTAAGTAAGAAGAGAAGGCATTGGGACCAGATTCTCAGGATGCTGTTAGTGGCCTCAGCAAAGCTAAGCCTTAACCATAATGGTTAATGCATTATAACAAAACATCTGGCCCCTTGCCTGAACTTTTCCATGTTTCTTGCCAAGTATAAAAGGTCTATTCTACGTTTTTGAGGTAGGGCATTACAAAAACATGTTTTCTCTCTTGGCAATAATAGGATAAAGGAAGAATCCTTGACCTACTCTTTTATCAGCTCCAATAAAGGACATGCTGTTTTAACTTCGAACTGTGGAAAATGTCATAACGAGTGGAAATAAAGTGCATGTTGCACTTCTTAGATTATTTGGCTGAGTTATCCTATTGTATAGTAGTGACATGTTGATCAGGACAAAATGTCTTATTACATTCTGTTATTTCAATAACCATTGTAAAATATTTGCGGTCTGAGTAGGAAAAAAATACTACTTGTTGGTTTTTTTTAATCCTCTTTACCAGGCTACTTGCATGTAACTTCTAATCTTCTGCTGTCATCCTTCCTTCAACTCTGGCTCCTGACTCTCTTTCTGTGAACTCTTCTGCGTTCATCCTCTGTAATTTAATGCAGATGATGCATCTGGTTGCATAGCTGTACGTATTAGCTTGTGTTGCCTCTTCAGTCAGGGACAAGGCTACTTAGATGTTTGTGTTCACTAGCAGAACTGCTTTTTGTTGTCCTTGTCAAATGCTATTGTCTCTCAAATTCCTATTCTAAACCTTTTCTTTGACGTGTAGTTTCTTTGTATAGTATCCTTCATATTCCATTGCTTAGACTTCCTTATGCTATCTAATGTGTAAGTAGTCATGACTTCTCATATTCTTTTGTTCCTGCTTGCTTTTCTGCTATTGATACACTTTTTTGTTTCTTCTTGTGTTTCCCTATTCTACCAGACAGTCTGTCAGCAGCAATAGTTACTACTTTTGCTGCTTCTTTTGTACACTAGAGTGCTTATAATAAAATATTACAACAACTTCTGCAGATTTTTCACCTGCTTTTGTGAACGTTTTCTCCATTTTTACAGTTTATTGTATCACGTATTGTCAGTCTCAGGTCCTTTTCACCACCCTTGACATACTCTTTGAGCCCTCTTTTTCTGCCTTCCCTTTTCATACACATCTGACTGATTTTATTCCTGAAGGCCATGCTGAAAGAAAAATAGAATTTGACAGGTACTATATATTTTTCCATTTTCTATCCTGAAAATAAAAGCTACTTCCTTATGCCCCTTTTCTCTGCAATGGATCCATTCTCTTATGCCTCACTTTCTCTTCTTTCTGACCTTCTGTTTGTCACACAGACATTAGCCTGCTGTCTTAAGAAACCTCACTTCCATGCCAACTAATGCTCAATGGAGGAGAAGAGGGAGGGCACATTTGCCAGAGGGTTGCTGGGACTCTTGACTTTGTGCCAAGGTTAGGAGTGGTAGTTGCTGTGTTGGACACTTTGCTGTGCCTCTCTTCCCCTTTGGCATTTTCTATATTTGCCCTTTGCTTTCCCCTCCACTAGTCTTTTTGCCTCAGTCTTGTTTTTCCTACCTAGTTCATTCCTTTTTTTCTACTCTGTCCCATTTCCTACTCCTTGTCTCACCAACACCATTTTTTTGCCTATTCAGCTTTGCTAGTGCCCCCTGGTTTCCCCCCCTTCCCTTCTGTTTCCACAGCCAGCCATATTCCTTACCACTGATACACTGTGGGAGTCCGTGGATCCTTCTCCCTTTGTCCAGTCTCTTCTCTAGTGTCCTTCTCCAAAGGCTTGTGTGTCTCCCTCACTGCTGCCCATGTCCCTCTCTTCCTGCTGGCTGCCACATTCCTTTCCTTCTACTTGGGGTGGTTCTCCTGACCAACCCTTCCTTCACCTTCTTTCTATGTCTCCTCTTTCTGAAGTCCCTTGCCCTAGAAAAAGTCAGCCTTCTCCTCAGGGATTGAATTCAGTGGGAGAAAAGTGGGGGAAGCTTTCTGCTTTGTTTTAGTGCCAGAGCTGTCTCTAACATGCATCATTTAACAGCTCTAAAGGTCTCATAAGTCCGTTTCTACAGACTATGCACAAAAAATGTTTTTTCCCCAAGGGAAAGTGAAGCATCAGATGGCAGTTTGATCATACAAAAGTACTTAGCCTGGTTTTGTTCCTTTGCTAACCTGTGCAGAAGTGCAAAACGTTAATACTGAGTAGCTTGTGTGATTAAATTATGTGTGTGTCTATCAGCATTGAATTTTAATGTAGTGGAAATGGGAGGGAAACAACCCTAGGCATTTACAGGCAGCAGTGGCTTCTTAAACGATCTTTATTCCAGCTCAAGGTGAGGGTAGGGGGAGAATCATCGAATCTTCATCATTATTCTTCTGGAAATAGCTCCAAGTTCAGAAGCAGTCAAAAAGGCAAATTCAAAGTCACTAGAATGACTTTAAAGTGAGTTATTGAAGTCTGTGAACAAACTAGACTCGGATCAATCTCATAAATCTCTGGTGCATTCAGATGTTGAGTGTGTGTGTGCCATTCTGATTCCACCTTGGAAAAGGATACACTAGCACTAGAAAAGGTGAATAGAAGGGAAGTCAAGAAAGTTGGTGATACAAAACTACTTCTGTATCAACAGAGACAAAATAGGCGAGGAATCTGTGAGTTGGAAGGGGGGCAAGCTGAAGGAAGATGTGGGAGGACTAAAATGACAGACTTTTATGGGAAAGTAAATTAGAATCATAGAATCACAGAATTGTTGGAGTTGGAAGGGACCTTAAAGATCATCGAGTTCCAACCCCCCTGCCCTGGGCAGGGACATCTCCCACTAGAGCAGGTTGATCAAAGCCCCATCTGACCTGGTTTTGAACACCTTCAGGGATGGGGCATCCACGACTTCCCTGGGCAACCTGTTCCAGTGTCTCACCACTCTCACAGGAAAGAATTTCTTTCTGGTGTCTAATCTAAATCTCCCCTCTTCCAATTTAAAACCATTGCCCCTTGTCCTGTCACTACACTTCCTTGTAAAGAGTCCCTCTCCAGCTCTTCTATAGGCTGCCTTCAGATATTGATAAGCTGTTATAAGGTCTCCCAGAGCCTTCTCTTCTCCAGGCTGAACAACCCCAGCTCTCTCAGCCTGTTTTCATAGGAGAGGTGCTCCATCCCTGTAAGCATCTGTTTATTCAGTATTTATCAGAACAGAGGAGCTAGGGCAACTGCAGGAAGATAGCTAATCTCTCCCCAATACTACTTAATTTTGAAAAACGGCTCCTCAGCTTGTAGACATCAGGGATAGGACTAAGTTGGGGAAGAGGAATGTGGTTGGGGGCTAATAGAGCAAATGCACAAAACCAGTGAAGGGCCTTAATTTAAACTGGCTCCTAAGTGGCTTGCTGGAAGCAGACTGCACACACTGTGGAAGACATGTGCTTTCTGTGCTGCTTTGTGTTCTTTTCCTCAGCATGTGCCCCAGCTATACGAGAGGCAGGGTAGTAAGCAGTCTTAAGGGATTCTCGACTCTGAATCAAGTACAGCAGCTCTTGCTTCTGTTTGTTCCCATAAACCATGTAGCCGTTTACAAGAACGCCACTGCATACAAAACATGTGAGAGCTGCTGTATTTCTTTTTTTCCAAGTACTCTGAAATTGTTCTTCTAGAAGGAAGATGTGTGTAAATGAACTCTGTCATTTTGGTTAGAATTATAAAAAAAATACTTGATACCACTCAACGAGAGATACCAGGTTTGAAGGAGTTCTGTTGTAGGTCTTGAGAATGCCTTCCAATTTTCATTTCTGCATAATACCTGGGACAGTATCTGCACTCAGTTCTTAGGAAGAAAGTCTAATAGTGAGTGTCCATGGTATGTTGTTTCCATGGCCATGTGGCTTTTTCTGACTTGGGCAAAAAGTCAGTTCAGCACTTGTTTGCTGTCACTTTAGAGACAGACTATATTCAGTGGAAACTTAAATGCAGAATGCCATATGTCTAATCTCTCATGGTGGTAAATATTAACCAGTTTATACTAGTTACTAGTTTCTTCATCTTATTACCTACTGTTGTTTCAAAACCTCTCTTACAACACTGATGTTGTTCTGAGTCCTTATAGGTTTCCCTAACTGCATATTTGCTATACTTATTTATATTTGCATCTTTTTGCTTACCATATTTTGTGAATTATATTAAGCCATTTTTGAGCCTTCCCGAACTGTATCAGTCCTTATTGGGGGAAATACTGATTTTGCTACATTCATTGCCTTATTGGAGAACTTTTCATATTTAACTGAAGAATGAGGAAATAGCAGGCTTTAGATTACAAACTGACTTTTTTTTTAATCCAGTTGCAGTCTGATCCTGAGAGTATGAGAGGAATCTTGTGGTAGGCGTTTAATGACTTGGGAGGCCGCCAATGAATATCTTGTTTTAGCTTGCTTCACACATTAGCTTGTCTAATGTGTGGCTAAAAAGATTGCAGAAAATTTGGGTAAAAAGTGAAAACCTATGAGCAAAAGCAGAACAAATTTAATAGGTAGTTGTGTTAATAAGCACTAAGAATGATCTATGTGTGCTTCCCGAGTGAAATGCTGAATCTGTAAGTCATGGAATAGCAGGTTAAAAGGGACCTCATGGATCATTTGATCTAGCCTTATTGGCACAGGCACAGTCTAGACAAGAAGGCCCATCACCCTGTCCAGCTGAATCTTAAAAGTGCCCAATGATGGGAGATTTACCACTTCCTTGGGGAGAGTATTCCAATGGCTGATTCTTCTTATTGTGAAAATTCTTCCTCTTGTGTCCAATCAGAATCTCCCCAGGATTGGCTTGTGTCATCACCCCTCCATATTTTCCACGTGACTCCTGGTAAAAAGGGAGTCTCCATCTTCTTTGTAGTCAGCCTTTAAATACTAGAACATGATGATAAGGCCTCCCCTAAGCCTTCTTTTGTCAAGGCTGGACAAATCCAGTTCTCTCAGCCTTTTCTCAATTTTTCTGGACCCTCCACATCTTTTTTTCTTTTTTTTTGTATAGAGGGGACTAAAACTGAACATAACATTTCAGGTGTGGCTGAGCAGAGTGGGATAATGACCTCTTTATCTCTGATGGTGATACCCTTGTTGATGCAACCCAGCATCTTGATGCCTTGCTTTGCCACAGCAGCACACGGTTTGCTCATATTGGCCTTGTTGTCCACCAGGACTCCCAGGGTCCCTTTTCACAGAGCTGCTCCCCAGCCCATTCTGCACTCCTGGCTTATGTTTTCCCAAGTGCAATACCTTACATTAAATAACTGTCAACAGACTAACTACCTCTATAATTCTTGAGTAAAAGCTCTGAAAGAGTAATATTCTTAAATTAATCCTATTCTGAAACAGTATAGAAGAAACCTGATGGTAAAACTGTGCCATTTTAAACAGACCTGAGTTAATGAAAGGAAGTTAACAAAAAAATACTCACATTCTCTCCTCCAGTCTGCAGGCCCATTTTTCACTTGCAGTGTGGTGTTAGACTCAATTTATACTTGCAACTTTAGGTTTGTCTATTAGCTTGTTTAACTAGAGGTAAGACATTAAAGCAGATCAGTTGAAGTACATCAAACTTTAATGGATGCTGTCATTCAGAACTAAAGCAGTTTTAACTGGATTCCCATAAGGAACAGAGATTTAATGTGCTTAATATGTTTTGAATTCATACCTCTGATTTGATTTCATTTTCCGTTTAAAGAAGACTTGAATTATAAATTATATATTTAAACTCCTGCCTGCTCCTCTGGAGTAAGTAGAAGGAGTATGTATAAAGAATAATCATTAGGGGGGTTTTCCTTTTTTTTTTTTTCTCTCTCTTTAAGTAGGTAACTTTTTTTTTAATCCTGAAATTTGAAAATACCTACAATTTATGCCACATGGTAGTGTTCTGAAAACACAGTCCTATGTACAATATTACATTATTCATCCTGAAAAATCTACTATTTCTTCAATTTAACATCATGAAGTCAGGACTTAGCAGAATTCTATCCTGGCTGGAGGTTGCTGTTGTGTTGGTGAATCATCTATCAGTGTTTGATCCGTATTAGGGCATAGACACTTGATTTAATTTCTTTTCAGTTTCTTAGAGCATTGGCTTTATGCTGACTGCCATCGTAATTTTTTTTTTTTTCAGTTTTGAATCACAGAAGAGTGTATTACCAGGGTGGGAGTCTGGTCATTGTCACTAGTACAACACAAAAAGTTGTTGGATGAAAGTTTTTTCAAGATCTAGATATTATTTTTGTGGTAACTGTCAAATAACTTGTATTATAATTTTTGTTGTGTAGTTCGTAATGTATAAACTGTGGAAAATAGAAGATTATATTAAAAAAGAAAATTTAATAATAAAAGCATTAGTCATAGAGTTGGATAGAGGAGATAGTAAGTAAACTTGAGGAATAAAGGGGAAAATAGGTTGAAAAAAATATTTTCTATGGGGGTTCTTTTCAGGGTAACATTGTAATCACTATCTGATCCTTTTTATGCCCTTTTACAAGGGTTTTGGAAAACTTCAGTTGCTGTTTGTTTTCAGTGAGATACTGTTTAGGAACAAGGTGCTAACTGTTTGCCACGAAATCAGAAACATACAGAAATGTTAGAATAATCACTGCAAAGAAAAATCTAGTTCAGTTTAAAGACCTACACTGAATGTGAAGGTTTGTGGGAATACGTGATGCTGCTTCTGAATTTTGAAGATTTATCAGCAGAAGTGCGTCATGTGTCCTGCCCCATTGTAAAGACTGTTCTAATATAGCTTTAGGTTCTAACAGTTTTGTTAGTTTGATGGGAAATTTCTTTATCTTCTTAGTAACAGAAGAAATGTATTTTCCAGTCAATCAGGAAGTGAATTCAGGGTATCTTAAAATGTTCAGAAATGACAGACATTCCATATTGCCTCTTAGCAGATTACTTTCTATAGGTGTTTTCAATTTACTCGTTTGTGTTATCTAAGTGGATGAATGTTCTTTTATTTTATTGTAGGCCAAATAAAGAGTAAAATCTCTGTAGGGAGAGAGAAAGCTTAAACTTCTCTATACATTTCAATTGGGAGGAAAATGGTTATTGTTAAATCTGTCAGACTTTAATACTAGTTGTATTATAAAATAACAGTTTCCTTGTTTGGAAGTAATTTTACTATAGTTCTTTCTTACTGTTTAAAAGGTCATGCCATGATATACCATGGCATAGTAACTATGAAATTGGGAAAATCATTATACTTGTATTTCTGCTTATGTTCTTCAAGAGAAATGCTAAAGTTACTTAATTTTCTTTTGCTGGAAACCTCAAGAATTAAAAACGCAGCTACCCTAGTTTCTATTCCTTTATTTTAGTTAAAATATAATACTTTTGAAAAGTCTTTTGCCAAGCTTTTGTTTCAGAATAATAATGTTATTTAGCAATGCCAGACCATTTTCAGCTCCTGAAATGAAAATATTTATAGAATAAATACTTTCTTAATCCTTGTCATAGGAGGAGGGTGGAGTAGGTTTTTGTCCTCTTCCTGTGCTGACATTTGGCAATTTGCTGCCTAGATTCTGTTCAGTGTCTTTTTACGTACTTATTTTTAAAACTTATATTATCTTTCTCTTGTGGGAGTTTGCAGCCCTCACAGTTCCGGGGCAGCATGTTTTAGTGGGGTGGAAGCATGAAGAAAGGAGATTGAAACTCCTTCCAAATCTGCTCTATGCTCCCTTCAATGTGAAGGACTGCTTGGGATAAAACTGATGAACATTGGATGCTTGTGTAGGAATATTAGATGGAAGAAGAGAGTCTGCTTAACCACATGCTCTAAAATATTTTACCTTTTTACTTTTCATTTGGAGAGTGCATTGTAAACTGAGGCAGCACTGTAACAGTGTCCTCTCTCAGGTTTAAGCTGACACTTAAACTTTTAGCTTTCTTCCTAAGTTCTTTGGACAGTTGTTTATTTGTTTTGTGTGTGTGTGTTCGTATCCATCTTTATATGTTGCCTACATCTTTTTGTGAGAACTCTTATACATGTTCCTGTCACCGACAGCTTGTACCGGGAAGGACTGCTCAATGAACCAACAATGTGTTTAGTTTGAAGCTATTACTATGTAAAGACTTATTTAAATTTTTTTTAAATTTTTTTTTTTTTTTTTTTTACTTATGGAGTAATTCTCTAAGTGGGATTTCTCCAGCTAGAAAAGGGAATCCAAATTGGAAAATCCCAAACTTCAGAATCAATTGGGTCACTAAACAAAGCTGAATTTTGAGTAGGTTTTTTTTTAAAAAAACACAGAGTTCCCCTCTTTTTCACTTCTTCCTAATAACTTTAGGAACTTTCTTTCCTAATAACCTGTAGCACAGTTAATGAAGGACTATTCTTACAAGTTTAATTAAATTAATAGCTGCGTGGTTTTTTTGTTGTGTTTTATAAATTTTTATTTTATTATTTTGAGAGGCCTATATATGCCTCCTAAAGGAAAAGCTGCAGCGTGAGCTCGGTATGGTAGAAGGCATTAGAGAGTCTATGTAGAATGTATAATATTAATAACATGGAGGGGAGAGGGTCTAATCTTGATTAATAACATCTAAATTTTAAAAGAGCTTCTGAAGGGGTAAATGATGATCTTTACATTCATTTGAAAACCCCAGCTTCAATTTAAAACCAGATTCAGTGACCTTAGAGCCTCTGAATCTATTTATCACACAAGAGGTGGCTTTAAAATTCTGCAGCGTACAGCTGTTTTCAGGAGCAATCAAGCTTGTGCTTTGGTCTTTCCTATGACTTCTTATGATCCACATCTCTGTCAGTTAAAGGTTTTGGTTGTAACCGTGAAAATGGTTAAGTGCATTTCCATTAAGGAAACTACCAGGATTGTTTCAGATCAGCTTAACTACGTAGATCGAAAGACTGGAGTAAACTGCATGAGAGACAGGAATACTTCTTAGATAGCTGAGATTTCTTGGAATAAATTTCTGGAGATTAACAGTTTTGTCTTCACTGACACAGAAATATGTGTTTACTGCAAGATTTACTTGTGTAAGTAGTGAGAATAGTGTTTGTCTTTCTGTTTTCTCTAATTTTTCTTAAGTTACCTTCACAGTGAGATGAAACTCTGTCCTCACCCTGTTCGTAGGTGGTAGATAGAAAGTGTTATTTGTCCTATGGTGAAAAAGTGTTTCTGTGCAAGAGTTGTTTCCTTGAGGAATGTACTGTCTGACTATTTTTAAATGTGCTAAATGCCTTCATAATTGATCATGTTGTTTACATTAGGAACAGTGTAACTCTTCAGTCTTGCAGAAGTTGTCTTTTTCTTTGGGAGGAACAAGGCAGAACTTTCCATACCTCAAAGAAACAAGGTGCTTCCTATGTGCTCATCTACTTCACGTAAAAGTTACTGGTGACAGAAAACTTTGTAGGCTCAGTTCAAAGAGTTTAAACCAAATACCTGTAGCAGCTGCCTGTCAGTCAGTACACAGCCTTTTTCACCTGCTGGAAATGATCAATAAAACCTCACCAAACCCACCCTTCATGAAGGCCTCTATAAAAGCATGTACTACATAGGTGTTATATCCCTGAATCTAGTGGCTGACTGTTATATCAAATTAAATAATTTTTTTCCCAGTGATCACCAAGCTGCAAATGAGATTTCCCCTGCTATTAAAAAGCTATTCCTGAACCTTCCTGTTCAACAGGATGCCATCTTGCGGGGTAAATTTATCTGTAACCAGTTGTATCTGTTTATTCTTGAACCATTATTCCCATTTAGCGTAATTATGTCTTTCATCTTTGGTGCTCACGCCTTTGTGTTTTAGTGGATATCAATCTTATTTCCTTTCAATATTTGATTTATTACAGTAATTGAGCAAGCTTTTTCCTCCCTGTTGAGGGATGGATTGTTTGCTCGTTTGATCACCTCTCTTTCAGGGTGATTTCATCTCTGTGTGTGTAGGGTGAGCCGTTTGAGCATAGGTAAAGAAAAATATATATAGTATTTAAAAAAATAGATCACAGAAACCTTTATGTATTGATATCAATACATCTCTTTGTTTTCTCTACATACCTCTACTAGTATATCTAATATCACATTTTCCCTCTTAATTGTCTTTGTTTTATAGTAACCCAGTTCTGCCTTTTGTACCTTGCACCTGATGACTTCTCAGTCTGTAGTAGAAATTCTTGGTTAGTTTCCGAGTGCCTGAATTCAGACTTTGTGCTGTTAATTTCATCCTGTTTCTGTTACCCTTTGTTTATTCTGTCATAAAGCATTGTAAATATATGTTATCACATTTATTTATTGGGAATGCCACCTTTATTTAATCAGATAATTTTATTCACACTCGTGATTTTGATGCTAAGATGGGTTGTATTAATAATTAATAAGCAACACTTATTCTTTGGTAACTCTCCACATAGTTAATATATAGAACCTTGAAATGTCTTTTTAAAGTAGTTTCTTGCTCACCTCAAGCTTCTTCCAGTTGTCCTCTTTCCCATCTGACAAAGTAGTTACTGCCCTTATAAAGGGGACATTTGAACACAGATATTCTGCCTGTGTAAAACTCAGTTATCACAGAAGAAAATCAGGATAGTTTTGTTCTTAACATGTCTTTCTTAATAGTTTCAAAATTTTTTTTTTTGCATGCTTTGAACTAACAGGTCTGCAAATGCTTTGTCTCCTTTCCCTGTCCCTTTTGTGAATGTATGTGCTATATTTGCTAATCATATGATGCTGCATCTCAGTTCTGCCTGTGTTTGATTTGTGCTAATTTTCACTTTTTAAAATGTGAGGCATTTCCTTTATGTGTGTGTGTGTTCTTGCCATGATCAATATTGTAGCTGTCATTAAAACCTGAGGTAAAATATTTTAGATCTTTATTTTTGTCTTTTAACTGTATGATATCCCACTTTCTTATTCTTGTGCTCGCACACTCTTCTTGTGCTCCTTCTCTGGTGAGACAATCTTTTCTGTTTATTTCGACTTCCCATGCAAAGTCTAACTCAGCTTGACTGCTGACGCTTTACATTTCCAACGCTTCAAGCTTCTCTCCCAATTCTGTTGCCAGAATTTTCTCAGGCATCAGAGACTTTCCCGTCATGATCCTCACCCTTCCCCTGCTGTAAGAGACATTCGCTTGTGAGGGAAATGCTCAGTGTCCCTTGTGAGAGAACATACTCATCAGGCATCAGAAGAAATGACTAGCAGTTCTCCATCTACCCTGTAGCTGTCTGGAATCCTACAAGCTGTTTCAGGCTTTTTGAAAGAGCATTTTAAAATTTGACACCACGGCATCAACCAAGAGCTCTAACAAGCAAAGATGCTTGTATGATTCTCATGACCAGAAGAATAATTAAAAAAAATAATCTAATATGTTTGCAAGAAGTTATACGGGACAGTCAAAGTTGCACAGATACTGACAATTTAGAATGCTGTCCTTCTCAATGACTTTCTGCCTAACCTGCTTTGCATGCTGTTACCAAGAAAGAAATGTTGTGCAACTCACCTGAGAGACAGGTTTTTATTAGCACTTTACTGCAAAATGAGTATGATGGAACTTAAATTTTAGAGGAACATTAAGCTAAAGTACTATTAAAATATGATGCTGTGTTGACTTTGTAATAAATTCTAGCAGTGGCAAACCTTTTACATTCAGGTTGTTACCTTGTGACAAAATGTTGTCAGGCACGCTGGATCTTTTAATTACTAGGACAATATATTAATTTCTTCCTTCTAGCTTTAGAATTTAGAATTTGAATTAACCCAGTCTCCAAACGTATTTACAGTAGCTAAAAATACAGCGTCAGAACTTTATTGCAGAGGCTGATTGTTGGCCTTTGAGTGCTCTATTCTTCAGCTTCAGGTCAGACACAGGCATTCTGCGCTAGAAACTCAACACCTGTAGTATAACAATAATATGATGATTTCTTCCTCAACTTCTCATGTTTTTTTACAAAAATCTGTGTTTAAGATTATACCAATAACAGTTTGATTCCATCATGTGGAAAATGCTGGGTTTGGAGATAAGAATGCTTGTTTTGTCATCTAAGTTGAATCAAAAGAGGGTAAAAATGCATTAGAAATACAGTTATTTACAATGAGTAAGTTATGTCACTGTTGTTTTGGATAAGAAATTTACCGCTTTCCTTAATATGAAACCATCCTTTTTCACAAGTTGTGTGAAAAGGTTTAATTTTCATTTATTAATCAGACTGTTATGATGGATGGTGACCACTGCTATGAAGGGTTTCTCTGTGTGGATTGGAGTGAGCAGTGGTGTTTGAGAGCGGCAGAATATATGCATTCCTACCTTGTTCTCTTATGGCACCTTTCAGTTTAATATGCAACATTCTAGGCATTCTTTCTTTCTTATGCTCTACATAATATCTCTGTTAACTTGTTTATTATATGCTAGCATTTGATATGGAACTACATTTTCTTTGGTTGTTTCTTACTGCAAAGTTTTACTTATTTTGAGAGAATGTTTTATTTAATCTTTTTTTTTATAAAAAAAATCCAACCCAAGTTGGAATTATTTTATATTGCTGTTGCTGCCAACAGTGTCTTTAAGAACAATCTAATAGCTATTAAAAAAAAAGAACGTGCCTACTATGTTTTTTTTTCCTCACCTAGTTTAAAAATTTTCCTAAAATGAACTGTTTATTAAAAAAGGAAAGAAAAATGACAGAAGCATCACATTAAATCACTAATAGAAAACAGTTTCTAATATTACTAAAGACAAGGTATACAGCAAAATTTCTTGATATGTGTCACGAGAGACAATTTTAATCTCTAGGGTTTTGTTAGTTTATAATTCTGCAACTTTTTATTGTTTGTTAAGTGACAAAATGATTGTTGCTGTATCTCCTAAGTGATACCTGAGCATAACTATTGATCGGTCATTAGGGAGGAATTTCTTTCATAGCTAGAAATGCTTGGTGTTAGGGAGAGCAGAAAACAAAAGGAAAGCATTTCCTTCATGGTAGAAAAAGCATTTAAATGACGTAATTTGCTGGAAAACTGGAATACATTTAAGTGGTTGTAATAATCTTTAGAAGATTTCTTGTCTTGACAGATATCTGTATAGCCAAAGGATAATATAATTTAAAATTAATCCTTTTCCTTATTTTTTTTTTCCCCTCTAAAATAAACATCTTGAGTCTGTCTCTGTAATGTGAAAAAAGGGAAGATTCATTTCTCTCAGATGTGCCTTGGAACCCGTTTCATTTACTGTTTCGCCATTATAAATTGATTCTTGGCAATTTATATACTAGTGCTGCAGATGCAAGCAATTTTCAGATAAAACAGAAGCGATCAATCATTCTTGTGGCTGCGATATGGCGGGGGGGAGAAGTGATCCCATGGAAATTGATATTTTTGGGAGTACCGCTTCCCAACTCCTCCTGAGGACTGATTTAATCTGGCAGAAGAGTGACTTTAGCAGCGGTGCCTGCTTTAATGTACTGTCTAATTAGTCATGAGACCTAGTTTTTTTTCTGGCAAGCAGGAGACAATTTGGATTTATTTCTGGATTATAGGACAGTTCTTGAAATTGCCAAAAACGATTTTCTAATGGTTAACTTTTCTCTGAAAACGCCCTTATGTTCTGAGAAGAACCATACCTTCGACTTCCAGGCAAGTGAGGCAGGGCTCTGATGCAAAATGACCAAATTATTGGTCATTTTTATGGTCATTTTTTATTTATGACCAAATATGGTCATTTTTTATTTATAAATTTGGTGGTATTGACTTTACCACCAAATTATTGGTGGTAAAGTAACGTTGTGGGGATCAGGAACTGTGTTGTCCACACAAAGAATTGGGCCAGCTGCACGTTCTGGCATCCTTAAATCCCAATGTTAATCTTTGATAAGAGGTGTGTGTAATGACTGCGTGCTGGCATCTTCTCTTCTAGGGCCTGTTTTAGGTTGACTTGTTTGCTGTTTGTGCTCAGACCAGGTTTCTGGTGGTTTTTTGTTGTTGTTGTGCTTGCTTTCCTTAACAAGCACAGAAGTAACAAGAGCTTCTCTGTTTCTCTGCAGCTTTTACGAGAGTTGAAACACCCCAACGTGATTGCATTGCAGAAGGTTTTCCTTTCTCACAGTGACAGAAAAGTTTGGCTGCTCTTTGATTATGCTGAACATGATTTGTGGGTAAGTACACATCTCCCTGAGCGTTTGAGGTAGTGTAATATGAGCTTGTTCAAACTCAAGTGTGCGTGGCGTATCCGCACATAGCACAGAGATGCAGACATTTCTTGCTTTGTAATTAAGGGTCTAACTGACATCCTGTTCTTTGTACACTTTAAAAACTGCAAAAGGCTATGTAGAATTTTTTATAGTCAGATTGCATTTTGAAACAAAAAGAATTTTCTTACAGGCTTTAACTGGAGTTAAAGAAGGATTTCCTAAATTTAGCCCTTCTAAAATAGCGTTTGGAAATTATATTTAATATTTTCTTTTTACTACAGTTTTATGCATGCACACAGAGAACGGAAAAAAGGAGACTGAGTCCTCTCATTAAGATATAGTGGAAGTGATCAACATTCGATCATCTAATTCTAGACAGTGAATTTGTGACAGTATGAGTGGAAAGAAAATTAAAAAAGTAAGCACTGCTAATCTACTGATGGATTACTACTATGTTGAAGAGGAGTAGAGACTTAGATGTCTGTTTTTAAGTTTGCAGCAAAATAGGATATGATTTGATTTATTTTAAAGTAGAGGTGAACATCAGTGACATTGCGAGTTGAACTCAGATACAAACATTCAAGTTGCACACCTGTTGATACGATGTAAGTTGCTTGGACCTAGATTTGTGTTTAAACCTAAAAGATATCAAACTCTTAGTAAGACTAGTCAATAAGTTTTAAATTCCTTTGAAAATACTGCAAGGAGAGGAAGTGGTAATATTAATTGCAATACTACTTTTTAAGGCTTCAGTAATGTAGAAGTTGCTATAACTAGTGCTAGTGAAAAATTGCTTTTTTTTTTTTGTACTTAGTTCTCATGAACTAATTAATATGTATTTGTAAACTAATCTGGAAGGAAAGTAAACGTAGAACATGCAAAAAGATACTTCTTGCTCAGAACAAATGAAGTCATGGTATTTCATCCCTCTTCATATGCTTAATTTTTTTTAAAATTTTATTTCTCTTATGGGGTATCAGCTTTGTATTTTAAAACTTTTCTTCATCAAAGTTAAGTGTACACAGAATTTGTGTATTTCTCACAACTGGTGACTACGATGAATAACAATGCGGCAGCTAAAACCCTGTATGGACAGAATGTATTTGTGCATCTCATTTTATAGAACAGCCACAACAAACACATTTTACAGCTACATTGAATGGCATGTTTAAAACACCTTTTTTAAACATTTTTTATTTGAATTTATTTTGGGCATGTGTTTTTTACACTATGTGGTGATTTTTCACAGGATTTAACAGCTTTAGATAAAGAATTACTGCAGTCTAATGTTTGTACTACTCCTCACATCTGGCTGGGTATTGGTCGTAATCTCAGTGAAGTTAATTATTTTCTACTCTTTGGGACTGAAATGTTTGTTACCCTAGTTATTTGATGTGAACTGGTCTCCCACTTCCTAACTCTTTTTTGTTGTGTTTTTTTTTTTTTTTCTTTCTATGGAACATGCTGCACAAATCATTTCTCCTTTCCTGTATAATTGCCCATGTTTCCTCGCTTCTTAAGCTTTTGCCAGGAATTCTTTTTCCTCCCTTGCATAAAGTTAGTTATGTTCAAAGCACTCATGGTTCTGGCTTAACCTTGGTCCTCATATCCTTTACTGTCAGCACTTCCCAAACATCGCTCTTAATTCCCCTTTTGTCTCTTTTGCTCACTCCCAACTTTGTGTCTTTTTCCACGCTGCCCTCCTACACATGGAACAGCCTCCCAATTAACGTACGTAAAGATCCTTCACTATCCTCCTTCAAAAGAAATCCTGAAAATCCACTTATTTTGTAACGCATTTCAGTGATAACAACCACTTGTCATTCTGTCTGTGTTGTGTTGTGTTTTGCATTTCCTGTGCTTTACAGCTTGTGCCCTTTCAGCTCTTTGGGGTATCATAGTAGGGGACTGACACATTTTGTTATTGCTTAGCACCATGTGCTTCCCCAGCACTATATAAAACTAAAATACATCTATTCATTGTGTGTGTCAGTTTAGAAGGGTTTAAGTTTTGGAATTGTAGATGTGCTGTCCTTATAGAGATGTAGATTCCAGAGACCAATGGTGTTTCAAATGGAAGTAGCTTAGAGTTACTTACCAAAATTTGTCAAGAAGTATGGGAATTGTCCTTCTGTTCAAAGCTGCCCAGTTTTAGTAATTCCTATTGGCTACAATGAGGAGAGTAAATGCTCATCACTTACAAACATCAGATTAATTAAAATCATTACATTTTTCAGCTTCTGTACTGGAAACATTTGGCAAGAGATCAATAAACTATATTAGATGCTATCTTATTCTGTTCATTTTGTAATACTGAAAAAAGATTGTCCCATTCCAATGAGGAAAAGTGATTATGCCAATTAAGCTTATTAAAAAGTTCTTTTATGGTGAGCAAGAACTTTTTTTTTTCACTTTACATTTAATTTCACAAGGATTAGACTCCTCAAATCTGAAAATTGAGTATAGATCGCAGCATACTTTGGCTGTAACTTCAGTCGATACCATTACCAAGGGATGAAGAAAGCCATGCTAATTTGAACAACTTTTGACAGGTATTGATAAAGACTTATTATGTTGTTTTTGCCTACAAACATATTCACCATTTAATAACTAAACCTATCAAAGATTTTTCCTTCAACACTTCTCAAGTTACATTATACAAAACAATGCAAAGCCATTCATGAGGTTACAATAAAGAACGTCTAGGAAAACAGAAATTCTTTTGACCAATTGATTTATAACTCGTTTGCTTTAATTACCAAAATCCTTAGTGTAATCCACAAATTATTTCCTTATGATTTTTTTTGGCTATTAGTCTGTCAACTGGTAAAGTTCTTAGGCTGTTGGATGTGCCACATGTTTACTTACAGTGTATTGTCTACACTGTCATCACTGCTTATGCTCATGCTATGAAGTAAATGCAAGATTCCTTAGCTTGTACCTCAATGTAAAAGAAGCATCTGACACAAGGATAAAATTGTGTACATCCACAGATGCCATTGAATGTCCCATATATAATGGGCCACATCCTTAATTCCTGGTAACTTCCTTCAGTTTTACACCTTTATATTCCAACTGTTTGAAACATTCAGCTTCAGACGTTTATAGCCACAAAACCAACTGTCTCCTGTTCCTTCTCTTGTGAGGGACATTCTTTTTTCAATGTCTGGGATGTTTTTAATCCAAATAGTATTTGGGTTTTCTGCCTTGGTTAATTTATGTTGAGATAAAAATTGTAATTCAGATAACACATAGCTGAGTTAATCTTAAGTCCATGAGTGGAACTCACACTATTTTTAAGATACCTTTTCCAGTACACAGTCAGAACTTAATAGTTGTACAAAATATGCCTAGATGAAATCTTTCCAAGAAAGTGTAATTCCTTCAACTAATATGTGTATTTTTCTGCTGTGTTCAGTATTGACCTTTAAAAAAAAATGACGTTTTTAAGTGCATGATTTTTTGCTGTTTTATCACTGAGGAATAATTTATATTCCCATTTGATATTCATGTATGTTTTTATTTTACCTTAGTCCTAAATTGTATACTGCTCTTCAGAACTACTTATGTAAAGCTTATGCATTTTAACACATTGTTCAAATTTATATTAAATATGTTAAATGAATGGTGATTTGGAATTGGAATTTTTTTAGTTTGATCCAATTGAGATCTGCTCTGGAAGTGAATTCTATTTGTTGTCAGTGTAGTTACTTCTAGCCATTGGAGATATTGCAGTACTTAGTTTATCTTTGTTCCCAGTTAGTCTCCTATACTTTTACAGCATCAACTTTTTAGTATTGGAAATATTTCCTAATGCACACATTTTTGGCGCTGCAGATAAGCAGTCTGATTCCACGGGCTCTATATTTTTAAATGGGATTTTTTTATTCTAAGCAACATTTTGGAACTTTTTTTATATTCTGAATTGAAAAGGTGTCTACTTTTCTAGTTGTGGTACTGTATTAATTCTCAGACTCGTTTAATGTGTGTGTAATTTAAAAGCTTAAAATCACCTATGCTAGAAGTCTATGTGGTAACTTAAATCAGAAGCTTCTGAAATCTTTTTTTTATGCCTTATTCTGAAAAAGTGATGTTTTTATCACAGTAAAAAATGTTGAATGTGTTTTACAGCCATAAAAACATTGTTGGGTCTTAGTAAATGATAAAGTAAATGATTAAATGTTATTTGATACTATTGAACGGGATGAGACGTTCACTTTTTAAGACCAGTTAAACCATGCTTTTTTTTAGTGTTAGTTGAATGTTTCTCTCTTACGATTAGATTCAGGTGATCTCTGACAACTGATGTTTAGCAGCAAATACCACTGAGAAACTTGGGGTAAAATTAATCTTGAAACTGTCTCTTATATTAATAAAAATGTATGGACAGACTGGCTTTGTATTACATGAAATATTTGTAATGCATATATTCTGCTTTTTAAGAATGTAGGATAGAGATTATAATAATCTTCCCACATGTGAATTTCATAACACTAGCTGACTCTTTCAATATACAAATAAATATACTTAATTTCAGCTAGCAAGATTTTGAATAATGTTCAAAGCTCTTATGTGCTAAATGAAATTGTTAGGGGGTTGCATACTGATTTGTGCAATAAACTTGCATATTTGTTTAATCACATAAATGTTTTCTAATAGATCTGAGTTTTAAAGTCTTCAAATTTGGTGTAATCAGTTGTAATTATTACTTCCACTAGGTTTCGGTTTAGATGCTAGTTGATCACAGATACCCTTATACACATGAAAATACGTCTCTCAGTGTATGAGGGGTTTTTTCTTTTTTAGTTTCCTATAGTCATGTGTATGCTTTTGTTTTAATGCAGTCTTGCTCCATTAGGTGATTCTCCGTGCAGCCTTTCCTGTTGTGTATGTATTTGACGAAATAGGATTCTGCTAGCTGGCAAAAATATTAAAATACAAAATTTGTTAGGGCAGAAGAGAGAGAGCTGGAACAGTTTTTGATTGCTTTTAAGTTAGTTTTTATCATCATTACGGCATCTTTACTGCACAATTTATCACTTCCAAATATTATGAATAGGGGCTTTTTGATACTGAAGTGACTGTTGGCGTTCTTGCAGAGAGCAGTGCCATTCCTTGTCGATAGTTGTCTGTTCTGAGAATGCACTTGTCACGTCACAAAACTTGTTTTTTCTGCCAAATTGTAGGGATATGGGGGTAGTTTGTGGGTTCCTTTTCTGTACCACAAAGCGTGAGAATTGGAGGAGAGAACGAGTAAGAGCGGATGTCAAAGACAGAGGCAAGGGTGCAAAAGCATAAAGTGTGTGAAGAATTAATCGGAATATAGTGGCACAAATACTGAGTCTTTCAGATATAAACAGAAAGGGTCACTGAATTCTGATTATTTTTATTAGCATTGTATAGAGTTATTTTGATATATTTAAGTCTGAAAGATTTAGAAGACCTAGAAAGACCCCAGAAAAACCTGAGAAAATTATACTGAATCTGTCTGCTCTGTGCTTCAAAGTCTAGGTATTTAAAGCAAGTTGGCATTAGCAAAAGTTAGTGTATTAAAGCTTCTTTCACTGTTATTTAAATGTTGACCTCTTGTCACTTGGAATTGGATTTTTCATTAGGTAGTTTGGATAATGACATTCTAAAGATGATCCTTGATGATAGCAGTGTACTGGCATCATTTAGAGGGGAGACACTCAAGGCATAGTTTTTCTCCCCTTCTCTTTTTAAAGACTGTTATGTATTGATTGCTGTAATGCTCCCGAAACTGGAAACTTTGGTCATCGCTGTAGAAATACTTTAGCTACTCTTTGATTACTTTTTATTATGATTTTACTTGGGATATACCCTTGACAAAATTTTTTTAGTGTCTAAAAATTTGGTCTCTGAAATAAGTTCTAAAGGTAGGCTTAGGAATCTTTGATTTAATTATGAAACGGCAAATAAATGTTACTCAGGTTAGTTGGGTCTGTCTTTGCTTCCTCATCTTGAAAACAATGTATGTTTAGTTCTTATACTGCCTTTGATTTGGGTTTATTTTTCTGTAGCCTTTTAAGTGCTTTATGTGAAACACTCAATATTTGTCACTTTTGTTTGGATATTGACTGCTGAAGAGAGAAGGTGAAAATAGTTTTATGTTTAAAATGAGACTTGAAGCCATATAATTTCAGTCTTCCTCTTGACCTTGGCACAGATGTAATGTGTATCCAAGCTTCCATTTCTTCAATATTAAAATGTAATTTTAGTTTTTACTGGCGCGTTGACATAATTCTGTTTTTTTTTTCTCAAAAGTTGGATTAGGGATTGAATAGAAAGAAGGGGTTTTGCTAAAGTGTGGGAGGAAACAGACAATTTCATTCAGTAGGGAGAGGCATCTGCATTGACATGATTGCATTTCAATTTGATGGAGATTCAATTGCCTTAAGCAGTAGAACTCAAGAAATCAGGTCTTCTAGGGAGTTTTGTCTAGAGGTCTATGGGTCATCTCATGTCTGTTGAGGTGAGAGTTCACACTGTAACTTCACTTTGTCAGACATGCATAAAATCTCATTTTTAGCTGTCTGCTTCTGTGAAAACTCTTCAGGTCTGACTGAAGCCTAGTGGCTGGGGCAGTCACCTGGGGAACAGGAAATGCAGGTTACAATTCCTATCATTCCTGTAAAACGTTCCATACCTTTATTCCGTGTAAGGTTATAGTTGTGTTATGCTGTACTCGAGGGTGCACTTTGGGAGTTTTGAGGAGGTGAAGCTGGTAGACAATGCCTCATCCACTTGCACAGTGCAGTTATGTATAAAGCACATCCTAATTTGTGCTGTTACCTACACCTACTTCTACACCGGAGGTCTTGGATTTAAACTATTAAATGTTTTGACATGAAAAGAGCACATGTCCCTGCCATAGCTGAAGTCAGCATAATTGCTCAAATTAAAAAATTCTGTTAGCATACTTGTGTTGTTATGGTATCCTTTGCTTTGGAGCTTACTATACAGCTGATCTGTCTGATCTCCAAAACTTTTGTAAAATTGTTACTAACATTCATTTAGTTTTGTTCTGGTGCCCTTTTTAATTTTTAATTTTTTTAAAAATTTGAGTAATATTTTCCCACAACAGTGTTAAGGCCATATAGCTATTCTGAAAATATAAAGAAATAAGAAAAAGCTTGGGCTTGCTGCCTCCAGTAGAAGAGATTCTGTTCATTAATGGCACTTCTTTGTGCTACTGTTTCTTAGATGGACACTGCCATTAAAATTGCTGCTTAGCGTTGGTTGCATGTATTGATCTTTTTTCATGTGGCTAGTTGCATACAAGAAATTGGGTGACCTGATTTTTAACAAAACCCTTGAGAGTAGGACTTGATCACAAGCACTATGGGTTCATTCCAATGACGTGGGACAAATTCGGATTTCAGTTCCCTCTACTATTTGACCCTGCAGTATGTTTTTAGTTTAATTTTTGTTCAGTTCTATAATCTGAAGTGTGATGGGGTGAAGTTTGCAGTTTGAGGACAAAGTTCTATAGAGTCAGTTGGCAACAAAGATTTTTATTTGCTTTTGTAAGAAGCTTAATTTTATCTAATGGTGATATTGCTTCCTTAATAGCAAAACTATCAGTTTTAATTCTGCAGTTCAATAACTCCTTCAAGAAAGGAGCTTGCTTTTGACTTTTTTGACTTTTTCCTGGTCTTTTTGACTGGGACAAGCAATCATCGGAGCAAGACGATTTAGGATGTGTCTGAGTGGTATTTCAGAGGCAAATAAGAGCAAACTCTGCTGTCTTCTGGAGCGTGAGCCAGCGTTGGTAAGCGTGGTGGTGAGCCTCAGCTGGCACCTCTGCCTGGGTCGCTTGCTTAGAGGTGCACTGATTTAGTTAAGCTAGTACTGGTTCAGTGGTAACTTGCATACCTAAAGTACAGCATAAAGGCAGATTATCTGCTTCAAAAGTTCACCTAGGTGCTCCTGTGGAATGAGAGGAAGAAAGAGGGATGCTGCTGCTTAGAGTCTCTGCAGGAAACCTTTCCCTCCTCTACCCTTGTTTAAGTTTTGCCGGTCTAGATTAATAGTGTCTTGTTCCTGAGCAGATTCTCGCATTGCTTTAAATGTCTGCTCAGTCCTTTAGTTTCTCATGGGACAAAGCAAAGCACTCAGCAGGGTTCCCAATCTGTTGGAAGGAACCGGGGAGCCAGAGGTAGGGCAGGGGCAGAAACCAGAAGGCACCAGCCTGGTGCCATCGTGCTCCTTTCCTCGAGAGGTGCCAGAGGCAGAGCATTCCTCCTCTACACATCCATGGTTAATTGTGTCCCATGAGACCCTTTTACAATTTCATTTTCAATGTGCCTTTATTACAAGGAGTAATGTTTTGTGTGGATACCAGTCAGTTTTTAAATGGGTATAGAAATCCCTTCCAGTGCTTACATAGCGCTTACACCTTGAAAAAGGGCTGGGTCTGGATTTATGGATCTCTGTTGTGACCTTTGCTTCTTGGTGCTTCTGTACTTTTTTTTTCCATACTATTAAATAGTAAAGATATTTGGGGGTTTATGGTATTGTTACTACTTTATAGGTCATACTGTAATTGCATACGGAGGTCATTATCCGGTCAGCACTGAGTGGTACTGGAAGGTAGGGATTCCCAGTTGAAGTTTTGACACAGTCTTTTTGTGACATGACAAGAAAAAGCCTTTCTAAGGAGATGATCCCCTAAAGCTTTCCACTATAGATTTCAGAGTGATTGTACAATTAAAGGATGGGGTACTAAGAGCTTGTTTTGTAGAAACAAGTTTACTAGTCCTCATTTGTACATTAAAACCTGATAATTCTGTGTATTGTGTATTTCTTCTATTTTTTAATGTACAGCCATTACTGTTGTATGTATAGTAGTGGAAGGCTCAGTGGAAACATTGCTGTTGACAGGGAGCAAGCATGCCCTTGTTCTGATTTCCCCTCCCCGCACTCATCCCTCTTTTTATTTCTTTTTAAATAATACTGTCTACACCTTTGCTAAGCACAGTTTTACAGTGGCTGAAGTACTGGTGACAGCCAGAGGTAGCATTTGCCATGAGGAAATGTTAACCCATTACCATTTGCATTGGGAACAATAGTGACAAACTTGGCAGGGGGTGGTGGTGGAGGGAGCAGAGGTCTGATGAAAGCACAGCCATTGGCTACCTCTTTAACCTGGGGAGGGGGATGATCTTGAACTAGACAAATCCTATTTAAAGAATTGGGTAATTAGTAGTCTTGTCACTCTACAGATTAGCATTTTGAATCCCTTTCAGTAAAAATGCAAACTGCCTTTATTGTTTCTGCCTTTCAAAAAGCACATAATTGAGAACTATTTGCTTCTTTGAATCACCTTCCAAAAGGGGATTTTAATTTATTTTATTTTTTTAAATCTGGATGAATGGATTTAGCTGTTTGCTGAATGGCAATATGTTAAGATTGGGTTTGTGCCTTGCATAGCCCCACCTTGTCTCAGGATTGAAAAGGTAGAAGGGCCTCACCCCACTTTATTTGTTGTACAGGGTAGCAAACCCAAACCTAACCCATCATCTCCACATTGATCTGACAATAAATGTTAATTAGTTTATGAATATTTCATGATCTCTCAGCAATCTTTTCATGATCTTTTTTCATTCCTTCAACTGACTAATGCTGGAGTTCCTTTTTGCATTCTGTGTTTACAAGCAGTATTTGCCCTTCAGTGGGTATTCTGTAATCCAAGAACCACTAGCTTGTCATCAATGAAGTATGCAGCCAAAATTTGGAAGCAAGAATACAACCATTTTTAGATATTTGCACATGATCTCACCCTAGTGTTGGGTTTTTGGAGTTCCCCCCTCCACCTCTGCTTTAAATATTTTAAAAAATATTTAAATAAATATTTATTTACTCTCTCTCTACCTGTGATTCTGACTTAGAGGGGAGCAGTAAAATAGTTGCAAGCACTCTGTCCTGGGTGTTTGTGAAGGGGAGGAGGGAAGGTGTGAAAGCATGGAGTGTGGTCCTCTTTCTGGTAGATACCACTGGTTTGGAAGGTTCTGATCTAGCATCTGAGGGTAAGAGGATCCCAAATGAGGAGGGAGGGAGGAGAATGTCTAAGACACTTTACTGGAGGTAAGTAGCCAGTCTTTAGATATTAACAAAAGCTTGTCAGCTGTTTTTTAAATCAACTTGGAAAATAAAAATGATTTAAGCAAATTGTGAGTGTGTCACTATTACTTTTAATTGCAAAGTTCAACAAATACTGTATTTCATTCCATTATTTTGTATTAATAGCTTAAAAAAAACCCCAACAATAAGACAACAGAAAACCTTTCTACTTGTCTAAGATGCGTTATGTTTCTACTCATTTTATTTCTAGCATATTATCAAGTTTCACCGTGCCTCAAAAGCAAATAAAAAGCCGATGCAGTTGCCAAGATCTATGGTTAAATCCCTACTCTACCAGATCCTCGACGGAATCCATTACCTCCATGCAAACTGGGTGCTTCACAGAGATCTGGTAAGTGTTGTGTATTACCTGGTTAAGAAAGTTTCATGTGCGTGTTGTTGGGTAGGAGAAGAAAAGTCCCTATTAGTAATCTTGTGTATCGATCCCTGCAGCTCTTCCTGTTATTGTTGTAGAAGACCAACTGAGAAGTTAAACATGAAAACAAACTATGTTTTCACATTGTTTTTATCTGAGTCATCTGAGCTCAGACAATGATGCTAGATCCGGTAAAAGGATTGCAGATACCAATATCCAAAAACAGTACATGAGCCAGCTGGGTATATGTTGGTTGAACATTCTTATAAATTTGTGTATGACTTTAAAAAGGCATTTACGTAGGAAAATGATTGATACCTTTGTACATTGTTTGGCTTACATGCAAGTTACCATGAAAGCAAGTGAGAGAGTAGTTTTTTCATGGAGTATTTCTTTTCCATGTGGTATTTTCCTGACCGTGGGAAGAGAACTATGAAAGAGTTGTCATCTTGAAATTTCTCATGACCTGAAGTGGCTCTTTAAGTTTATTGCAGATTACAAGGGCAGCCAGTTGCCTTGTCTTCGTTACCCTTTTCCCCTTAAAGTTTCCCACCACTCCTTATACTTAAGTGAAGTGCTACCAAGGGCTGCAAAAAGAATACTATTATGGGTGTAGTGCTTGCTGACACTTGCACTGTACATGAAATTTTTGGCATAAGACAAATAATGTGATGGTTAATATGCCAAATCTGTTCTTATAGTTATGCTATTGTGACATCAGTGGAAGGTGTGGTAGCAGATGTAGTGTAATCTGTGTATTAAGCCACTGCTTTTCTTTGGTTAGTTTTCATAGTTGCCCCAGTAGGGATCAGAATAGGGATGCATGGCCAGAAACTTATAATTGCCACTTAAGCTTTGTTAGTCTTTAAAAGTAAATAGGACTCTTAATTAATTTTTGGATGTAGAGTGAATCTTTTCTTCAAAGATGTGAATAAACCTAAGACGGGCCTGGAATAAGTCGCAGACATCTTCCGAAATAATTTTTATTTTATTTTTGTCATAATACCTAATAACATTGGGGTTTCAGGTTTTGGTATGGACTTTTTTCTTTTTACCTCATTCATTGGTATTTATTGTCAATTTTTCTGTTGAATTCCAGATGTTGGTATTTTTGGGGGGGATTTTTTTTTTCCACCTTTGGAATAGCAGCTATGAGCAAAAGCAAGAAGCAAGTACAACTTTGATTTTCATGCTACAATTATTACTTTCCTAAGGAGACAGCTGTTGCTTTGGCAGAGTGCTGAGAAGTAATTAGATACAGCTTGAGAAGGAACACCTGAAAAGTCTACATTCAGCTATATTTAAGGGAAGTGTATGTGTTCATGGGACTATTAAATATATATACAGTCAGATGCCATACATGAACTTGATACCTTGACAGCAAATACAAGATGGTATCTAGGATAATAATAACAAATACCTTAGAAAATTTTCTTGCCAGTGTTGCAGTTTCCAGCCTGCAGCAGCGGGTGTTTTGCGTGACTAGTGCTGCTTCTTTACAATTCTTATCTGTTGATGTGTTGCAGCAAAGCTGGTGCCTGATGTCTCTGTCTTGTCTCTTGGAACTTTGGGAGGTGATGGTTGCTGTTAAAAAGAAGACAACTATTTTTCATGGCACTGGAATGATAGTGCTTGATTGATGTTGGCATAATTGAGAAGGGAGAGGAACAGAAATTTGTGGAGACTTAATGTGTTCTTGGTATGCGAATAAATTTACACTAATGGATTCTGGGATACCTCTGTGGAGAGAAAGGAAACCATTTATAAAATTGCATTGGTACACTGGTGATTTAAAGGTGTATTCAGAACCTTTTGCCTTTTAAAAATTGTTGTGGATTTCTAAAGAATTAATGTATTTCAAATAGTTATTTTTATCTTGAACACATTAAGAAAAAACCCAAATGTAATTCTGCATGTGTCCTGTCTGTTCTTGAAATTGGGAGTTAATGTAATCGCTTAGTAACCAATTTAAATTCTCAGTTAACCAAAAATTTTATATATCTCTAAGCTTTATTCATATGCTCATACCTGTGGCTTTTGCTTCTAAGAATAGTACCTCGGAAGTGATTTCACTGGGTTAAATTTCTTGTACAATGTATCAATACGAAATCTTCAGTGTTGTCTTAAGATGAGGAGCAATTTGTCTGGTGTTTTTCTCTTAGCTGTTTTAGTTTACATCCGCTGGAAAAATATTTTTCTATTTTGTGTAAGCCAGTATTTCATATCAAGACACCTTGTACTTTCCTGGTTTAATATAACTGTTCTTACTAATTTTAGCATGCATTTGGATGTAGACCAAAGATGGTGACATCCATAAAAGTCACGTTATGCTTATTTCATTGCCTTTTGAAAATAAAATAAGATTCTCAAAGAATATTTATCGTAATACAAGTCAAATTCTCCTGAGCCATAGAAATGACCTTCGGAATTCATTTAACAAATGTTGCAATGAAAAAGCAGAAACATGGGAGGTTAGGTATTTGCGAGAGTACTTGCTTGGAGGTATTCTTTAAACATTCTTTAAACCTTAATTTGGTGCTGCCTTAAATCAAAGAGTTTTTAAAGCAGCTAGAAAACCAAATGTGCTTTTCAAAAAAACCCTGTTCTCAATGGATCCGTATTTTTAGATACCATAAAAATAATCTTGAGGAACCATTTTAAGAACAGCAGTAACCAACAAAAACATGGTGTGCTAATAAAACTGCAAATTCACCTTGGTCACCAGACTTGCAGTATGTGTCCTGCCCTTGGGCTGAGCTATTAGACTCTTCCACAAGGAGACAGTCTCATTCCCTTCTTTACTACTTCTAGGCATTGTCAACCATTTTAATGGCCTGGACAGGTGACACTCACCTGATTCATGGTGAGCTCATTCCGGGAGTTGAACCGAATTCATTCTTCTCCTGGCAGAGCTCATTGTCTGCAGAATTAGCTCCCTGGGGGATCTCACTGGGAGACAATGTGTGCTGGAGCTGGCACAGAAGCAGCATGAGGCTGGAGCTGATGGCAGAAATCTCAACAGGTCATTCTAGAATCATCTGCCATTAGATCAGATTATTTGGTTAAAATGTACCTTTTTAATTCTTAGGTGAAAGTGAAAGTGTTTTTAAAAACTTACACTCATTTAGAAACACAATTGAAGTTAACTTTTATGTTGCCATTGAATCTCTTCTAAGGTAATCCTTATGTCAGTTTAAACTCTTGAAATAGGTGCCCAAATTCAGGAAAGTGCCCCAGGTGAGGCAAATTGTAACACCAAATATACTCACTTGTACTTCTAGAAATATGAAAATAATTTAGTGTATCTTTTAACTTCTTGTAATATTTAGGTTATTTTATTTCTGGTTTTCTTATCCTGAAGGTAGCTGAAAGGTGCTAAGTGGCTTCTTGGGTGTAGGGGTTTTTTTGGCTAATTTAGAAAAAATTCATCAGTAATTTTTTACTGCAAGTTTCAAACCAGTATAGAATACGGGAAAGAAGCATTAGAATTTTGATTTCTTTGTGTAGCATTAAGTCAGTTTATACACTTTAGAGTTGACATAAATCTATAAAAATCCATACATTTGTTCTCTTGTCATTTGGAATGGCATTTTGTTGTTGGGTTACATGTTGTTGGGCAACGACAGTTTTGCCTTTTCAACATAGCAATGCTCCTGAAAGCTGCACGTGAGAGGAGGGAGGCTTTGCTGGCTCTGCTAGCTGCTGGGCATTCCATTATGAACAAGAGCTTAATATAGATAAATATTTAAGAAAGAACCTGTGGATACAAAGTTTTTGTTTTTAAAGTATTCTGTGTATACGCTGTGGTCTGGTCACTTGGAGGAGATCTAAAATTGTGCTCTGTATGTTCAGTCAGTAGCAAGTTAGAAGATGCACCGTGTGGCTAACAGTATTTCAGGTTTTATTGTAATTTGTTTGTCACCTTGTCACCCAAACATGAATTATTTAGATTCTACAGGAATGTTCAGCAGAGGCCTTTGCAGAGACATCTGAAAATTGGTATCTTCTGTGCATGTTCACAGTGTGTGTTCACATTGGCAACAGAAAGGATTTTGGCAGTTTTCCTTGTGCTAATAACCCTTCTGTAGTTGCTGTTAGTTGCTTAAGGACAAAAGCAAGCAGGGACCATTTCTTTTAGAACTTGATAAAAGCAATTTCTGTATATAATAGGATGTATTTTCCTGGAGGGGGGTATTATTTGGAAGATGTTTTAAGTATACAGAAACCATATTGAGCTATGCATTTAAGATTCCACTTACATCCTCGAGTATTTCTTTAGAATTCTGCTTAATGTTATTAAAACAACTGGTTAAAAAATGAATGTTGGAAATCAAACTCGCTAGAGAAATTAAGGTATTTTTCCCCCTTCCCCCTAGGATTGTATTAAACAGTTGGTTTCAGCATTCTGAAACTGGAAACTTGTTCATTGCAATAGTTGTATAAACTAACTTTGTAAAGTGAGCCAAGTTCCTAAAGTGTTTTTATTATAATTTTAAATACTTGTTGACTACACATTTCCCACTTCCCTGGTTTTGCCCCTCTACAGCTAAATTGACTGCATGTGTCGTTTTACAAATTAGAAATTAGTTCACAGCACAAGTCTCTTAGATAGAACAGTGATATACATGAAAAGAGTCAATGTTTGACACACCTGCGCACTCACGGTTTTGATTTAGGTAGAGGGCAGAGTTAACATGTTCTGATGGAACAAAAGTTGGCATCAGTCTTAATACTGCAGAGACTTCAAACAAATTCCTTTTTACTGTAACAATTGATTTGTATTATTCTGTTTAGAAAAAAATACATGTGTTTAAACTGAGACGAAGGGTAGGTTCTAGATGAGATGGTTCCCTGAGCAGGCTTGGATGGATAATTTACTGTTGATGCAGGAGGCCATGCTGCCTCTCTTACTTTCTGCTCCGCTGCAGTCCTCCTCCTCTGAGCTGAGGATTAGAAAACTAACATGGGTTAAAATTAGACTCATGAAGAAGAGGTTGGTCTGTCTGAGATTTCACTCCCTGATCTTGTTCAGCATGCAATTACACAAATGCTTGTGTAAGGTGGATATACAGGCAAGATGTATGTATGTGTGGGAGCCAAGTGGACAAGGACACTTGGGACATAACAGAAGGGCAGGCTTCCATTTTTCAGTGGCATTGTCCTGTTCTGCTGGCAGTGTTAAGCATATGATCTGTAATCCTCCTCTTCCTTAACCATTTTGTTAGTAATCTGTAAATTTGTTAGTGCCTAGCTTTTGGCAAATAACAATAAAATAAACACCTGAAATGTTGCAACATAAGAAATTAAAGATTTGGTGGTTTTGGTTGTGTATTTTAAAGAATCTACTTACAGTTGTTTGGAATATTTTTTTTTTGCCAGTGATGGAAAGCAGAGTGAGCTTGTATCTCAGGTCCTCCAGTTTACAGTGTATGGTGTCAGTATAAATATTTGCTTTAATTGCCAAAGAAGGTATATGAACAGTGGCTGTAAGGAAAGGGTACTTCTGCTTTTGCTGTGGAAGAGAATGCAGGGTAACATGGTAGATTTCTGCAACCGAGTGGCTAAATACTGAAGCAAATTCTTGGTGTAGGGTCCTTATATACTGCAGAACAGCTCCTAGGGTAGTATTTTTCAGTGGAGAAAGAAGGTTGCAGTGAAAGCATAAGGATTGCTTTTTGTCACTTAAATAGCAAATGTTTTAGAATTTTGAAGCTGATAATTGATATGCCTGAGTTTGTGGCTTATATTACAAAGAGAGACTAATGGGTGTAGAGAATGGGGAAGAAAAACAGGAAGAATTTCAGTGGAAAACTGAAGCAAAGCTGCATTTATTTAGGTGGTTTTTTTCTTCAGAAGGCACAGCTAACAAAGAAATCAAGAAAGAGAGTTAGCAAAAATCTTCCTTTTCCTGCTGTTCTGTCTTTCAGCAATCTCTATATATGATGATGCCCTGCGAGTTGTAACAGTGCATCACTTCCCTCACTGTGTCACTAGCAAAGACTCATTTTACCAAGATTTTCGTGATGTCCCATCCAATTGCAACAGTCAGGCCCGAATCTTACTTGAGCTGGCTGTTCCTTGTCACTTCAGCTGCTGAGTGGGCTAAGCTGCTGGTGCTTCCATATTCACTTGTGTTTTCTCAGTGGAACCCTTTCTCTCCCAATCAACTTTCTCACTCTAATTCCACTAGGAGGGAGGAAGAATCCAGCGGTGGTGAAGACTTTGCTACTGTTTTCCCATCTCCAGCTTTTTCATTATCATGCCCTTGTCTGTTAATGTGGGAGGAGATTGTGTATGTGTCCTGTAGTTTGCTTCACTATGTCATATGTACTAGCAGAAGCTATTTTCATTGTGTACGTAAGCTAATCAGTTTGTGTTTCTTCCCAGAGTGGATTATGAAATGTCCATGCACTTCTGCTACCTGCAGAATTTATGGAGTGCTAATCTGGACATTTTGAGTGGAAGGACATAGTAGACAGCTGAGGTTTGATATAATTTTGACTCCGCATGTCTGTTTATAAGGGAAGTGTCTGTAGGCAGCCTTTAGGGTGATCAGACACGTGAGCTCTGAGATTCAGACTTCTTAACAAGCCCTCTGAATATCCAGCTGCTACAGTAACAGTAAACCCAGTATCTTTCCAAGGATAAATCTTTGGATATGTGGCTCTGATTTACAAGGATAAATCAGAGCCACAAGAGGCCCATGTGATGATGGGTGCCAGCTCTGGCTGGTCATGATTGCGCACAGGGCAAGCTGTCTTCTCTGGTGTTCCAGCTCCACATCTCTTGTGGAGCAGTGCATAATGGGCAATGCAGTAGTTGTTCACTCAGGGTTATGTGGAGACTGTGGGTTGCTCTTCTCAGAAATAAAGGAGAGAGTCAAAACTAAAGGGGCCAGACAGATGACTTTCTGTGGGAATGGGCAACTTCTATCTCCCTTGAAGGCATAGCCTATTCAAAAATGATTAAACTAGAGTTTTATCCTCTTGCTTGTCAATTTGTGATTTAAAAAAATAGCAAATATTCATTATTAATTTATTCAGAACAAGTATTTCAAGTGATCCATCACAATGTGTGTTTAGAATACCAACATTTTAGTAAATTTTCAGGAATTCATTGATATTAAATTCAATAAAGCTCCAACAGTTTTCAGATTTTTAGTTAACTGGTTGACTTTTAGTTTAGGTATTAATTTAAAAACCAGTTATTTCCTTAGAGTAATTCTAGCCAGCATGTAATTCTGTAGACTCTTACCATGGACCTGTACCTGGACTCTGCTCTGGAACTTTGCTGCTGTATTACACAATTCACTTAACCTGTCTTTGTCTCTGTTATGTGATCTGTTATCTATTTTTATCTATTTATGGGTCTAATTTGTAGCTTACTGCTTTATGTGCTACAAAATCTTTGGGTGAAAGCAGTATGTATACGTGGTTTATGTAGTTAACTATTTTTTTTGTTGTTGTTTGACACTCTTCTTCTAATGAGCTGGAAGTATGAACAAAGACTTCAAGAATTAAAATAAATTACATGTTGTATGAAGGCACCAGAAAATTTCTTAAAATTTTAAGTGGATACTGACTTTTTAGTTCTGCTTTCATTGCAAAGCCTTTGAGAAATGAGAGCGGTCTCTCGGTACTTATTATTACTGGTTTACAGTATTTAACGACTCCTTTTTTTTCCCCTCCTATTGCCCTCCCAAGAAGATTTTCCAGGCCAAAAAATAATTGGGAAACCACCTAAAAAGCATCAGAAGTGAAGTGATTTTTAAATGTCTCACTTGCATTTTGCTAAGCAAGCCAACCGTGGGTTTAAGATAAAATATAGAATTACAGTGCGGGAAACTCCCCTTTCACCAGCAATTCTAAAAAAGGATTTTTATGTGCTGATATCAAAAGTAAATTTAGACTTAGGTTCGTGCATCCCTCTCTTGACAAGCAGCTGCTGTGTAGGAATGCAGAACTGTTGGGTCCTGCCTTCTGCCAGTAATTTTGCACTGGCTTAAAAAGCATCTTGGCCCTGTTCACCCATTTGGGCATGCACATACCTCCTATAAATAAATAACAAGTCAACCTGTCTGCCAGTTTTTTTTTTTTTAAACTTTTTTGAACCACCATAATTGTAATCCCCACCATTCTGTGTCATGGTGTGTGTGTGTGTGCACAGGAAGGGTGCTCGAATGTGTACGGGCACGCACTCGCTACTCACGTTCTGCCCTAGCTGCCTGTGGGCTCGAGCCTCCTAATCCTTTATTAATCCATCTGCACGTTCTCTTTGTCAAAGAACCTTAGTAATGATCATACTCAGCTTGCAGATTTCCCAAAAGAAAGGGAATGCAAGTTAAATCTATATATTTTGAGAGATTAGACTCCGTGATGACTTCAGAAAGTGATTTGAATTTATTAGCTGAAAGGTTAACACAGTGTTTCCTCTTTTTATATTGAGTTAGAGGGGTGATACACCTTTTTATTTACTGCTGAGAACAACAGTATGGGGTGCTTATATGTGTGTCTATATGGATACATACTTACAGATAGATAAATAAACCAGAAATTTTACATGCTGAATAACACAGCTTTATCTGCATGTGCTTTTCTGGTGTATTTCTTTTTAAATGTTAGGTGTCTACCGAGGGGGACCTGCTCAAAATGGTGCATTTCTCATTGCGCAGATCTTTGCTTTTCACCTTCCGTTGTAAAAACTAATCTTCACAATGATTTAGAAAGGTTTATGGAGATGCGCACAGAGTATTACTTCTGTGGAGTACATAGAAACAGCAATTTTTCCGACACTGACTAATGCATGCCTTTTGGTTTGTGGCAAGAGTATTAAGAAGATGTTTGTAGATTAATTTTTACTAATAAAAATAATTACAGGTAAAGAAAAATGTTTTACCTCAGGTTCTGAAACAAGCTTATGCCCATAAAACCCTGGCTGGATATAAATTCACATGAGTCAGAAGAAACAAAGGGACTGATTTAATGTTCTTTTGGCTGCGTTTTGCTGCTGAAGTCAACAGATGACATATGGCTCCTGTGAGCTTCATATCTCTTTCCTGAGGTGGAAAAAGGGGGAGAAGGAAGCAAAAGTATTAAAGTAATTCTAGAATTTATTTGGTGTTTGGTGTTTTTTTCCCTGATGCAGAAGAAACAGAAGGAAAGTGTCATCTTTTCTAATAGCCCCCATTCAGATACCATCTGCTGTATGAAGGTTTCTAGTAAATACACGATGTATTTAGCTTTAGTGTAGCTGACCATTTGGAGTGAGCAAACTGGGTTTTGTGTTCTAAATAAAAAAAAAAAAGCAAAGTTTGGAAGAAGCTTTTAAAAGGTTTCTTTTATAAAATAATTACTTTTTTGTGTGTGTGTTGGAGAAAGTACTTTTGGGAGAATGGGATTGGCTACAGATGTTTCTATGATGTGATTTCTGTTTGGACTCATTGCCCATTCTGAATAAGGCTTTAAAGGTTGGTGCCATGCTTTTTTTTGTTATTGACATGTTCATATTTAGAGTAGTAGAAATTAATGAAGCTGAAAAGAAGTATGTTAAAATTAGTGAAGACAACTAATGTAACAACATATAACCAAGAAACAATGAAAACACTGCATTTGTTCTTCACGTTGCTTGCTATCTTGTGCATTTCTCTTTATTTACAGGCATACTGTAGGTATTAGTGTTCTACTACGATGTTGCAATAGCATTGCAGTTCCCCCGATGTTCCTGTGTTAATATCTAAAGTAGCAAAAAACAGTGTGAAAATTCTTTCATTCTATTTAAGTAAGGTGATGGCATCTGAAAAAATGATTTTTATGTTGGGATGATGGTTTTGCATTCTCAGACAACCCCTCCTTGCTACCCCCATGCTAGTCCCCCTCTGTGATGCTTTGGTTCCTACTGGTATAGTAAACTTTGAATGTAAATTTTGTTTGGTTTTGTATTAGTTTATTTTACATCTATTTAACCACTTCTGAGTGGTTTTTTTTTTGGTCTTTGCTGTTGAAGAGTTTTACCTAAAAAAAAAAAAAAAAAAAAATCAAAATAGTAATAAAAATGAAGTAAGGTGGTACTGAGAGTTTATGCTTGCTTATTCTGCTAGCTTAGATATTGAGCCTAAATCCCCAGATTGACCATGATAATGTTCTATGTAGCTGATGTTCTCAAATATAGCTCATGTCTAAGAAAATAATTGAGACAGTATTTTGCATTCCTGAAATTCCCCTTGGAATGGGGGATTTCAGCTTTTCAAGCCCTTTTGTCTTATGCTGTAATTGTTGCCAAAGAGTGGTTTTTTTCATGAATGTCTTCTTTTCTACATTTTTCTTTAACCCCTGAAGCATGCTTGTACATTTCTACTTTGACTTGCCTTTCATATTGTTACTATTGATGTAATAGCTGTGGATGATGATTGTTAGAAGTATGAATTAAGTGCAAACTCCAGTAGTTTACATTTTAATGAGCTGATAATGCTATGAAAATTATTTTTGTGGCTATTGAGCTGTGAGTATGATTAGCTATTTTTCAGTTCATCTGAAACTAAGTCTCTTAAATGGGATGTTAAAGTTGTTTTTGCATCTTGAAATTCAGGATGTGAATTCCAGTCTTAGCCCTAAAACTGGTTGCTTATCAAGTAAACATTAATGTGAATTCTTGATTCTAGAATTGCAGTCCCATTTAGGTCTTGGGTAATGTGTGTGCTTGAAATTCTGGTTATCTAGATAGAAGCTACTGCAAAATTATTCTACTTACTAACTTTACTGTCAGCAAATATATGTGCAGCTGGCTGACTGCTGCTAGGATGCTAGATTTACTTGGAAGTTTATTTCTCCCTGTGTGTTCTCTCCTTGCTCTGGCGGGAAGCTGCTGTTCTTCTTTGGTGCCAGCTTCTGTAGTGGGATGGGAGGGCCTTGCCGTAGCAATCAACCTTTTCAGACACCTAAAAGTCATCTTTTCCATGTAACATACCTGATAGTATATTGCAAGTGATGTGTTAAGTTTGAAAAAATGGTAAACAAATTGAGATGTTTTCTAGTTTATCTTATTTTGAAGGAATTTTTCCTCCTGCAATGTGGAAGTTCTTAGGCTTATTTTATCCCTGTCTGTAGGGATGCATATCCCTTTATAACCTGTAGTTTACCAACGTGCTGATCCCCTCGTTCTGCTCACGACTTTTCTTTTTTGCTTCATTGGAAAAATACTGAATGCTAATCTCTTTCTCTGGGGTGCTGTATTTGGGGACATTCAGGAAAGTCTGCGTTATCTGTTGAAATAGTTTAACTAAATTGTGTTAAACTTCTTTGTGGCTATTCTAAGTGGTCTGAAAACCGAGTTGTGCTCAATTCAGCTGTGCTGTCATGAGGCGGTGCTGTCTCAGACTGTCCAGCTTTCTGCACCAGAGGCCGTGCTGGGTACCACAGTCAATGATGCCAGTGTACTTCTCTGCTGGGGCTGTCCCAGCCCGTAGTCTCAGCACTAACTTTTGCCTTGACAAAGGTATATTTTTTTCCTGTCAAGGTGTTAAAGTGGGCTGGAGGGTCGTGACAGAGGAGCCTGTTCACTGCAACCATCTGCTGTCTGGGTGATTATCTCCAGTGGAGAGACAGCGTGGACTGCTAGAGGCAGTAATGTTTGGAACTGTGCAGCTGTTCTGGTGCACAGGAGTTGGAATCTTTCTTCAGCATTTAGGTAGTTTTAATTTAATTTAGTTGAAAAACTTAAACTAAAGCAGAGGGTATGGCTGTGTGAACAAGTTAAAGCAAGGCAGTCGAGGGTGTGGATTTACTCTGTGTTAGTTGCTCTGTAGTAACTGCTCACCTGCATGTTTCTGTCCTGCAGAGAATGCACATAGTCCTTTGATATCTCACTCCTTAATGAAACTGACATAAAATTGCTTAAGATTCCATCATTGACACTGGACAGCTACTGTGTTAATTTCTCTGAGGATGTTTTTGTTAAAATACTGGTAACTGAAGTGTCGATATAATAATGACTGTATGGTTTGGGTGTTTTTTCTGACTGGTATGTGTATGTTGAGCTTGTAGAATAATTCAGAATTTTAGGTACAGCACAAGTTTAGTTTAGTATTTAGTTTGCTAGAATCGCTTCAGTCTTACACAATTTTTTGTACATGTCATTATCCCTTTTCATCTTATTTTCATCCCTTTTCATCATCAGATTTCAAGTTGTCAAATGAGTTGATAGCTTTTGGATTTTTAGCAGCCATTAAATCTGTATTAAAGCTATTATTGCTTCTAGTGAAAGTTCCCTAGACTTTCACCTTAAGTCCTAAGTTAGTAATGTGACTGTTTCTAAAATGGATATTGCAACTATAGAGAAAAATTTCAGCTGATGGCCATAGCATATATAAAACATGGGACAGAATAACAGGCTGTAGAAAGTGCTCTGGTATGTTCTGAAAGCTAGGGGTTTTCTCAAAGGTATTTCCTTGCACAGTATGCTTTTCTAAAGTTGTAATCTGGCTTCGAGGAACAAGAGTTGAGCACCTAGCCTACTTATGCAGTTTGAAAAGAAAAAAAAAAGAAAATAAAAATTCCCACTGGGAGTTTATTTGCATTTTAAGCACTTGATGCTTTGTGAGAATGTCCAAAGATTTGTTGGCAGCATCAATAGGGACGTAAATCATAAACCTCAAGCACTAAAAACATAGACATTTTTCCTAGTAAATTGGGGCAAATTTGCTGTAGCAAGGACAATCATGTCTTTCTTTGAAAGTGTACTATGTGTTTGGAGTTGTTTAATATAAAAAAAAATTTGGACAACTTGACCTGACACACTTTAATATGCTCATGTTTTTGGTGTGAATCACAGAATGTTTCTCAGGAATTGGCGGTATCTCACAGCCACTGCATGCCTATGCAGGTTGTTTTTCATTTTTAAAAAGGGCATAATTGTTGAACGGAAAAATATTATAATTAGTTCTGAGCTATTTCAGATTTTTTTTTTGGCACGTAGAGCCATCTTCCCAACTCTTCTTCTGTTTTCTTTCTCGATGCAAATCTTTCATTTGCTTCCAACTTCCTGCTTCTCTGCCCACGTTCCCATATCTGTTCATCTGCCTTTTGCTACCTCTTTAACATTACTCATATAACCTTGACTCAGCTTTGACTTTCCTGAAATACTCCTCTTTCTTGATCTTTACAACCTTAATTATTGCTCTTCCATTTGGCCTTCACAACTTTGAGCTCTGCAGTGGCTGGTACAGATAGAACATTATGTTTCATACTTTAACCGACACAGGAGCAAAAGCTCACTCACTCCAGATGCAATGACCCTTCATTATTTTAGTGTCTTGTTAAAAGTACCATACTCATTCAGAAGCTTCATACACTTCATACACATACAAGCACATACTTAAAACCTAAGGGTCTCTAGATTCTGAAGTTGGTAACAGCCCCTGCTGTGGTGGTTCTGCCTTAGAAAAGATTTTGAGACTGGTTTTCTTAAGGCTTTTGCCACTCAAAACAGCTTTTCTGTGTTTCCCCACTCAAAATTAGATGTACCAAATCTTATTTTCCTATGCCTTCTAGCTTTTAACTTCCATTAGTAACTTTAAGAATGAATAGTGATCACGGTTGTGTATGTTTAAGCTATTACAAGCTGTAGTTCTCACATGTCTTAGTTTGTATATAATTCTTATAAAGCATTTGGAGACTATTGGGAAAATCTTTTATGAAATAAAAAGAGGGTTTTCATCTATTTTGGTTTGGCAGGCTTTTTTTTTCTTCTTCTTTACAGCAGATCACTTTTTGTCTTTACACTTTAAAAATAATAGAACCAACCAACAAAAAAAATTTAACTTCTCAGAAATGTTTATTTATATTATTGCAAGCGTATGTATTACAGACTACAGGTTTTTTTGAGGTTTCAAGCTGATCTCTTATCATGATTAGTTAAATTGACATTATGTTGCAGGGCAAATTTGTAAATGTGTCTGAAAATTTTCAACCACAGACTTTTGTCCAGAATCTGCCTCATTTGGTAATTGATTAAAAAAATCTTTTAATAGTTGGTGCTAAAAATTGGCTGTGGGCATTCCAAGTCAATAACTAACTAGCCCTTCCAGATGGTATTAGGTACAGTACAGCAGTATCAATTCACTGTGTAAGAGGGTTCTTGGTGTTTACTACAGAACTATTATAAAAATATTGCAAATAAGTCCAGAAACCTGAACAAGTTAATAAATAACTAAATAATTGATAATGTGTTAGGTTAAATTTTTTTAAGATGACTTAATGATTTGTTTGGTTTTGTGCTGCATATGTCATTTGGAAAGAGCCTAGTCTTCAAAAGCGATTAATGATCAGACTCCCACACCTTGTCTTAAGTTGGCTACCTAAAATATTTAAGCACCACCTGTTTACAATCTGCCAAGAGCTGCTTTTTGGTTTGCATTAATGAGCACAAGTAGTACTAATACCTAATGTATTTGTTCATGAAAGCATCTGTTAACATAATTGTCTATTGATGCATTTTTTTTAGGTAGTAAAACAAAAATGAAGAAATTAGTAATATACTAGAGAAACAAACCTTTAGAATCTGAAATGCCATTTTGTAGCAGTACCTTGCACTAAATAAAATTCCTGTACACTTCTGAAAAAAGGATATGAACAAATTACTGGCTTCTTATATAAATTATTCTGGCCTGTGTTCCAACATTTTTCTTTCTTCTGTTTCCTAAAACTGTCTTGATTTGTAAATGGACAGAAAATGAATGGTTTACTTGCTACTCTGCTACTTCTAATAAACTGTAGTAGTTTCTATGAATACTTCAAGGCACTATGTCAAATACGCTCAACACAAACACTCTTCTTTATCTTACCTCAAATTTTTAAGTTTGAGGGCTGGAAAGTTGCTACAAATATTATGGAAGCCTTAATGGAATAATCACAAATTTGACAACATGTCATTGGCTCAATCTTTTGTCGACTTTGTAAACACAGTATGAAATTGGGGTAGGTGGATTAAACTCCTTTAATGAGACATTTCTCTACTGTTCTGCCACAGCTCAGTTATCATGTGTAGTCTCTAAACTGAAGAACCTCTTCATCAGAGACTTGCAGGTCACAGTATAAGCATGTTTTCTTGATGGAGAAAACTTTAGTGCCAGTGAAAATATCAACTTGGAACCCTTTAGCTGCTCCATCTGCCTGTGGGCACACTTTTACCAGTGGTGTCCTGCAGTAAATAATTTATTCCTTCATCAAAAGGAGCAAGTTGCTTAGTGCTTACTGCAAGATACCGCATGATAAGAGTGTGCCCATGGCAGTTACCCACATGTAAGCTGAGGTGCTGACAACTCACACTCACACTTAGCCTAATTAATTTGTTTATTTAGCTGCATGAATTTCTAAGGCTGCTCCAAATCTGTTACTCTGCACATGAAAATGTTTGTAGAAAATACTAAGAATGTAACTGTGACTTTCAATGGATGTATATATAAACCATTTTTTAATGGTGGGATCTCACACCTTATTTATGCTCTCGAGAAGCACTGAGCCTACCATATTTGGTTATTCAAGCAAATATATGAGGGATCCAGGCATTTCCCACTAGCACCAACGTGTGGCGAGAGCTCTTTGTGGCCAAGGTTTTTAGGTTCAAGAATGGCTGAACTGTTGTGAAATTTTTACCCTCAAACGCTGTCTCGTTGCTAGTAAGAGACTGATAGATGGAAAGGAGGGAGCAGTGTTCACAGCTCTAAAGTGATAGTGTTGTGGTGCTATGAATCTTCCTTTGTTGTGTCCACCAGTCTTTGCCTTGGTATCTACAGAAGGTTTACTTTGAAGTTTTGGAGGTGCTGTTTTAAAATGAGTGGCTGCAAAG
The DNA here is from genome assembly GCA_004320125.1 of Scolopax mira. NCBI lineage: Eukaryota > Metazoa > Chordata > Aves > Charadriiformes > Scolopacidae > Scolopax > Scolopax mira. The sequence continues at coordinate 56,788 of BJBW01002169.1, read as the reverse complement.
TGTTTTGCAGAAAGAAAGACTGACTCTTCTGGATAAAGAAGTGATGTTTTTCTTGAGTGAAAACCTGGAAACCTTTGAAGCAGTTATGGGAAGGGAAAAATACTTCTCGTGCCCAAGACAGCAGGGTACATAACAGCCTTTGCTGCCAGGTTGTCTTGGCCTGTGACTAGTGATACTAAAACACAAATTCCAAATGCCATTTTACAAAGGGAAAGTGTTTTATGTTTTTTTTTTTATTAAAAAAAAATATGATTGCAACTCAATATTTACCAAACTATGTAAATACTATTGTATCTGACAAATCAAAATATTTCTCTTTTCCAAGACAAGAAAACTTAACTATCTTGGACTATCCATACAGCAGTGAAGTAACTGGGATAAATGCTAGTGACTCTTAAAGTATAATTTGTGGTCTCCATAACTTTCTAATTGGCATATTAAGTCTTACCTTTAAATAGTTTTTCTTTTCTTGAACTAAGCTCAGGTTTTCAGTCTGTGTGTTCCAGGCCAATGTTTGTCTTGTTGCACATATCCCTTTCCTAACCTTCACCAGCCATGCCTGGGTCTGCAGACACTTTCCTTGGTTTCTGTCCCTTGCTCCTTGTTTTATGGGTTGGTCTTTGCTTGAAATGACTTCTTTGGTTACCATTCTCCAAGTTTTCTCCCTCTCTGACATCAGGCCCCCAAGCCCTGACTGCAGTTGCTGTTTCTTCCCTACAGGACATGTGCTGCTCTGGGTTTGCTTTCTGAGTTTTCCAGAGCACCAGCCATTTGGTCAGTACTTCATCCATTGTCCCCTGTGTGTATGAGAAGTGTTGTGTAAATAAACAATAAATTACTTGAATTGAGTTGTTGTGTAGATAGTCCTCACTCATGTTTGCCATAGCAGTCTGCTAGATTTATAACTTTCAGTTATTTATGGTTGTTAATGAAAGTACATTCTAGATTCAAATGGTATATACTTGTTCCTGCCTGGCCTCTTAGAAAATCATTTTAAATTGGTGGAAAATCTGCTTAAGCACATATGATCTTTAATTTATGTGAAGAGTTGTCTTGATGGGAAGGTTTCAAATTGTTTTGAGATGCTGGTAATACTGAATTACTGTTGATTTAAGTGTTAGACCTTCTAATCTTCAATCATATCTAGACTGTGTAGACCTGTGTTATGAGACTGAGCCTGTGCTGTAGTGAAAGTTGGTACTTGTAGTACAGAAGGAATACCATGAAAATTTGAATGCCAGCTGAACATTAGGCTCCTTTCCATAGTATTCACTGATAACATTTTACAGGGCATGCATACATTAAAATTACTTTGTATTGAGAAACAGTATAAAGTCATCGTTAACGTAAACACATACAGATGTGCTACTTAGTATCTCTTAATCTCATTTGCATCTGGGAGTATCTAAAACTTTTTGATGCACAAGAGGAGCAGCTGGAGCAAAAGGGCAGGCTGTTGGGGTAGAGCACACTGGGCTGCACAATGCAGGACAGCTCTTGAGATGATGTGGGTATTTTGCTCTCCTGGTTAATGTCATCAAACAGTTGCACTTCTGAATGACCATGGAAATGTGATCCAGCATTTTTTACCACTCCCCGGGCAGACCATGTTTACTGGTTACTTCTAAAATTTCATAGCTACTTGTTCAGGTGGAGATACCTTGGGACAACCTCCAAGGGGAAACCAGGAAAGTCAGTTTTCTCCAACTTTATGGTACAAAACTGGGTTTGGAATATAACTGTTGCGAAAGAAACCTAGCCATTGGTGTTCAGTTCCTTAAAAATCAGGGCCTGAGTGGGCCTGAGGATCCCCCAAAAGTCACGAAATTGAAGAGTGAGGAAGTATCTTCAGCATGAACTGACTGAAAGATGGAGAGAGATTTTTATCTGAGGCCTGGGGCAAACAGAGTCATAGTGATAAAAAAGGGAAAGAGTATCTGTTAGGATGGATTTTAAAGGGTATGTTTTGCTTAACCTCCTTTGTAATGAATGTGTCAGCTGAGTGGTGGTACTTTGTGCATCCACTTACTTTGTGGTCCATAGTTGCTTTTTTCTACTGCAAGCCGCATGATGTTGTGTTCATCAGTAAATCATTTAGAAGGTGGTGACTGGATGGTGAGTCTGAGAGCTTATGGTCCACTGGACTGTTATGTCCCAATTAGTATTGCTCTAGGCATCAAGGGTGACAAAATGCCTTCCTGAAGCTTCAACATTGATCTGCCGGACAAACCATTGGACACATAACTTATCCCTGCGACTATGGGGAGTCAAGAGCTTGCTTCAAGAAAATACTCTGTGAAGAATTATAAAAGGATTGGGATTATGTTGTAAATTATTGGAAATTACAAAAGAGAAGTTGATGCTATAGTATAACAGACATTTAAACCAGTCAAGTAATCACAGAATCATGGAATTGTTGGAGTTGGAAGGGACCATAGAGATCGTCTAGTCCAACTCCCCTGCCAAAGCAGGACTGCACATTACTCAGGACAGCATCCAGGCGGGTCTTGAAAATCTCCAGAGAAGGGGACTCCACAACCCCCTGGGCAGCCTGTTCCAGGGCTCTGGCATCCTCACTGTGACGAAGTTTTTCCTTGTATTTGAGTGGAACTTCCCATGTTCCAGCTTTTAACTGCTGCCCCTCATCCTGTCAGTGGGAACCACTGAAAAGAGTCCAGCTCCATCCTCCTTCAAACTGCCCTTTAGATACTTATAGGCATTAATAAGGTCTCCCCTCAGCCTTCTCTTCTCCAGGCTAAAGAGCCCCAGTTCTCTCAGCCTCTCCTTGTAAGAGAGGTACTCCAATCCCTTAATCATCTTTGTTGCCCTACACTGGGTTCTCTCCAGTGGTTCCCTGTCTCTCCTGAACTGGGGAGCAATGATTAGATTTTTCTAGTCTTTAGACTTGGTATGAAAGAAATAGGGAGTAGAGATGGGTACTCATATTTCACTTTTTTTCCCTTGACATAATAAGCGTAGGAAAAGAGCACATGTACAAAAAGTAGATAAATAATGTAGATTAATGCTGCAAAATAATGTATGTAATAAAAGGACAGGAACTAATTAAACAATATGAAATATTAATACACATAAGCCTCTGATTGTTAAAATGCTCTAAAGCGTAATGTATTTATTGTTTTTATAAATCCTACCAAAAATTTACACCCTAAAATCATAAAAGAAATGTATTGCATAGTTCTGTGTCCCTTAAGCTGTGTTCCCATGCCCATGTGCAGTCAAAAAGGGACTCTTAAGACCCCAGTCAACATGGAAGTAACCTCTCTAGGTAACTGAACTACCTTATTCTTTTCCTCCTTTGAAATTTCCACTGAAGGATTTTTATTATTTCAGCCTAATTCAGTCAAACTAAGCTATCCAAGCAGCTGTTGTGTAATGAAAATGGGTTACACTTAAAACTATTCGTTTGGTACTATATTATTTATTGCCATCAGAAAAGCTTTGTTAATTCTTTGACTCTAGCAGACTCTCTGGGGAATGGAGGTATTGGAATTTTACTACCAAAGATTTTTTGTGAAAGGCAATTAACAAAATGTTTTATGGCAGTGTCAGCAGTCTCACTTTCAGTCATTTGTCCTATGATTGGATAGAGGCTTCATCCTCTTATCTCAATAATCCTGCTAAACCAGGAGTAGTCAGAATATTATATAAAATGAATGCCAGGATTTGGTGATCATGGAATTTAGTGCTGCAACTGAAAGAATTATCAGAAATGGCAATTATGGTATCTAATTTTCATGCTGCTGTAACAGGAACAAAGTAATTCAAATAAGCAAAGAGTTCCAACAGTAGGAACACGTGAGAATATCATCATCTCATCTCCCCCTTCTCTCAAATTCTAGTCTCAAGCTTAGTACAGTCATGGGCTTTCTTATGTAGCATTCCGTCAGACTTGCTCTCTCTTAACTTTTGCCTTTAAAAAGGTGAAGAAAGTGATAGTGTTTGTAATGTTTCACATGTGCAAATATCTTCTCAGTTCACTTGCCTTTGGGTAGTTATTCTGAGAACAGATCATGTGTAAAGAATATCTAATAAGGACTTGACGGTGGAGATGAATAGTCTTGGCTTGACTGCAGTATCTTGGGGCATTCAGAATGTCTCTTGAAGCCCCAACAGAGGAATGGTTTAACTGTGCTTTTGTAGAGTGAAATTTATTTCTCCAATTCCTCTTTGTAATATATTAAAATGCGGAAAATTCTTCCAAATTATTTCTGAAGTGAGTCTTTCTTCCCATGCACAATGGGCCTGCATATCTGCACGGCTCAGGAATGGGGTAGCAGAGGTTGAGCGATCTGTCTTGTCTCTATGCTCTGCTTGGCTCTCCCAAGGAGCCCTGACAAGGTCTAAAAACAAGGCCCTAGATGATTGCTGAATAGTTTTATGGAATTTTGCTGGAGCGTTCTCTGTAACATGTTGAAAATTCTAGAGACAATATGAATTCAGTTTATTATTTAAATGTTTGGTTTATGACACTTTATTTTTCATTGATAATTTATGATCATATTTTTCTCTTTGTTTCCCTTTCCCTCTTCCCCCTTCTTTGTCCTTCTCAAGGTTGCATGTAATGTTTTAAGTTTAAATATGCTATTGCAGCACTAGCAGCAGCAGAATGCTTTGGATAATGTTGCATAGCAACATAAAATTTAATTTTAGTCAAATGTTTTGGCATTCTCCTAATGTGGGTTTTTTCATTCTTTTCTTTTTCACTTGGACTGCATTCTCATTGATTGGGGTGAAACAACTAGTACACTAGTACATTGTGAAGATTGTTATAATAGAAGCAATGCCCGACAGCCAAAGTTGGCTGGAGTTTTCATTTTTGTCTTGCAGTAATTTAATGCTCTGTCAGCCACAAGAAACCTGAAGGAAATGGTGTGTGAAAGGAAGATTGTTTCATTTCTGAACTTTTATGTAGCCCAGAATTACCTTCTCCTCTTGTGATTACTCTTATTTCATATTCCCCTTGTGTTTGCAGTCCATTTTCCGCTGACATAACTGCAACTATATTATCCATTGATTAGCCAGGGAATAGAGTTTGGTGAATAGTCTTTTCCTGTTTCAACAATGATCAAACACCTTGAGTTTATAAATTAATATATTTTTGAGCAATTGCCTAAGAAGCCATTGCTTCAAATGGATTTTGAAGCAGAGTATTCTTAAAAGGAACATGAATGTTTTGGCCATTTTCGGGGAGTGCCTAGGTAGGGGTGAGGGGAGTGAATTTAAAGAGTTAACATCAGTTGAGATACATGTTTAATTACTTCTCAAGAGAACATCCAACCTGTGAAAAATGGAGTAAAGCAGAGAAATGAATGCTTTACCTGACTGCTGATTTAATTATCATAAAGGTGGTTATATATGAGAGTAACTGAAGGCCTGGCAGTTCGAATTGAATGTACTGGATAATTCCTATGACATTTGGTATGTCATTTGTATGACATTTGGTAAAAATGTGGAGGGTGGGGTGTGGGGGGGTGGAAAGTCTTTCTTTCCCATGGTAAAATACATTTGTGGTGAATGTGTTCCAGAGTCTGGACTTCTAGGCTTACTCTGTCATCTCAAATATGTGTTTCCAGTGTTAAACGTATAGCTGTGTAACTGTGCAATAGGAGTGTAACAGGGTGACAGAGCTTTACCTGTGTCACCATTACTGCCACTGCACTCAGCAGCATGCAGCATCCTCAGCTTGGGCTTTAACTGCCTCATGAGAGGTGGTTAGAGAAGATGAAGCCTTGGAGGGGAAGTATGCAGGGGAAGGAAGAAGTGGCACAGATACACACCTCCCCAGGAGACATTTTGATTAGGTGAAGGGAAACAATTTTTCATCATGAGAGTGGTCAGGCAGTGCAAGGGGTTACCCACCAGAAAGGCTGAGGAACCTCCATCCTTCGAGAATTTTAGCTCCCTCCTTATTACACACCTGATGCAGCTTCAAAGTCAGTTCTATCTTTGAAGTTGGCACTGTTTTGAGCAGGGTGACCTCCCTGTTTTCAGCCCTGTTTCTCCCCGGGAGACCTCCAGAGGTCCCATTCAGCCCAAGGCATTGTATGATTTTTGACTGATTCTCCAAAGAGCATCCAAAGTGATGGGGTGGTTTAACTCAGTCTGAAATGAAGCCTGCATAGTAACATATTTGCTGTTGTTGTAGGCTAGATAATCTTAAGTTTATTTCAGGGTCTTTTGTATGTGCAGACCTATGGTTGAACAATAGGCATAGTTTTAGTATTTCTACTTTCTGTGCATAGAGAAGTTTTATAAGAATAGAGAAACACAAAAAGATTTATTTGATGGCTAGCTTCAATACATATTTCCCCACTCAACATGTAATGGTTATAGGCAAGGAATATGTTTAACCAAAATCTTTATCTAAGGCATTCCAAAGAAGTATTTCAGATATCTTCTGTACAATTTGTTCCTACTTTTATCTACTTAACATCAGTTCCAGAGCTTGAGGTAAACGCCACACTTCCGGTTGCTATTAGAATTTCTGCTATCTGGAATTAATGATTCTTTTGACCATATCAGTTCAGGACCTATGAAATACATAGGTCTCTAACAAAACCTGACACCGTGGTTTATGATGGAATATCCTGTTTCCATCTCTCAAAATTATTCAAAAAAATTTTTTCCTCTCGAATAGTCTCACACACATCCATATCTTTATCAGTTCTGTATAAGTTTCGTTTTAGAATTATTTTTAAAGAAGGAAGAGTGGAGATAAAAATAATTGTTACCATGTGTGTATTATTATCATACTAATAAATATGTTTATATGCATTAAATTTAGTTTCCTGCATGCTTCCATGCATTACATTTGAAAATGTTTTTGTTGTCACTGATGTTTCTCTGATGATAATCAATTACATTTTCAGGTTTAAAGATAACAATCTGGTGACACTTAGCTGTAAAATTTTACGTGTCCTCATTTTGTTTTATTTTCCTTTTTTATTGCAAAAACTTTTGGACTTACTTTTTTTTTTAATTAGCTACAGAAGCCTTCTGTAGTAGTCTTTGCTTCCTGTGTTGCCATATATTTGCTGAACATGTCTACCTCTGCACTTTTTTTTTTCTCCTTCCTAGATTTCCTAGATTTAAGCTTTTGCTTAATTTGAGTACTATCTCATTTTCATTTGAGTACTTAATTTGATGTACTATTTCAAAGCATTTTGGATTCCTTATGATTTTACTGCCTTTTTAGGTCATGGGCTGTAGTAATCAGTAAGCTTTATTTTTGGCCTTGCTCAATTTGATAATATCTGTAGTAATATTATTGATTTGAATTAAATGATAAATACATTGGGATTTGTTAATAATATTGCTTTGCAAAGTCAAACGTTTTAACAGAGTAGGGAAACAGAAGAAAATTAGATGGACTTGCAGATCTAGGCAAAAAATATATAGTGAGTTAGGTCCTTTTTTTTTTTTTTGAAGTTAAGTATAACAGCTGAAAGAAAACCAAGTTGAAAGTGATGCTGTGTAATCAGAGCAGTGACATTAATATGAGCTCACAGTATGTAAAGCTTGTAAAAAGAAGCAGATGTGAAGATATTTTACTCTATATGGTATACTTTTGTCTAGTGCTTCAGTATCAGAAAAATGTTGACTAAACAGTTTTCTAAAAAAGGAGAAGGGAAGTGATGATAACAAATTTTCTATACAGTTTTCAGTGTATGAGAGTGATAATGATTTGGAGGTTTGCAGTGTGTAATAAAATCTTTTCAGAACCATTTCTTTTTTAAATCCTGCATTTATTGGATCAATTGTTATCAAAAGCGTTAGTACCGGTGTGCCACTATATTGGTCTCCAAACAATGTTTGGGTTTGAATAGCATTGATTTAAGGCAGGAAAGTGCCTATGTTTCCTTGTGGATGAGAAGAGCAAAAGCTTTGTTTGCAAATTTCTGTGAACCATCTGCAGCTGTCTTGTAATCTTGAACTTAAAGGCTCAGTGGTCTTCTGAGCTGTGCCCATGGAGTAGAACACTGTCGTCTGATTTAAGCCCTTTGTCTTTTGTAGAGCAGTGTGCTAAAAGCTAAGATGAAATCACCACTAGTCTTGGTTTTGGGTTATGAATTCAAAGCACATCTATGTATCAGCACTATGCTGTTTACTGTTGCTTTTTTAAATGATTGAGACTTAAAAAGACCTCACTGCAAGCTAGTTTCTTTAATTATGGGGAGAGCTTTTATCTAAAAGACTTGCAATATCTTTTACAATAGAAGCCTCTTAATTTCAGATTATTCTTTGTTTAGTGATACATTCCAAAAGGGAAACACATTTGTTTGGATATAAACAATAAAGAATGGTGTATGGAAAGTGGTATGTCCCTATGGACATTTTCTCACAGGAATGTAATTCTGCACCAAACCTCTGAAGAATTGTGTCACTGCTGTACTTAAGGAGATAACAACAATAACCATTAAAAATAAAGTATTGCCATCTATTGTTAGGCTGTTGTTCCTGTTTCGGCTCCTTATACGCTTTCAAAACTGTAGATGTTTTCTTTTCCTTCATCAACCTTTATTCTAATCTACTGTTTAAATATTTAAATAAAAAGCATATTGATTAAGATAACATGGGTGTCCATGAGTGTCGTTCGTTGTACTTCTATTATTTATGAAAACATACTTGTTAGCCCAACACTTTCATTTCTCTCCCACTAGGATCCCTTAATTGCTTTATTCTCACTGTCTCGATACAGAAAAGTAAATACATTATCCGTGCTTATTTCTTGTAAAGAACCCAATAATTATTGCCATGTATGTCCCCTTTTGTAGATATTTCAGGTTTTTGTTCCGGTTGTTTGTTGCTGTTGAGTTTGCTCTTTTTGTAAATATTCTTTAGACAGTCAAACCTCAACTACATTTCTCAGCAGGGATTTCTCTGTTCATTTTTATAGCTGATCTTAAATGTGAGACTCCTAACTCTTACTTTTTCTACTGTTTCTATAGCAACTAGATAGGTGGAGACACAGCAACATCTCTTTGCTTCCCAGCTGGTGTTTTGTATTCTCAGCAAGGAGGGAGATTGAGGAAAATAGGGTATTAATTGGGTTGTAACTGGCTCAGAAGTGTAGTCCTTGTTAAGTTCCCTCACCCTTTACTTAAGGAGTTAGTTAATAATTTTAAGTGGAGCTTCTCAAACTTTCTTGAATAAAATTCTGTCCTCTCAGGAAGAGACATGATTTAATCTATGTGTCAGGGTTTGATCCCTTAGTTGCTCGGGCCTTTGTGTTTTCTTCCATCTGGAATCCCTTTTTCTTCATCACGTGGACAGCATAAGATTTGTTTCAGGAACTAGACTGGAATTAACTTGCATGTACCCTGAACACACATGAGGTACAGGGCTTCTTAATTTCTCTGATTCACACTTTTTAATCTGATTTTTGCAGGCACCCAATAACTGTATCATACTAGACTGTATTCTGGGTATCATTTGTCTCATCTCAGAAAGATGGTTCCTATCAGGTTAGTGTTACTCTTCAACTGGTTCAGTAGGCGTACAGTTTGCAATGCTTTCCTAACCAGAACAGCTCTGATTAGCAAGAACTCAGAAAGTTTGTGTCTTTTTAGTAGTTGATAACCAAGCAGTTATTTGCTCGTGTGGGAAATAAAAAGCAAGTTTGGGTCTGTTCTCCTCCTGAGTTAGGTTTGAGCGAAGAAGTCTCACCTCGTGGGAAGCTGCCACAATGTGAGCTATTACTGAGACAGCAATCTGCAGATCCGCAGGGATCTTGTAGGCATCAGGATGCCATCCATGAAGTGTCATCATCTCCACATTGGTGGTGGTGCCTCAGGAGAAGCACGTGCTCTTTTGGAAATAGGACTAAGTTTTCAATTGTTTCACACTTTATTACTTCTCTGTTTTTCCCTCTCTTTTTCCCTCCATGAATCTTTCAGAGAGATTTATAAGAGCTAATGGATATGTAATCTGGTAAATTTATAAGTCAGCATGCTTCTCTGCTGGCTGCTTGAGCACGGATCTGACCCTCTGTGTATTAAATATTTGTACAGATCTAAATTTTAAATGAAACAACATCTCTTCGAAACATTCTGGCTTAAAAATACATAAATGGACAAGTTCCTTGCTTCCACAGATTCTAACCCAGTGTGTCTTCTATATACATAGGACCACTCAGTTGCATAGGGGTTCAGGGTGTCTTTCTGAGTCTGAGGGCCTGGGACTGTTCAGCCTCAAGAAGGGATGGCTCGGGGAGGATTTTATCAATATTTGTTACATGCCTGATAAGCAAGAATAAGGAAAACTGAACCAGACTCTTCTCAGTCCTATCCAGTGACAGGATGAGAGGCAATACCTTGGTTGGCATAATTTTTGCTATGTGATTTCAGAGGTAAAGTGTAGTGCAAACTTGCTTGCTTCCCTTGCTGCCTGCTTTCTGAATATGCTGAATGGGATTGATCTGTTCTCCAGAATATTCAGTTCAGGGTAGTACATAAATTTAAAAACAGAGTTTGAACATTTGCCTTGAAGTGTGGATTTCATCATTACTAGATATTAGCTGAGAGCAAACATCATCTTTATCTTTCCTAGATCTGCTGGTGATCAATTAAAATAGTTATTGCGTTCTCCAAGAAGGGAGTGCATATTCCCTCATGAAGGGTTCCAAAAATATGTTGGGGAATAAGAAGTCAGGGATGTGGCTGGCTATCCCGGGATTAGAGAAGGAGGAGTAAAAGAGGCAATAAAAAGTTAAGAATTTGCAATTTGAGCCAAACTAGTAATCCTAGTTCAAGTGTCTCATTTTAGGTAAGTAGTTGCAAGCATTAGGAACTGAGAAATAGAGATTCTGATGTTGGCTTTTTGGACATCTTGTTCAGATTCTTAAACAAATCCTGCTCAAGCAGACCTCTTCAGGCATTAGGGTTTTAAAATGTGATTAATGTTTGTATTAACCTTCCAAAAATTCTGCTTTGAAACTTTGTTTTGCATTTCTTCATTCAAATCACTTAATGTTTTCAATCTTGTTTACTTCTTTACAGCTGTTAACACAATAGGGGAAAAGCTTCCAAGGAATGACTGTTGATGTCTGAGGGAACCTAGACCCTAATTGCAGAACAATTGCCATGATGTCATGTGCAGATTTTATATGGTGTTCGCAAGCGGCTGGTTACGAACAACTGCAGATCACATAAAATGCCTATAAAGCTTTTGTTCTACTTGTAAAGCTGCTGTCTACACTGTTAAAAGCTTGTGGATGTAGCTGTCTCTGTATACTGTTTTAAGTGAATTCTCCTAACATGAATCCCAACTTACTTTGTGGGGAAAAAATGCTTTTGCCAATGTGTTTTTATTATTCATACGCTAAAACCAAGCACAGCTCTAAAAAATGTAGTTGATAACAAAAGCAACTCTCATCTGTGCATTTGCATACCAAGATATGGCATAATTTTCAATGAGTTATACTAACAAAAGCAGTTCTTGCCAGATTATTGATGTATAGCATAAATGGTAGCCCTGTCTAAAACTTCCCTGTAGAAGATGGTTTCGCAAATGAACGTGATTGTACTGGTAAAATGCAAATGCAAATTTAATTAAAGATTGTATTTCTTACTTTGAAATGTCAAAGTACTTTGTGGTTTTTCTAATTGTGAAATTGGTAGCCAGGGATAAAAACTAAATGTCAGAAAAACATAAAGGTATGTAATTTTATACTTCTAAAGGTATTTATAGAAATCTTTTCATTATAAAATATGTGTGTATATTTTTATTATTCTTTAAGATAATCATCAAAGGCTGGTCAACTAAATATTCTGCTTTTTGTTTTCCAGAAACCGGCAAACATTCTGGTAATGGGTGAAGGTCCTGAAAGAGGAAGAGTGAAAATAGGTAAACATTTTGAGAAAATTCCATTGTACATCTAAGGAATTTAAAAAAAAAAATGCATCTTCAGTGTAAGATAGAAACAAATATTCATTATTCTTTGAGTCCACGTATGCACAACATCTAGTTAAATTTTAAATCTCATTCACTGAGTTTATAAGTTTACGCAATTCCAAACGTTATTAGACATTTATAAAGCTTGCCAAGGATATGCATGTAAGAAATGAGAAAGTAATGAGCACATGTAACAGTGACCATGGCCAGGGTTCTTTTGACTTCTACTATGAGTAGTTAGTATAACATAGTTACTTATAAATTGTATTAGTTCTTATTAGTTGTGAGTTATTTTTATATAAATAACACTAATGCGCATGTTTGTAGAGGTCCAAAATTTTGCTGTGTAAAAGGCCATTCAGCAACAAAGTGGGAAACATATGTAACTGTGGTGGTCTTTTTCCAAAACCTAATTACCTGTGCAGATTGTAAGCCTTAGTCATGTAGATATAAACTTTTTTTTCCAATAAAGCATGTGGCAATCATCAAGGAAGAAGTAATATACCAAAACCTCTTTTTTTTGTTCATCAACTTCTGTTGTATTTGAAAATGTTCAGCTAACCATTTTTGATTCGTAGGCTTGTATTACTTGAGTGACTGCAAGAAAATTATACTTGGCATTTCATGAGTTTGGAAGCAGAAAAGATTTTTTGTTGAGGTTGTGTAAAAGATAACTTGCAGACTTGGATTAAAGTGTGTGGTTTTGAATATATCTAAACTTTGTACTTTCCCATCTGGCATTTCTTAATTTTACTTACAAGGTAGTTTCTAGAGAGAATTTTTTAGTTATATAAAATGAATGCTTACATTTAAAATACACCTGCATAGAAGTGGACATCACTGATTTAGGTATTTGCAGTTAAAAACTTTTTCCTGATTCTGGTGTTCCTCCTCCTAAGTAGGAGGCATATTTTGAAAAACAGTGCAAAACAATCTACACTGCAAACGTTTTGGTTTTGTGCTTTGGGTAAATACATAGCAGTCACAAGGGCTCATAGTTTTGTAAACATACATAAAAATAAAAGAGACCTACTACTATTGACTTTGGTTAACCGGGTTTCTGTTACAGTTCCATTTAAATAAATAGGTATCTGTGTTATATAAAGTTTTACAATACTGTGATGAAAAGACTTAAGTCAAACATCATCCTTCGTAGTTTTATAAATGAAGTAAATGGAATTTTAGTCTTACATGAATTTGACCTATTATTGTTATGACTAACTCATTGCTTTCTCTGAAACTTTGATTTTTAAGTTTTAATGCTTTTGAGCTTTTATTATTATTGGCTTTTTGCCAATACTGTTAAATTGTCATTTGTTTTTATTAACATTTTCAATGTTTTTTTCCTTTTTTTTCCTTTCTTTCTCCTCCTCCTTCCTCAGCTGATATGGGTTTTGCAAGATTGTTCAACTCTCCTTTGAAGCCATTGGCAGACTTGGATCCAGTTGTGGTGACATTCTGGTACAGAGCTCCAGAGCTGTTACTTGGAGCCAGACATTACACAAAGGCCATTGGTAAGTTCTGTAGAAGAAGGGCCTTTACCTCTGAGTTTTGTAAAGGAGGGCAGTGTTATGGTAGATAAGATGATCAACCGACCAGCTACTTTACTTTTTCCTGAAGCACCAGATGGAATATGATCCACTCTGTAAAAGATTAATCCAGATTGAAACTTTGAGGACTGTGCTTCTGTTTTTCAATATGAGTTAAGGTTCATGTTAGACGTTTTAAATGCGTTGGTTTTGTTTTTAAAATAAAAACAATCTTTGCATTGGTTTATATGGTTTTCTGATACGAGCTTGGAAATTTTATCTTGTAGACCTTCAAAAGGGAAAGAGCTATGGTGTCAAGAAGTTAAGTTAAAGAGGTTAAGTAGTTCCTGTGGGTACAGAGGGAGCTTTCTTGGCAGTTGCATTCATTTTCCTGTTGCAGAAGTTTTTGGAGATACTCTGTGGGCCTTGTTCAGAGAGTTACAAACACTGTGCTATACTAACATCTCAGCTGAATGTTCGGTTGGGTGCACCAGCGCTTTTAATTAAGTCTCACAGTCTGGCTTTTTCAAATAACTCCTGTTTATCAAACTATAATATACAGCAAAAGTTTTTTTTAAAAATGATGGGGACTTATGCTTTATGTTTCTTTATTGCTCTTCTCTTCCATTTGGAATCCTCCAGTGTGGGAGGACCTGAGTTGGGCAAAATGCTGCTTGCTTTGTTGGTCTTGCCTTGAATGTGCAGGAACTGTTAAGATTGTTCAGTCTTGCAGGCAAGTAACGTGCATTTCTACCCTTGCATAAAGTTACCAACAGGATTACCTTAAAGGCCTGTAAATTAGATGCTTAAACTCCCCTGACTATGCTGATTTTTGAAACATGGATGTGAGGGGACCAGATTACTGAGTGACCTGCCTGCATGGTACTGGGAAGTCACCTTAACTGACAGTTACCTACTATAGGTAGCATATTGTTTGCAGATTTAGGTGATGATACGTACCATTACCTCAAGATATCTCTTTGAAGAATGAATTAGTATAATGCTGTTGTTTTTTTAATTAGGTCATAAATTACTGGCTCTTGCCCTGAGGGATCTGTAGTCTATACTAAAACATAGACAAGGAGTCCCCATGAAAATTTTGAGGATGCTGCTGCTTCAGAGAGATTTGGTTTTGCTCATAGTTGATTACTTCTGAGGCTTTTATTTCTTGTATCAGACCCACACCAGTGAATCCCCCAGAGAGGTGTGAATGGGTGATGTAGTACCTGCTGTGCAGTGTGAGTGCCAAAAGCACTCAAAACTATTTGAGCAAAAAAGAAAAAAATATGTAAATGAAAACAAGGAAAGTTGCAAGGTGAGATATGTAGGCTGAGAGAAGGGTTAGATCAACAAATAGTTGTTCATTATGTATATAACATCATATTTTAAAGAGACAGGAGTCAGGAAAATCTGTTGCTGAAAAACACATGACTGAAGATAAGAGAGTAGAATAAAGGTACCTGGAGGTGATCAATGTGCTGCTTTAAGGCAAAGGGAAGAAGTGGTGATGTTCATGCAGTTTATGAGTCCAGACTTGTGTTTGGCTTCTAACATCATGTGCACTTAAGACAATCTTAATGAGGTAAACACACTAGTTAGAGTTTAACTTGGATTCTAATGTTCTTGGCAGAGGACACAACTTTTAAAGTTCTCTCTTAAATCGCTGCAAGAAATATAATTTTTTTATACTCATAAATTATATAAGATTCTTATTTAACTGCTTTTCAGTTGGAAATAATAATTTAGAAGAAAGGTGATTAGATACAGCAATTTATGAAAAAGGAAATGACAGGCTATTTAGTATAGCTGCTTATTATCTATAGCTATTTTTTGAACCTTTTATATAATGTGTAATTTTGTATAATTAGTAAATATCAGTAAAGTCAGGCTAAATGCAATGTCATGCCATTTAGACTTTAGTCTATTCTCTTCCATTTTTGTCATTGTGAGAAATACTTGTGTTTTAATTTACTAGGAATGCACTGTCATCTGTTCTCTACTGCAATACACAACATTGTCCAACAGTTGCTATATAATTCAGATGTCTGCTTACGTTTTTACTGGCGTAGTCTTCCTTTTTTTTTAAAATGTTTTCTGTATCCTGTATCTAACACTTTTGTCCTTATCTTAGCTTCATATATAATGTTAATTATTTGCAGTGTATTCATAATATCCCAGATACTGTCTATTACAGTGTCCAGTTTTTTTTTTCTTGTAGTAAAGCAAGGTATGCTTGCTTGCATGTAAATAATTCTCATACATAACCAAAGAATGCAGTTGGAATTTGTCTTTTTTCTCACTAATGACTTTTGTCTGTTTTCTGGATCTGGTCTTAGTTACATTTTGTGGGAAAAATTGGAATAAATTGGTCTGCTTAGAAAGAACTATGTGTTATACAAAACAATGTATAAGCATATTTCATTATTTCAGAGGTAGTTTGTTCCTTTATCATAATGAAATAGTTACTTTTAATTTACTTGCTTGCAGAACAAATTGTTGTTCATTACATATATAACATCATGTTTTAAAGAGAGAGAGAGGAGTCAGGAAAATCTGTTGCTGAAAAACAGAAATAGCTTTTACTTTCTCTGTGTTAAAAAGATAGTAAAAAAACCCATGTTAGGATTTCATGTGGAATAATATTTAGTTTATAATCTAAGCCCTACTTGTTAATAAAGTTTCCTATATAATCTGCTTACCAGAGTTACAAGCACTTAATTTACCAGATGAATACACATGGAGAAAATGGTGGTATAGAAGCCAAAGGTCCCTTTCTGTTTTGTTACCCCAATACAAATCTTATTAAGTATATTGTAGCCTATGGAAGGTGGTCTACATTTCCAGCACCATAATTTAAAAGCAGAATCTGTTCCCATGTGTTCATTGATCCTAATACTCTAGCAAAGAAGTAAATATGCAAATAGAAGTGACTTGAACAAGCTTCAGGTGAAACCAAGTAGTTGCAAAAATGTAAAATGTTTGTGATCATGGAAATGTTAATAAAATTAATGAACTTACATAAAGTCTCCAGCACCACAGAAAATGCCTTTATACTCAAAATATTAAAGAAACAAGGTTGAAGTAAGTGGCAAGATACAGTGCTCCTTTCATTGATGGGTAAAGACTTCTGCACTGTAATTTTAAGGAAAGTAAAGGAAATGACTGTGGCAAAATGAAAGAAAATGTAAGCTGACTTTCAGCTTGAAAGGAAACCTTAATCAGACATCTTTTTTTTCTTTTTTTCAAAAGAGAAAAGAATGTTGCAGTCAGTAAAGTAAGTGGTGAGAATTATTTTTTATGATAGGTTTTTAAGAAAGCATGTGACAGTCTCTACTGTGATTCATTCTGGGGTATCTTGTAGTGTAATACCAAGGAAATGACCTAATAAGGACTTGGTTTTTATCAAGTTGCAGCTTGTATAGTTAGCAGTGCTGTCAAATAAGAACATGTTATCTCTATTTACCACTTGCATTAATTAAAGAAATAGTATATTTGATAAATGGCATCAGATGGCTTTAGTACTTCAGATAGTTTGGATTTTGTTGGCAAAAGAGTTCTTTAGATTGATCATTCAACCACCCCATAAGCAAGGCTGAAACACTGTCCTGCACCGAAAAAAGATGAGATTATCTGTTGTGAAAAAATAAATCTGAGAACCTGAGAAGTCTCTATTGCTTAGTTACCTTTCCTCACTTGTCTAGATTATAAGCCAGCAGGAATGTCAGAAATGGCCATGTGGCAACCGCATTTACCAACCTGAACAAGATTTAGGTATAGAGAAACTGTAATTTAAAGCATGGGCAGTGCACTGTCACCTCATTCTATTTTCAGACTAGCATATGGTTATGGAAGCTGGAAATGTGTAAAAGGTATAAGCAGATACCAAAATGCCTTTGAAAGCAAATGTCACAGGAAAATATTAGGTGTATCAAAGGGAATGAATTTATAATGAATGCTGGGATCCATCAGTTTCAACAGCTCCATTTGACTTTATGCAGGAAAAAAAAGAGCGGGAAGTGTCTGGGGTATATTATGGAGGATTTAGGATGGAAATACGTGCATATGTGTTCCATATTGCCTATGCAGCGAGTCCCACACGTTCTGAGTGCATCAGATGTCCTTACTGTGCGCGCACAGATTGTTGGCACGCTGGCCGGGCTGTGGGGCCTCTGGAAATTTTGGCTTGATGCCTAAAGCTCTTCTGGTCTCTTGTTCTGGGAGGGTTGGGGGGAAGGAGAAAAAACAAAAGACTTATCTGGAAAATCTGGTAAACCAGACATTATGAATGGGGCCAACCAAAAGATGGAAAAGTCCTTAGGAAAGATGCACAGGGAAGGTTCCCCACCTGTGGTCTGTGGAGCCATGGGAGTATGGAGACTGCTTTTAAATATCCATGAGAGGTCGTTAAGAAGAGCAAATCGGTAGTCAGTCAGCTTTTGTTTGCAGCATAGGGATCCACTTTTGTGTTTGTTAGAGATTTTGATTTGAGGAGAAGGGGTTGTGAAAAAACTAGAAAAGTAGAGAAGTTTGGGAAAATATTCGTTTATGCACTCTGCAAAGAAAAACTCAGGCTGCAGCAGGAAGGGAGCCTTGTTCATGCCCTGGGCAATGTTATACGACATGGGAAGTAATTGGATTCAGATGATATTTTGTGGTAAACTTCTTTTGGCATGTGGTAAACTTTCTTCATGTTGATTATCACAGTTGTTCTCATGCTTTTTCTGAGAGGCAAAATATTTTAATACCAAAGATTAATTGTTGCTTTCTTATCTAGTTATTGCAGGTGCTGGATGATTTACTGCTGTTTTTTCCTCTTACTTGACAGTCATCTCTAAAATACTATATATGCACCTTTTTTGAAAGAAGAAACGTTTGCTGAGCTCCACAATCTTATTACTGTGATCACCTAAGAAATGTAAAGTTTTTAAAAGGATTATTAGGTCACTGAAATAGAACATTTTAAGACTACATTAATTAGTATTTTGGGAAACTTGAGATGCTGACAGCAACTCAAGGAATATCATCCACATGATTGTTACACACTTTATAACACTGTTTTGAGATCAAGCGTAGTAGTTCCTGCCTTTTTAAACTGCTATATTGCTCTTGCTTCTATTTAATGCTGATGTCTGTAAATCAGCTAGTAAAGCAGTTGTCAGCTCCAAAGAGTCCAGAGGTGTATTGGAGTGTGTACTAGCTTTAATAGTCAGGAGAATGAGAACAGTGCAGTGGGTCAGACCTGACTCTGCTATCGTAAAACCCATTGAGGTACTCTAATGTGGGGCAGACAGTAAAGTTTTATCTCTTAGAACAGTAAGCTGATCTCAGGAGACTTGGATTTAAATACTGATTCAGTCCCAAGTGGTATATGTAGCTTACAGCATGTAGTTTAATCCATCCTATGTGGCGTTTCATTATCTGTAAGGGATGCTGCTTACTGGTATCATCCTGAAGATCAAATCTGTTAATGATAATAAGGAGCTTCAGTACAAGTGTATCATGAATTTTTATTTTTTTGTAACTCAGTGAATGGATTAATTTGTCTGAGAAACTGGGATGTCACTTAGCATCTGCAGATAGCTTAAATAATAATACACAAGGAAAACAAAACCACTGAATCATCAATCACAACTAAAATCTGGTAATTGTCCTGATTTAGACTGCTCTGTAAATTAACCTATAAACCTCCACTCGTAGTCACCCAATAGTTTTTCATATGTTCGTGATTCTCTCCTCTTGCAAAACATACCAAGGGAAGAACCAGGTGCTTTTGACTTTTTATTCAATATTTTGGCAGATTTACTATTGTGTGATGATTACTATGACTTTAACTGTATATGGATCGGTTTAGAGCAGAAAAAATAAAATAACATGAATAAAAATACTCGGAAGGCAGAATATTCTCTATAGTAATAGCTTTGTGATTAAAATCCACTTTGAACAAGAAGTACCTTCAAAAATCTGTCTTAGCCCTATGTACATAAAAAATCATCAGTGATTTGTAGGCTGAAAAACCCTCCCTGCTAGTAATAGTCTTAGTTCCATGTCTTTTTCCTTCTTATTATTTTTCCCTCAGAGTATCAGTTTTGCCTTTTTCCCAATTCTCAATAACTGTAGGGCCTCTTGTTAGGAGCAAGCTTTTCCTTCCCTAGTATGTCACGACTTTGCCCTTTACCAGGCAGGTAAGAGTATTGATGGATTCTCTAACCTCCCTGAGCAACCTACATTGTGAACTCGGTTTAAAAAAATAGAGATGTAGGGAAGTAAGGTAGGAGTTCTTCATGCAATGTCTGCTATAGCCCAGAGCAAATAATGGATCCTAATGTGGAAATGGAACAGGAATAATGACGTGGGAAAGCAAGATTCAGCATTTGGAGGTTAGGAGAAGCATTTTGCCCACTTCCTCTTCATACTCAATTCCATTCTGTATATGTCATTTGGGATATATTGTGATTCTTTGCAATATGCTACAAATAGTTTGTTCCTTTTATATATGATGAGGTGAATGGTTTGGTGGAGAGCTGGACTTGATCTTAGACGTGTTTGATTTGGCTTTATTTTTTAAGGCTTCCTTTACAAAGCAATGGACTAAAGGCTGATTTCATTTTCTTAAATAAAACATGAGGTTGCTATAAAGATCCGAAAGGTGATCTTATATGAAACCTGATTCCATAAACACTTTACCCTAGCTAACTAGTGCAGTAATGAAGAATTTGTGTGCTCTATTTACTAACATACCTAAAATGTTCACTCACAAAAGTTGGGTTTGGCTGAAAACCAAGTACCTACTATCATAGCAGAGTGCATACTTGTGGTGCAGAGAAATTTTTTTAGATAATCCGTCAGTTTGATCTTCAGGCACAATTATTTCAGCAATATCAACTGAAGCATTCAACAGTGTGGCACTGATTGAGTACAATGTTTTGTTCTCAGGATAGGTGGGGTTGCTTCTCAAGTACACGTTGTGGCAATAGCTGTGACTGATAGCAGAATTACATTTCTTAGTAGTCTTATTTCTTTGCCTATCCAATAGATTTGCTTATAATTATGTAGGAGTTATTCTCAGTGCATTATTAGACGTTGTATGGTGTAACTCCGTAGTACCAGAAATGTTAAGATACTGTAAAGCACTCTGTTCAGAAGTACAAATAAGCCCCTCTGTTCTAAGACGCAGGATTTAGTCATGTGCATTCCTCTCTGTTGACTGAAATAAGGTAGACATCAAAAGCTTTAATAACTCCCAGAAAAGACTGTCATGACTTGTGAATTGGAACAGGCCAGGAACGTACTCTTCACACATGTTCCTTGTTATAACTTAATCTACCAGATAGCAGGCCTTTTGCTCACCTTATGTTAGCTCTGAAGGTGTTGACATGTTGGACCTAGTAAAAAGTTGTAATAGTTAATGACACTAGCCAAGTGAGCACACAACAGATTATAAACTCATTGTCGCTCTTCATTTAACATGGACTTAACCTCCAAAGAGCTCCATTGTATACAGAAAAGCTTTTTTAAAAAAAATTCTGCATTTAATTAGGAAAAAAATGTATTTCCCTTTCAGAGAACATGTACTGCTCACTGCTCATATGTTACAGTTCAGAAGAGCACAGAAAATAACAACAATTCTCTAATATGCTGTGCTATTTGTACAATATAGATTGTACAATATTGGACACTCACCTGCATTGATGGAATAAGCTGGGGGAAAAAATGGAGTAGGAAGGGGGAAATTAATGACTAAAGCACAATAATTAGTAAGCAGGAGTTCCTGGTCCTATGATTGTAGGATTATGTCAATAACTTTTTTTCTTATGCTAAAGTGACAATGCAAAGCTGTGGATGTTCCCTGAAAAGCTTTGTAAATATTATTTAACCAAACAGCTGTATACATATCATGTCTTTTCTTAATTCTTTCATCATTGCAGGAGGAAATGGTAACAATTTTGATATTAGACCTGCCTAATACTTTGCAGTATAAAAGAAACTTGTGACCTTTGCAGTGAGAAACTTTCCTACTTCCTTTACTTGCTGCAGTTGTTTGATATTTGGTAGGGGGAAGTAGCCCTGAGGCTACAAAGCTGCCTTTTGTATCACCCACTGCATTCCTTGTCCTTTTGATGAGTTGTCACGAACATTTTATTTCTACTTTTGTTTCTGTGAAAAGCTTTGGTAGCCTGCCAGAGTACCTCTTGGACCCTCCGAGGTATGAGCACTGCTGTTGCTGGAACAAAAGTATCAGTATGTTCTTTACTACATCTTGGAGATACTGGAGTTGGCATAAAAATAATAGCACTTTGCCTTCTCTGACGCATCTGAAAGCTTAGGATTAGGGAGAAAATGAGGCTGTAACACACTTTCCTTGGCAGAACTCAGTGCTTGTCCCAGTGACCTAATTTCCTGCCCTGAAACAACATCACCTGAGGCTGGAGCCCAGTCCAGTTTCTGAAAGAAGAACTGAGAGAAGAAAGAAGGTGGAATCATCACTCTATTCTGCATTCATGCAACCGTTGCTGTGTTCTGTCTGGGAAGGATGTTAGCCTGCTCTACTGCTAGCTAGTTTATACAGTACTAGCCTTGGAGACACAACTGAAGAGTTGAGGAATCACTGATGAAAATGTGGTATATAGGATTTGGGGAGGCGAGGGGCAGTACTTGGGAAGACAGGCACTGAAAATCCTTACAAAGGCAGTACAATGTTGGTAAAAGTTTAATTCTTGTGCTCTATGATACAATTGTTAAGATTGCATTTTCCCTACCTTGAGGATTTCTGTCTTCTTCAGTACATAGGCTTCACAAGGAAAATACAAGGTTGCATATAGAACCATAAACCTGGAATTTCTAAATTTTTGGATGTGAAGTTCTGTAAGTTAAAGATTTAAGTTCTTTAGCACGGTTTCTTTTTTTGCAATCATATTTTTGCTGCATGAGAGTCCTACTTAGGGCCTCTGGTCTTATTGCCACTCCCTGTATTAGATCTATTGTACCTGTGTTGTCAAGCTTACCACAGTAGTTTAAGTGTAATGTTGCAAGCTAGATAATGTGTCTAATCCACAGCAGAAGTCTGAAATCATATCATTCAGGATCTTCATTTAATGCTGATATACTGAGGAATAGCAATTTAAGTGGGAAAATAAATATTAGACAACCTAAAATAATTCTGTTTAGAGAGAATGAAGAAATCTTGGCCCACTAAAGCCCTGTAGAAAATTGCAATTTATTTTGGTGAACTCAGAATTTCAGTCAAGATGCTTCAAAATAGTTAAGGTCAAGTAATGGAAATTAATTAAATACTTAATACAAACATGAGAAGAGGACCGCTTAGTTTAAAAGGCTAGGATGGAGGCATACAGCTAAAAAAAATGTGAGGATAATAGATTTCATGAGTTATTTGAATTAATATGGTCTTGCCTTTAAAAATTTTGAATTATCTTGACTCTACATCATGTCACAGGAGATCACATAGTCTTGAAATAAAACTTTTGCTCTTTGATGTGCATTTGCTGGCACCGAGTGTCCTTCAGATTACTGAGGTATTTTTTTCTGTCTGCAGAACATTCATCTTTGTGACTCTACAGCATAAACTTCTGTTCTGCAGTCAAGTTCTGAGATGCTGTTTGTTAAAGATGGGTAAACATTGCCTAACAAACTCATGAGTGGTAGCAAATTTCTGACCCTTGGTCCACTGACACCATTTCTTGCTTCCCCTCGAAAAGCCTGTCACACGTAAATATTTGACCCCGTTCTCAGTTCTTCATAGAAAGTGTAACATTTAATAGGCAAGTAACCACTTCTTCTTGACCTCTGTTTTGCTGACTAAAGTTTAAATGAAGCATATAAGAATTGAAACCTTAATGTGTAAGAGGGAAGACCTTTCCCCCGTGTCTGTGTGTGGTAGCAACAGGTCACACTTATTGAACCAAAGAAATGGAAAGTTCCCCTTTAAAGGTGTATCAAGATTATTTTAAATCAAATTTCTAGGTATTTAAATAAAATGTAAAAATTAATAAACTCTTTTTTTTCTATGGCATCTCTATGCTCCCAGGTCACTGTGTGTGAAGATTCCAGATAAGTTTAGAGTCTGCTGCTCTACTCAGCATGAAACACAAGATATTCTTGTAAAGAGATTATACCTTTTCATTAGACTGACTGATATTTATTTGGAAAAAAAAAAAAAAACATGTTTGCTTCTGCAGCCACCTTTTTAATTTTTAGTTTGTTGGTGTATTTTTTGTCCTTGCATTAATTTTCACTGGAGGAGGCTTAGATTGGGTATTAGGAAAAATTTCTTCACGGAAAGGGTTGCTAGGCATTGGAACAGGCTGCCCAGGGAGGTGGTTGATTCCCCATCCCTGGAGGTATTTAAAAGACATGTAGATGTGGTGCTGAGGGACAGGATTTAGTGGTGATTTGGCAGTGCTAGGTTTATGGCTGCACTCAATAACTTAAGGGTCTTTTTCACCCTAAATGATTATATGATTTGATAGATTTGGTGAATAAACATTGTATTTTTATATGTAACCTGGATTGCCTTGTTTAGGCTGAGGACATGCTAACTAGCTTTTAGTTAACCTGGCTGTTGCGTTAGCCCTTGGCAGATGTAGGGAAGCTGTATTTTGGTGTCCATCCACTGTTTGCTTCCTTTAGCAGCATTCAGACATGTCTTCGAGTTAGACTTTGTGCTCAAATCTAAACAAAAAAAAAGGCAGGTTGGTTGAAGCTGCTAGACCAGACTCACTAATGATGAATTCCACAGATCGACTGCAGCTAAACAGATGTTTTCCCATCTTAACTTGCTTTCTTTAACATAACTTTATTAAAGAATTATATGAGGCTAAGAGCTTGTTTATGTATTTCTTTTCTTGGATATAGTTAAGAAGCAGAAAGTATTTTGTCTTGCATTGTGTCCTGTCTTCAATGAAGTGTTGTAGTTAGTGTGCATGGGAAAAAATGTTTTATTTTGAGAATCAAGGCTATTGCTCAATAAATTGTCTTATTGTCTTAAATTGTCATAATATTCTTAAATAATTTTTCCAAAATATTGGAACAAATACAGAAATGAGTTTATTGTGCCACAGAAAGGAAAGAATACATGAGCATTTGTCTGCTTAATCAGCCCTATCATTAAAAAAGCTATGTCAGCATCCTTTTGTATTTGCTCCTTGGCTAAAGCACTAAAGTAGAGCGGGACACATAGGATTTTCTCAGCTTTAGTAGCTGACCTATAAAACTATTAGAGTCACAGGTTTTAAAACTGGGGCATGGACAGCCATACAAATATTCTAACGACCTGTGCACCCAAGCATATGTATGAAAAGTCTGTTTACCAACCACAAATGACTGTCTTTAAAAGGCTATTTTTTCCTTTTATAAAATTATTATGTAGTACCTGAGAAATATTGTTACATTGCAAAGATATTTCACTGGTGAATAGGTTTGAACAGGACCCGAGCAAGCTGTTTGGTAAGGAGTCTAGAGAAAGGAGTAGTGCTACCAAGACCTTTATTCCCATCCCTTTTTCCAGAGCCAGGGAGCAAACTGGCTTGCATTTGGGTTCAGTGTAAACTTTGGGAAAGTGGGCAGGTTGGATCTCTTGGAGGGCAAAGTAAAAAAAAAAAAAAAAAACCAAAAAAAAAAAACCAAAACAAAACAAAAACCCAACAACAACAAAACAAAGACAGCAAAACAACCAACCAACAAAAAAACCCCACCAAACAAAAACCCAACAACAACAAAACAAAGACAGCAAAACAACCAACCAACAAAAAAACCCCACCAAAACAAAAACCCAACAACAACAAAACAAAGACAGCAAAACAACCAACCAACAAAAAAACCCCACCCAAAACAAACAGTAAAAACATTTTACCACCTATTGTTCCTGAAACCTAATGATAGTAGAGGAAACTGTAGGAAACAGAACCATCCTTATCGGGATGGTATGTGTTACTCTGGTATATTTATTAGGATCTTCCCAGGACATCAGGAGGGAAAACATCTAGTATCCAATGCTAGGACCTGTATGACCCTGTTGTCAGTCATTCTGGGACATAAATTTAAATGGATGGTCTGTAGTTTGCCTCTTATTTTTGGCAGTTGCTTTTAAACAGAAATATTCTTTATAATGAAATTGTTATATGGCATTGTAAGTTCCTCTTGTGCTAGAGGCAGATGTGCACTAGATTAATGATGCACTGTAGTTGAAAAATACTGTTTATATGTTTTAAGCTTTGCCCCTATAAATGCCCACTTCTGAGGGGTGGTAATTCTTATTTGGACTAGATTTGGAATAGATGTACTAATGATTAATCTTTTTTAGCAACCACAAACTAAAAACATATGAAATGGCACTAGATAGCAAAATTGCTAATTATTGACGTTTTTCTACAGTTTGAGCTGAAGTTTGGATTTGGTTGACTAGTACAAACAATGTAGGAGATAAATACCTATTCGGACTGCTTGCATTGATGAAGTTTTTAAACTTGCCAGAATTTAACAAGGTGTTCCTGCTAGAAAAGTGCCACATGTGGTAAATAATTACTGTAAATTATGAATGCTATTTAAAAAAAAAAGGACTAGACAAATTTGGCTGAAAATCATTAACTGTGAGAATAGTTTCAGGTTGTGCCAAGGATGTGTTTGAGATCAGGTTACACAAATGTTAGATTCACGAAGGGAAGACCCTGACCTGCTGAGCTGTGTGGCTATAAGGCCTTTTACAGCTGTTTAATCTTCACTTATGGAAATTTAAGCTTCAGGTTTTCTGTACTAAGTATTTTGGGTTACTTTATATGAGTTCTTAGAAGCTGAGGAGTGTTTGGCAAAAGACCTAAAGGGTTGAACTCCAGCACTATGAACTACTGGAGACTACAGTGACCAATCAGAGCTAAACTATTCTTATGGTTGGCTTGTTCAGTTATGCCATCCCATAGAAAATGCAACACCAGCTTGGGAGTTACCAGTGTTTATTCAGATGTAACTTCTAGTTGGTATTATATCCGTCTTTCTGAATTCTCAAAGGGTTTAAAATGTGCTCTCTCAATTAATCCCAGTCAGGCAGCAGGAATGTGCTGCCATGGTGGCTCTGCTCTCACACAGCTCAGCTGGTGAAGGAGAAACAGTTTTGAAGTTTGCTGTGTCATGTCAGGGAGATTTCCCACTCCAGCTTTGCTGCCAACAAGAAGACTAGATTTATTTATTTGTTTTTTCTTTAAAAGGAAAAGGTCGGTCTGGATAGAGCAGTAATGAATAGGATAGTGAGCCGTGGCCCAGTCTCTCCCTCACCCTGTGATGGACACTGCAGAGAGCCATGAAAACCAAGAGCACTGCAACTCCTTTACACTCTAGATAAACCGTCTCCAAAAGGATTTGCTATCTGTTATGAAAATGAGTGAATACTGTTTAATGAAGATGCTCTTCTTCAAATAGCAAGTAATTTCCATTCTGGAATAGATAATTTATGCCTACTACCCAGGCAGGAATTGTGATTAATATGCTGCATTAGCTGCTTGAGCAGATAAAATCTCAAGAGCTAAAGATCTTGTTTTCATGCAGATAAGACTAATAAAAAAATCAAAGGAAGATAAAACCCCGAAAAAGTGATGTAATGCACAGGGCAAGTTGTACCCTGTTGAAACTGTTAAGTCTGAATGAAATGTTATCAGACTTTCCTGTAAAGGAGGTAGAGAGAAAGGCTTATAAATTGGGACATCCCAAGCTCCACACCTGCAACATGATGGAAATGGAACTGACCTGATTTGGTAAACAATGTGGTGGCTCTTTTTCCATTCCCTACATAAAGAGAGACATGGGTTTTTTTTCTTTCTTCAGGAAGCCATGTGTCTCGCAGGTGGCATGGGCCAAACACCACCATTGACAGCAGGTGGGGCTTTGAGTCTCAGATTAGGTGCAACAAACAAGAGGCTTATTTTGGTATTCTCTTTAGTCTGGCTCTAATAAACCAAACTCCAGTTAGGTAATTTTTAATCTCTTAGACCTATAAAAGAGGAGTGAATTGTTTTCTGTATTTATGCTATTGAATTTGATTACATGCAGGTGGTTTCCCAGAATCATCTAGTTTAACCTCAGCTACTAAGCAAGTCTCCACAATCTCGTATTCAGCAATACATGCTCATTATTCAGCTGATCTTAATGTCTTTTTCCAGAGTTGCATCCCAGACATGTATTTGTCAGTGTAGCAAATCCATTTTTTTTCTGCTAGTAACCTTCTTCTCACTGAAAAATTCACACTTTCATGTTAAGATGCATAATAAAGCATTCAGAACAGTAAGATGGGTGGTGATAGTAGTAACAAATACATGTAATCTAGAATATTTCTTGTACTGTAAATGAAACTGATGTTCTTGTCCACAATAGATTTAATTTTGAAAAGCATATTAGTGGGAAATTTATGAAATAGAGCTTGTTATTTTTTTCATTAAGACATCAGTATATCATGCTGTGGTTTTCTATATATAAAAGTAGTTCTGGAATTGTTCCAGTGGGAGTCAGTTGTCAAGTAGGATTTTAACTTTTTAAAAAAGTTTGGTAATCACTCTTGTACTCTTGACTAAAATTAGGATCTGATTTGTCCATTTTAACTAGCTTGCACTATTTGACTAAAAATATGAATCATTAGTCTTTTCCTTCTTAGTATTTATTTGGTTATCAATTATCTGTTTGGGATTATTTTTAAATAATAGAACTTTTATTTCAGTATATCTTTATGGGGGGTTTGTAGTTTGGTTTCAATGGTTAGTTGAATGCCCTTTAAGTCATGTCATCAGCAAATACTGTATAGGTTTCTGCCATAATTGTGAATATTTTAAGTGCTGGACTGCTGCTGTACAACTTGAAACAGAATTTGGAGACTCTAATTTTGATTGAAAAAAAACCCTCAAGGTTTTCCCCTTTTATGTATTATATTAATGCATTATTTTTAAAGTACTGTAAGTAACTATACTGTGAGATATTTTATACTACTGAGAAACTGCAGAAACAAAAAAACAGAGTGATGAGGTACAGTAAATTTGCATGAATTATCCTTCTTTCTTAGATATTTGGGCAATTGGCTGCATATTTGCTGAGCTGTTGACTTCGGAACCTATATTTCACTGTCGTCAGGAGGACATCAAAACAAGTAATCCTTTTCATCACGATCAGCTAGACCGCATTTTCAGTGTAATGGGATTCCCTGCAGGTAATTTATTTTCATTAAAGCATCAGATGTAATGCTACTGAGTTGATTTTTTTAAATTTTTTAAAATTTTTTTTCCTAGAGGAAATGACTAGTTGTTTGTATAGGTATGAAGAAGCTGTCAGTTTGATGGATTTGGAAATGCTGACAGCTATGGAACAATAGCAGTGGCCAACAAACAGAAAATCAAACAACTGCTGTAGTTATTTCTTCTTGTGTGTTACTTAACCTACACTTTCAGACTTGTAAATGCTTCTCCTTTTTCCCCTCTCACCAAAGATAAGGATTGGGAAGACATAAGGAAGATGCCAGAATATCCAACTCTTCAGAAAGATTTTAGGAGAACGACGTAAGTGACAATAACATGACAACACTTCAGTGAATGTAGCGGATAGGCAAAAATTGGCTTCTATCCTCTGACTTTTTTGGGAGGGCATTTTGGAGTATTTGAGTTCTAATGCTGTGACAGCTGTCCTGTTTGAATTAGCTGTTTTGCTTGAACGGTGTTGTCTCCCTCAGCCGCTTTTTAAACGCATCAGCTGAGTGGCCTCCTCATTTCTCTAGAAAGGGTTGTCGTAAATGCTGTTTGTTCTATGGGAGGCACAGAAAAATGGGCTTGCTTAAACCACTTGTTCAAGGTAGCACCATTCGTTTTGTGTGAGAAGGAATAGGGAAGCACCTCCCTGGGTCATTTTGACCAGCAAATATGTAGAGACAGTAAAGTAGCAGACAGAAATTTCTATGGAAGGTAACATGTTCAGTAGGTTGTGGTGCAAAGCCTTTCAGGGATCTGAGAATTTTCCGCTTTAGTGTTTCCTGGTGCTTTGTCTAAATTAATCAAGTGGTGGTGATAGATCAGAGAGTGTAAGGAGCAACACAGACTCTGCTGTAAGGCAGAGGACATGGATTCAGGAGTTTTAGATTCTGTTTCCAGCTCTGACG
Organism: Scolopax mira; assembly: GCA_004320125.1. Classification (NCBI taxonomy): domain Eukaryota; kingdom Metazoa; phylum Chordata; class Aves; order Charadriiformes; family Scolopacidae; genus Scolopax; species Scolopax mira. The sequence continues at coordinate 27,211 of BJBW01002169.1, read as the reverse complement.
TGGATTCATTATGCTGGCTTTAGGCAAGATATGAAACTTATCTATGCACGAAGCTTTTTTTTTTTTTGAAAGCAGCTGTAGATAACCTCTGTATTTGTAGGTTTAAGGCAAGGCACAGGTCATACTTATTTGGGGCATTACAAGGACTGTATGGTTTGCAGTCTTTGGGGCTGGGGAGACAGAATGGTAAACTAATTGCTCTGCCAAATTGCAACTGGAAACAACTTAATAGCTTAGCTATTGTGCTGTTACGAACTGCTCTACACTTCCTGTGGCATAGTTGCTTTAGAAAACCACAGTATAAACTTCAGGATTAGTTTCTCTGTCATATACCAATGACAACAGCTTGTCCAACGCTATGAAAGTTGCATGCTCCATGGAAATAATCTGTACACAGCTGATACTACTGCTACTAGTGAAAAGCATGCTTAGAGTGTCAATAAGATAGATAAATATCTGACAAGTTTTCTAACAGCAGTTCTTTTTATAGCTTACTTATTAAGGGCTGGTAAGTGTTTTTATGATTACTTGGTACAGTTCCGTATTCTTGATGCTGTATAATTTCAGAAATGTCTTTGTCTAACTGTATTTTCCAGGTATGCCAATAGTAGCCTCATAAAATACATGGAGAAACACAAAGTCAAGCCTGACAGCAAAGTTTTTCTTTTGGTAGGTACAACCTGAAAATCACTGTGATGATATGAATGAAAAACTTTTCTAACGATAACACACATGTCAGTTCTTCCATCTCATTTTACTAAACACTGATATTAAAGAAAGATATCACTGACTAGCCATTTTTGAGATGTGTTTTCTTCATATACATTCATGCTGAGCATGTGCTTAAACTGCTGGTATTGAAGATCTGAATGTCTTATCTAATTAAGATCTGCAAGGCGGTCATATACCCAGCCTTACCCTTAGGTCTCCTGTGCAAATAGTATAGTAAGTATGATAAATCCCTTGTTTCCATGTTGTTTCAGAGAGCTAAAGAACTCCCAAGAGTTAATGAGTTTTTGAAAGGAAGAGGAAAGGAGAAATTTAATTATTTCCTGTAGTAATATTCCCCCCCCCTTCTTTTTCTTCCCTCTGATGATGGCCCATCTCTGTTTTGTGGGTGATTCCAGACAATATCCCTAAACATATATTTGCTGGTTACCTCATTGAGTCATTCATTGTAGGTGACTACATACACGGTTGCTCTGTCTAATACAGAATCATTTCTGGATGCCTCTGTGATGACTTAGTGCCGTCTAAATTTAGGAATGAAGTTCAAAGTGACTTTGCTCACAAAGTGACTGTGCTGTGAACAGGGAGTCTCTGTAATGAGGCTGTTAGTGCAGCTTGAGTTCTAGTTGTCTGTTTTAATCACTAGTTACAGAATCGGCCTAGCAATCTTCTCTCTTGGTCCTGGCAAAGATTTACTCTTTGGCTTGTTACTAATTGCTGGATGATGACACAAATAACTGTAGAAACAGAATAGGTTGGTCCCAAGTGGGTGGAAGGGAAACATTCACATAAAAAGTATGAGATTTCAAGAAAAACAATTTAAATTTCTTAACTTACTGGGCACACATTGGAATGAACTGGAGGAAGAATTTAAGTGAAAAGATGGCAATTGTAAGAGATATCATTAGTTAGCAACTGAATTTCCCCCTGTTTTCCTACTCTAACGTGGAAGTCACCAGAAAGTGTGGTGGAAAGGCAAAGAAGAAAATGGGTTGCGGTCAGCTTATATGGAAAATTCATCAAAGCTATGAACACTAAGTTGAGAGTCACTTTGGGTGGGCAGGCTACTTTTCCAGGGGAAAATGTTAATCAGATCTCTAAAGAGCACACAACTAACTACAGGGTGTCAAAATGTGTGTGTGTATATATATATATATATGTATATACACACAAAGGAACTTTTCATGATGGAGAAGTAGTGAGAAGTACAGGGAAGTAGAAGTACAGGGTGACTGAGCAAATAGATAGGTGCCTGCCTATTTTTTTTCCCCTATATAATTGTAGGAATGAGAACAGAGATTTACAGAAGTCTAAGGGCTCTTTCTGAAGTTATCTGACAACACAAAACACAGTGTGCCGTGTTGAGGAATATTTTTGGACAAGCAGCAGGAATCAGTTTGGGAGCTGGTTTCCAGTGAAGTGATGGGTGGAGAGACAGGCCAAATGTCTCTTTGTTCTGTTGTCAGCCTTTTGGGGTCCATGGTACATACAGTATGGCAATAAGGAGAGGTGGTGAGGAAGTGGTATAAAGTACAGAGGATTTGGTAACAACTCATCTAGAAAACAGAATTAACTCCAACTACTGAAAAAGGAAATATAGAGAATTCTCTTTCTTGATGAGGATGAGTGCTTTTACTGAGGCTGTTTACTGTACTATATATACGGACTGTAGAATTGTGTGTCAGACTTCTGATTTATTGGAACAAAAAGCCCCAAATACTCATGCCAAAATGATATTCTTTTGCTCAATATCCAGAAAAATTTTGTTGGAAGCCTGGAAGATAGAGTTTGAGCTAAGATCCATTTGCAGAAGAAATTTTATTTTCACTGTTGACTTGAATTAAGAGAGTGCTTTGTAAGAGCAGGATACTGTATGATGTAATTTGAGCACCCAAATTTCCTACTGTGACTTTTTCAGAATGTGGTAAATAAACAACTAGAAATGGTATGTCATGCCTAAAATTCCTGTTTTATACTACTAATATATTATAATCCTCTTTTATGGCCTGCTGCAGTCAACAGCATTCTAGGTAATAAATGTATTATTGCTTTCTTCCTAGCTAGGAAGAAAGGTTACTAGGAAAGGTCTGCTCCTCCTCTTTCTCATTTCAATACCAATTAGTGTGGGATTGGGATCTGCGTGAGTGACAGAGTGCTCTGACTGTGGAATGTTGCCCTTGAGAGAGGTGAAGATTTATTGTTTCTTTTCCTAAAGCAACATGACGAGTCCTGGTCACATTCAGTCTCTTCTGACACTTTTTTCCTGTTGTGTCAACAGTAGGGAACAGTATAAAAGCTATACTTGTGCCATAGCAAAACACCATATTTAGGAATGATGCTTTATGAACCTGTAATAGCTGAATTTAGTGTTGCTATAGCACAGTGGTTCAACTTCACCAATTAATATTGCCTGATAGGCTTCACTATTTCTTATGTGAGAAGTGCTTCACAGCTGTAGTGCTTTGATGGATATAATTTCTAGTTCTTGGGAACTTTACTGAACAAGCCATGGTAACTTAGGCTTGTCTGGACAAGCCACAAATAATTTAACAATTCACAATCCAAGACGTATAAATCATAGTTTGAAAAATTATAGTTTGATAAGCTTTTTGCTATTTTTAATGTTATACTTTGCAGCTACAGAAGCTTCTTACTATGGACCCTACAAAGAGAATTACCTCAGAGCAGGCTTTGCAGGACCCCTACTTTCAAGAGGATCCTCTGCCTACATCAGAGTATGTATTCCCTCTTCTGTGCTCTTCAGAGGTGTTTGCTTTCTGTAAATGCTAATCCTTGAAATGAGCTGGCAGCTGAAAAATTCACGCATATCTGCCTACATCCACAAGTAGTAGTAGTTCAGGCATGCTCAATAGAAACTGGTAGTGTAGTACTGAAGTATCTGTTGTCTACTGATGCCTGAACTGAAGGGCCGTGGACAATAATATACAGTACCGTGTTGGAATTCTGAATGTACTACCAAATATAGTGTGACAGTATTTGGGGAATTAATCTGTACCTTGTTCTGCCTTATGCAGCCTCACAGAGCCCTGTTCTCCATTGCCTGGTTTCCCTGTGCCTTTCCCTAGGACAGTTGTCTGACCTACAGACAGCTTCCAATGAACTCTTGCTCAGGGGAACAGCATGAGGAGAGAAAAGTGAAGAGATCAATGCTTAAAATCTCACAGGTCTCTTGTTCAGAAGGCTCGAGAGTATAAATTTTATATCTTTATCTATTTTATTGTCATGAAAAATGCAAATGATGTATTCAGTTCCTGCTGTCAGACTTTCCTCTTCCAGTTTCTCTTCCTGGTTTTTGTAACCCTGGTGGTTCATAGCATTATGATCCGTAGGAGCCGTCTGCAGGGAGACTTCCACCTTTGCTTTCACTGCTTCCTCAGCCAGCAGGCAACATTGGAAGGGGGGAACAGCCATTGGACTGCAAAAGGAGTCTAGTTGAGACTAGTTTTTTTTTTTTTCTTTCCTTTCGTTTTTCTGTTCAGATAAGCCAAAACCTCCATAGCAGCTAGGATTAGGAACAGGTTACACACTTTAGTTGTATTGTAATTGTAATTTAATTGTAATTGATTGTATTCTGAATGCTTCTTTTGCACAGAAATCTGAAAAATTGTTACTGGTCAAGATCTACCAGTAATTGTCTATTTAGTGTTTATCTGATATCACTATCCTGTGAGAGCTATAGCTCCCTATGGATTACAGGATAACATTATGATAAAGTCTCTGACATAAACATTAAGGAATGTTCCCAATCCCATTAGCTAGATGAATTTAAAAGCTATCTTTTATTCTCTAAACAAGACCTGAGAAGCTAATTGAAAGTAGGTCTGCAGTTGTGATTGACAAATACATACAAGCCTGCTGTAAGCCAAGACGGGCTCATAAGACATTAATCCTTCTTGGATCAGGCCCCTTATTCAGTGAGCTGTGAGTGTTCCAACTAGGTGTTGTGGAACCTCTGACACTGTATTTGTTCATTTTGCCACCTGGATCAACAAGTGGTTTCTGGCATTCAAGCATGCTCAACCATGCCATGATTTCTAAATGGTGGCCTCATGCCAACAGCAGAGAGATATGATGTTGTGATCAGCACCTAGTTCTTGGTATCTGCTGCTATCTTGGGTGCTCACGGTGCCACTCACTTATGGAAACAGGGCTCATAAAAGACAAGAAATTAAATTGTGTTATATTCACTTGTTTTTAATATAGCATTAAGTGAATGTATGTCGTATGTACATATTTGTGGAGTGTTTAATGTGTTTCAGCGTATTTGCTGGCTGTCAGATTCCATATCCTAAAAGAGAATTCCTCAATGAAGATGAACCTGAAGAGAAAGGGGATAAGGTATAATAAACTCTTTTTTTCTAAAATTTATTTTAAGTATGTGATAAGTGAGTCATAGTGCTCTACCAATTAAATGTGAAGAGTTAACCAAAAATGTGTTTTCCAGGCAAGTCTCTCTTTAAAACTGCTTTCCCGACAGATTAAAGGTACCAGATGACTTTGTGGGGGTCTCAGATGGTATCACCAGCATGATTTGCCCTGACCTGTGGGGAATGAGCTGGATGGGTTATTCCAAAAGCCAGTAGTCTGTTTTCAGCTGCCATCATTCCAAGAGGACCTTGCTGCCTCCTCCTGCATCGCATGATGAAAATACTTTGTGATCACATGAAAAGAATGGCATTTCCATTGTATGACTGGCATACATCCAGCCATTTGGAAGTAGATGGCTGTCAGGGTCTCAAATAAATAATGGCAGCCTGCTTCTGGCACTACATCAGAACATTTCATCCATCTGCACACAGTTTCCTGATCGTGTTTTAAGGGCTCTCAGACAAAGGAGTAATAAGGACCATGAACTGTTCTGGTAGCGTCAATCTGCTCTTAATACTCTGTTTCCCATAGACATGGGCAAGAACTTGTTTGTGTGCATAGTAAATTTTGGTGTGTTTGCAACATAATCTGACCTTCTTTGTGCTTATATCTGAGCTGTGCTACGTGACCGCAGTGATTGTCCCATCATGAAGTGAAGGCTGGACAATGCTGCTATAGTGTATGAAACAGCTTGTTATTTTCCCTTAAAAATGCACACCAGCAGTAATGTATAGCTAGAAAAATGTGAAGAAAACAGCCTAAAACTGTAATTATTGGAGGACTACATGAGAAGGACTCTTGTTAATCTCCTGGAGATGCTGTTTGACAACATGCATCTTCTGTTTTCAGATTTTTTTGTATGACATGAGAAACTAGCTGAATTTGTAAGTATGCCTATCACAATATATTTCAGACAGAGAATTTTGGTTTTGAAACACATGGCATAGATTCTTCTGCACTGAGAACACGTGGTAACGTCCTGGATTTTTGAGTCCAGGTAGTTTTTGAAAAAAGAGGAAACAGAGACCTAAGTAAAAATACAAAGAAAGTCATTATACCAATTTGATTGTAACATAATTACTAGCTTTGCTTCAGCTCTCACAGCTTCAAAAACAAGAACAAACCTTATGATTTAAAATTACTATGGCTTTTTTTAGGTCAGTGTGTTTAAGAGTAAATATCTTTTTCCTGGGTGTGTTGGGGGTGAAAACAATGGCATATTTATATTCAAAACAGCCATTATATATAAATGATCTTTGAGATTGTTGGCGGTGGTCACGTATTTACTCAAATTAAACTTTTTTGAGACCATTTAAGTAATTTAAGTCACGCATTACCCATTGAATGTGTTCTCACAGTGTAGAAAATATGAAGGTGAAGGATACTCTGAAAGTTGAATCTGTGCCATGTTTTCTTTCTTTATAATGTTGTTACAAGTGAAAGGATTTTTTTTTTTTTTTAATAATAGTGTTAGTTTCTGGTTTGTTTTAAAAACCATAAACACCTGTAGAATCTCTTGGAAATCAGGACAAGTTCTTTGTGGTTGTTTATTTGGAACTTGCATCGGAACCGAATAACCTTTAACATAAACATCTGTTCTTTAAAAAAGGTTAGTTGTTAGTCAGCTAAGCTAAAATGAGCGTTTGTAAAACAAAGTGAAAAAATTATTTTCCCATTCAAATTCTGTTAGGCAAGTTTCTGCTCAGTTTGTTTCTAGGCAGGACCAGAATTTCATTTTTGTAATTTGTGCCTGAGAAGTGACAAGTGGTAATACATTGCCAACTTCAGACTTTTTATAAGTTTTTAATTTCAGAACCACCATGAAGTAGACTGACCTGAGGATGATGTTTTTGCTGGCATAAACTGGTTTTGTGCACTAAGGTGGGCGCAGCAAGACCCTGGCAAGGTCTCAGTCTCTCTCCAGGCTATAGCAGCAGTAGATGCACAGGAGAACAAGCTCAGGCTAGCCAGCTGGAATTTGTTCTGATGTCCAAAGTGTGAAACATGGGACCTACAACAAACTATTTCTGTGAGAATCTCTGCTATATTTATTTACATGTACCAAAAATCGCAGTTTTTCCTCTCTCACAGTAGCAATCACCTCACTTGCATCCAAACACCCAAATTTCATAATACTAGAACAAATACTGCCTTTCTTATCAGTGCTTGTTTAAGAGAAGCTCAAGCCATTATTAAAAGGTAAATTGCTTCTTAACAGGTATGTTGGGTTTTTTTTACATGCTAGCTTGATTAACTTTTAAAATTATTACAGTTTAATCTCTTGGGAAACCAAATCTGACTGAAATGGGCTTTGAGCACTACAAGCAGGAGGATTGGGTTTGCTAAATATGAAATGAAAATGTAATCCACCTCTTAAGTCCTTGAAGACACAAGTCATCTTTGTAATCTTAAATGAATGTATCACTGCAAATTTCATCTGAATGTATCTGGGGAGACTTGTGATGAATGGCATAGATACAGATTTTTATTTCAGAATGAGGTAACTAAATGCCTTTTGGTGATAGGGGGCATCAAGAATTTTCTGCTAGTGGCAACTGGTTGTCATGATTTCTGAGAAACTAATAATGTGAGTTTTTTATAAAAGGCTGCCAAACCAGAACTTTGATAATTATAGAAGCAGATATCCTAGGAAAAAAATACTGTTATGAAACCTCCCATAGAGTATATTGGAGGGAAGGTGGTAAAGCTTTTTATTTCAAGCCATGACAATTGTAGGATTTTTCCATGATGAACAGGTGACATCTCACATTTTGGAGTGAAATTGCTTTTCTTTCTAATTCTCTTACGTGCTTCAGTGCTCTGATGGAGGAGTCATCCCTGGTGCTTGAACGCAGACAATTGGGTGGTCTTTCCTTGGAACTGTCTAGCCACAGAGGTTGTACTCTGCTGATTTTTCTAGCTTTCCCTCCAGTTCCTTAATATGCTTTATAGTCTGTAGCCCTCTGAGGCCAGAGGAGTACAATCTCTTTTGCACTCAAGTTCCCCATCTTAACATTTTCTTCCCTTTTGTGGTTCCTTTATCTTTGTCACTTTTCTTGCCAGGTCCTGTTGCCATCTTAATTGCCTGCCTTCTCTTCCCATACTAGTCCTTTCTTTCCCTTGCCAGGTTTCCTTCCCTTGGTTGTTTCCCCCTTCTTTTCTCTTCAACTATTTGTCTCTGGTCAATTTTCACTTTTGTGCTATTTCAGTAAGATTTTTCTGATCCTACATGTAGCACACTATGTATTCCCAGCCTTCCACCTTTTACAAGGTACTTAAAAGCACAGGAGAGCAAAACGGTAATGAAACCCATTTCTGGTTCTGCCACAGAATTTCTTACTCGCAACCTGGAAGAAATTAGATCCTTTCTCTGGTCCCCGTTTGCTTCCCCTGCTGGCAGTGATGCCCCAGCCTCCTTCGGGTTATTGTAACATGGCATTTGTGAAAGTCTGAAAAGTGGTTTTGATCCTGAGTGAACGAGGCTGTTGAAGAGCTTTGAGTAATTTAGTGTGGTTCACCACATCTGCCACTGAGCACTAGTGAAATTTTGGGGGGTTTGAAATCAGTTCATTAGGCCATTACTGCTGTATAAATGGTTCCTTCCATCCTCCTCTCCCAGCGCTAGCCTAGCTGTAGGAGTCACTGAGGCTCTTCTTTTGGTTTTCTTCTAGCTTTCTTTGCTAAAAAAAACCCAAAAAAACCCAAACAATTTTTTTTTTTAAAGTGAACTGCAAATAGGATACCCCCATAAAGCGTGCAAGAGCGTAACGAGGACACATTTCTGCAGACAGGCAGCCTTGCTGTGCTTTTGGGGTCGGAGATTCCGTAGGCCTCACAAACCCATTCCAGGCAAACGGTGACCACCTTTGTCGTTGTCGCTCCTTCCCCTAGAATCAGCAGCAGCAGAACCAACATCAGCAGCAAACAGCACCTCAGCAGCAGCCGCAGGCCGCGCCGCAGCAGCCGCAGCCGCAGCAGCAGAACAGCACCCAGACCAACGGGACGGCCGGGGGCGCCGGCGCCGCAGGAGGGGGAGCGGGCGCAGGGCTCCAGCACAGCCAGGACTCCAGCCTCAACCAGGTGCCTCCCAACAAGAAACCACGCATAGGGCCTTCAGGCGCTAACTCAGGCGGGCCTGTCATGCCTTCAGATTATCAGGTACCTCTTGAATTTTTGCTGCTTTGGATAGCATAGGGACAAAAACGTCGTTTTCCCCTCCTTCCCCACTGCAAGAACAGATTCACGTTTTAATGAATTTCTCATGTAACCTGAGCTGGCGTGCTCTGATATATTAGATAAAAATGTGAGTTTAAAAGTTTAAAGTAAAAAGGTTGTATTCTGTGGCTAGTCGTTTTCAATAGAATATCAGTTTGAGTCGTATCTGCTGCACCCTGTAAAGTGTTGAGGACTAGTCCACTCCATGAAAGCACTTAAATATCTGCTTAACTTTGTTTGAGAGTAATCTTAATGAAGCCAGTGTAACTATTTCATACACATTAGATGAAGTTCAGAATATTCAGCTCTTGGCAGAATTAAATCCCATGTGAGAAGCAGATCCTGAGCAGTAAAGTGAGAACTAGGCACTCTCATTTGATTCCCGCTTCGTTCTATTTCATATCATCATGTGTATGGAGCAGTTCTGTAGTTTATTCTAGTATCTTGCTAAGTCTGCTTCTAATGTTAAAGAAAAAAAAAAGCGTGTTAGCACAGGAATGATGTTTTTGTTCATCAGTATGATTCATGCTGAATCAGGGCACAAAGACACACATTGTTTCTAATGTGACCAAAGTTGAATAGATTCACATTTTCTATTGTAAATCTATATGAATATTCATAACATTCATAAGAAAAGCAGTATCACTGAATTATTTTTGGATATTTTGGTCTTTGCTTACTAGAATTATATTTTCCACTGAAAAAGTGACTTACACTAATTATAGAAAGTATTGAACTTACCAGGATCTTCAATACTTGTGAGTTTTTACTTGCTGTGACAGTAATGAGTTGAAAGCAGAATAAGAGAAAGGTAGATATTAAAGGTAGATTTTAAAAGATGTTGGGAATTCTGTCTGCTGCTACCTTTCAAGAGCATCCCACCTTGGAGAATGGTCTTTTCAAGTAGCTTTAAACTTAAAATAAGAAGCTTTTGAAAAACCCAGCTCTGGAGTTGCCTTGTCTTAGCCTGCCAGACCTTCCCCACAGACAATTGATTTCTCAGTGCCAGAGATTTTTTCTCCCATTTCTGTTTTACTCTTAATTAGAAATGAGAGCAATTTAAGGGTAAAGGCAACTAGGTTTCTTTTTTGAAAAGTTCCAGACAGGCTTGAGGTCTGGACAAATCACTACAGCTGTCTGACTACACAGTATTTATGGCTGGCCTGTTTTGGTCTGTAGTTTGAGGACTGGTTTTCTGCGTTTGATGATAACCATTATAGAATCCTTATACAGCTCTCTGAATTGTTGGCGAACTTCTCCGTTACAAGTTGCTAGCAGTCTAAATCTTATTTTTTTCAGATAGTTAGATTTATTTTTTTTTACTCCCCTATGACTTCTTCCTTCTAAACTTTAACAGCACAGGCATCAGAATGATGGTCTGTATGTTTCCTTTACATCACTTGCTAGATTGTATGGTCTGGTTATCCATTTTTACACTCACATTTGGCTATCTGCCCTTAAATTCTAGCTGACTGCCTTCTGTTCCAGAAAGGAATGTCTGCAATTTGTCCAAGTCTGACTTCGTTAAAAACAAATTCTATCCTGTGGAACAAAAATAAGCATGGGCAAGTTAATGCATTCTTGTAGTCTTATGGCATTAATTTTATCCCATTATATCTTATTTAGAAGTAGGAAGAAGATTCTCTTTGCTTTGACTTATATTTAACATGGGATCTAATGTCTGTGTTGAATTTTTTTGTAGTTCACCAACCCCAATACATGTTGCTTCCTTGTTGAATTTTACTGAGCATTCCTTATGTGACTCTTGAGTTTTTTGCTTGGCATGGTAAACTGATACTTTTCATACAGAGAGAGTTCCTATAAAGCCATAGCAATTATCACAATTCTTTTTCTTTTCTGTTAGAAGTTGCAAAAACGTTCATAATTTTGTGACAAATTCCAGGTTTCAGACACTGTTAACAGTCTATCCATGCAGACCAAGAATCCCCAGGTTATTAATGGCATATGTGCTGTTGGGAGACATCTCTTCCAAAGCCAGTGTGCTGTTATCTCCAAAATTGCCCCTTTCAAACAAGTGAAGCTACTCTCTGCAACTATTAGTTATATTGATATTATATTGAGACACAGAGGTCTGCAAGATCTGACTGTTATCTCTACCCTCACTATGCTTCACTTGAAAGCACCCTTCATATTCCTACATTGGATGTAACAGAGAAAAAGCAATGTGATATTTTTAGGGTTTAGTATTTTTTACAATTTATGTAAAAATAAAGCTATGTACAGGAACAAAGGGGAGAAGTGTTTTACACTGCCTAAACTGTAGGTTCCTGCTGTTCATGATCCACCTGAGAAGTTATCAGGAAGCTTTCACAACTCTCCTGGTTGGGATCTGATGGTTAGATGAGACCACTCATCCTCATAATGCCTTCACTGAACAGACGCTTGGGTTGTGGAGGATGTTGTATTCTTACAGACCCACTGTCTTGTGGGATTTCCATTCATAACTCACACTTCTCCAGAGGCTTTCTGATATTTAATCAGAATGTGGGTTCTTAACGCTTTTCCTATATGATTGCTGTTGACCACAGTCTTTCTTATAACCATTGGATGTAGTCAGGTAGAACCATTCACAGACAGTGAACAGAACTCTATTAAAAGGCTGACTGACCCTGAACTTGGCTAGAAAAAACCTGTTTGCTGACTGCAAACAGTCTGGGGATTTTTTGTAGACACTCCCGTCTTATGGGGTGGGGTGAGTTTTCCCTTGCTAGAGAGTCTCCTATCTATTGAGCAATACTTCTCATGCAACTTGGTTTTGCAGCTCACTATTAATTCTGGACAGGCAATGGATATGGTAATAAAAGGGAAAAATCAGCAAATACATGAGTTTGGCTTGCTGAGATTGGGGTCTTCCAATCCCAAACAGTGGAGGGGGGGGAAAAACCCAAACATTTGGGAAAATTGATGTTAGGTTATTGCACACACACGTGCACATCTTTAAGGAGTTGTCTTTGTTTCCAGTAGATAAAACAGCAGATTGAAGACTCACCTAAAATTACATTATTTTATCGTACTGGATATTTTCATTTAGGTAAATTGAGTAACTTTTAGGCCATGGTTGTCTTTTTCTCAGGAACAAAGTACATAACTTCTCTGTAACATTTAGTGTTACCTTTCTCAAAAAGAGTGCTTGTGGCTTAGCAGTTTGTTTTTGCATTAACAGCACGCACAATAGTGATAGACATAAGTTTAAGAAAAAGCTGAATTTTGAAATGAAGTCTGCTCTTTCTTGTGTCTTGTGTACTTTTCCTTCAAAAAATGGGTGGATACGTGCTGTAAGTCTAGGTGTCTGCCAGTGACCTTGTGTATTTTCTGTGCTGTGTTAAGGCTGACTGCAGATCAGACTGATTACTTGTTTTATGGGACCTTAAACAGTTACACTGTTTAGTCACCTTCTCCCACAGTCATATTTTAATGATCTTCAGAATCAGTTTCCTGAGTTTCCTAAAGTTCATAGTCCTAACAGGCTGGTTTTCGTTCCCCTGATGCCACTCTCTTTTCCTGCAGCACTCCAGCTCACGCCTGAGTTACCAAAGCAACATTCAGGGATCTTCTCAGTCCCAGAGTACAATGGGCTATTCCACATCATCTCAGCAGAGCTCCCAGTATCACCAGTCTCATCAGTCTCACAGGTACTGAGAGGGCTGACAGACTGCACTCAGAAAGGAATGGACTAAAAGCCAGAAGACTCCAGCAATATGAAGTTCATAACGATGAGAAGAACCAAAAATACAAACTATGATGCAGAATTAAAATTCACCATGATGAAAGGAAAACTTCACCTACTGAAGACTTTCCTCCCTCACAACCCCTTGTCCCTTTATTGCCATAAAGGAGATTCTCGTGAAGTTTTCCTTCCTCCCTGCCCTTGCATGTGCTCCATTGTGGTTACTCTAATGAACCCTTCTGATCTGAACCCAGCACTTAACTTCTTTAACCTTTGGAATTTTGAAGGATTCCTGGTGCACCTTCCTTATGCTGTAGTGATTGCCATAAATCTGTCTTTTCAATCTCTTTGATGGGATTTTAAAGTTTTAAAATCTTGAACTCCCAGGCTTTCAAGCTTGTATATAGTTAGTTTTATACTAGGCAAACCAGTTTAGCTATACAGGTATATTGCACCTTTTTAAAGCACTATGTTATTTTCACAGGATATTACTGTTTTGCTCATGGATGTCAAGAACAGCAAAATTTTACTGTTCCAGAGTATTTTACTATTCTGTTTTTATTAGTCTAGTTTTCAGGCGAGGTCTTAAAAATTAAAAAATTTAAAAATAAAATAGAATTAAAAAAAAAAAAAAGGAAAAGGAAAAAAGAAAAAAACCCACCCAAGTCTCTGCAGCGACAAATATGCTTCATGCTACTGGACTGAATGCCAAACAGAAGATTGCTGATGTTTCTTAACTCATTCACATTGAATTATTGAAATCACAGTGATCATGCTCTGGCTAGTTTTAAATTAAGCATTATTTTAAATGAAACCAGGACAGTCACATAGAAAGGAGATGCTTTCAGGATCTGTTGGAACAGAAGAATGGAATGTCTTCCCAGGCTGGACACCAAAATAGTCAGGAAAATGTATTTACTGCCCTCAAGTCTCAGTAGGAATGTGGATGACGGGCTTGTTTTTCTGTTAAGCAGCTGATTAATGTATGTGCGAGTTTTATAAATTTAGCTTTCTTTCACATTCCTGAGTCAGTTTTCTAAACATAAAGGTGACAGAAATACTAAGAACTTGCGAGAAAAAAAAAGCATTTAATCGTTTTTATCTTAGAATTAATAACTAAGAGAAATTATTGTGCAGTTTGAAAAGCATGTTGAAAATTGTTCCTTTTTCATGTTTATAATGCATATTCTGTGCCCCTCACATTGCTGTGATTAACCCAGATTAGTTACACCAGATGCGCTTGATTGCACTGAAATGTTTCTTTTTCCCTAGAGCAAACATGTTTTGATTGTGCCTAAGGACTGTAAGTGGATGGGTGGCTGGCAGAAAATCCCCAGTAAATAAGCGAGAGTTCAGAAGCATAATCAGAGGATCATTGTCCAACTTCTGCAACCACAGTTATTCAGAGAGGCATAACATGTCATTTGGGACAGTTTCGTTTTTCCTTCAGCCTTCAGAAATAAGGCTGTGTCTTGTTGCAGAAAACTGGAAAATGCATTTAGAAAGCTACTAGCAATGTCACAGCAGCAAACTTCTGCAACTGGTGTCCAGAGAAGAGTTCACACGTAAATGGTTAATGTTACAGGCTTCTGTGTTCAGTGTCTTCTCTTCTGTCCTCTGTCAATACACAAAAGTTGTCTATGCCAGTACACATTCACGCTGAAGTTGTGATCACACCTGGCAAGAGGAGTAAATCCGTTTGCTCTGAGGAGAATGCTTTTCATCACAGCTAGACACATGCCTGTTTCTACTGGATTTGATCTCCCAGTCACCTTTAGTGCCCCCTTTCTCCTCAAACACATGTTGTTTTGTACCTTTTTGTGGACAGTTGGCTTGCTTTGGCCATATCTACCATCGTGTGGTTTTGACAACGCCCAGCTTCTCTGGCAAAGCAACTAAAACTTACTTGTCATCAAATGGGTAAGAAGGTGGTGAAAATTAAATGAAGCAATTACGAGGAAATTTGGGGGGGGGAGGGGGGGGGAATAATCTCCCAATGGATACTTTCCACATGTAACCCTTGACATGCTACATATTATTATTACATATTACAAAGAGTCTGGGTTTACATTCTTTCCATAACTGGAATGTCTCACCTCTTACTGACGTTAGGATGAGGTACCTCTGAACTGATGGCTCTTTGGCCAATGCCATAAAGTAACATTTATTTTATATTTTTGTGACTTGTATATCACATTTCTGGAAATTGACCTTTGGCAGAGTAATTATTGTACCTTCCTATTATTTTCACCCTTCTGTTCTTTTAAAATCATTTTGTCTCTTCCGTTACAATTATCTAACATTTCTTCTCCCTATTGTGACCTGCAGCTTATCATCAGAATTCATATGATGTTAGGAGGTGGTGAGGAGACATCTTACCATATGGTTAAGTAAGGTGGACTCTTGTGCCAATAAGGCAAAATCTTGGTGTAGATTAATCTGTATGTAGAGTGTGAAACTTCACAGCAATGTAAGGTGCTTTAATTGAGTGAGCTTCCAGCTTCTAGGATGACTGCCACGACCTCTCTCTAAACTGAACTGTCCTTTCTGCCTTGGTTAGATCTGATAGATGACCAAATGCTGCTCCTCTCTAGCTTCTGTGCACACATGTGAAGCCAAGTTGACTTCCTCCACTGCCTTCAAACTCACAACTGGGAGGAGAGCGAGTAAAAGAAAACATATTTGCTGCAAAATGTAGGCTGTGCACAGTCTCCTACTTCCTTCCTGGTGGTGAAATAATTTGTCTTTTTTTGGGAGCTTGACGTGTGTTGCCAGGGTGGGTGGCAGTCATAGTGGAAGAAGCCTTGCTTTCCAGGGGTCATCCCGTCAGGTAAAAACGCTCTGCTTTCAGACGTGAATCGTGCAGTGTATCATGGGAAGTCAGGACTATGTCATTTTTATGTCGTTTCTTTGCCTGTGCAGATTCAGTAGTACTCATAGCTCTGTCTCTGTCCATAACTACACCCTCACCAAAGTGTTTCACACTGGTACCAAGAGGCAGGTGACACCAGCAGAGTTGTCTTCTCCATCCTGGTTACCTGGTGGGAGAGCGGGTCACTGAGTCCAGCTTTTCCCATCGTGGCTCAAAGGAAACATGAATGGGATGAGCAGCCTGGTCCACATTGGTGAAGTTGATGTAGCACAAACTGCACAATGAAGGAAAAATATAGGGAAAGCTGCGAGTCCTGCACTGTATCTGTGACACTGTATCTGGGGAGGGAAGAGCATTCGTAGTGGGAGAGGTGGCGGAAGCTAGAAGTGTTCAAATATGTATAATATTTTATATAAACATAATAAGCTTAGTTCCCCTTCATAATCTTCAGGAATGGTACTTTAACACCATTAAGCAAAGAATTGTTTTAGGATTAAATAAATGTATTGTACATAAGGCCATACCTAATCTTCTAAAAATGTCGCCAGACAGGAGCGATGTCTATTACTATATGAAAAAAAAAGTCCTTAATGCACTGTTATCTCCTAAATATTTAGTAGTAAATTAAAACTATTTAATTTTTTTAAAAATTTGTCTTGTGTAGACACTAAAAAGTATTACACAAAATCTGGACAGAACGTGTCCTTTTTAACAGCAATTTAAAGAACTTTTTATATATGTAAGGTAGTAAGTTTTCAAATTGTTCTAGTTGTATTTTCCCATGTTTACTATTTGTGGAAGTGTGCCTGTCTCTATTCAGTTATTATTATTTTTTTTCTAATAATTTCATGCACGCATCTTTTCATTTTTGTAGTTTTCATTAGAAATTACCGTGTATGCGCCTCGTGCTGCCACACAACTCTGCCACTCTGGATCTGTGGTGGCCGCATTCGGCAGTGCCCGTGCCAATGGGCTAGCAAAACCACAAAGCAAAATACTTGTTTCTCATTCTAGAGTTGAGAGTTTACTGCTTTTAAGTTGTCCTGATGTCACTCTTGAAATGACTGTTAAAACTAAACTATGAGTTCATTGCATTTATTTTATATTCTTGGTTGTAATGAAATGGAATTGACTTTGCTTCAGTGTGAATTTTTTTAATAAAATAATATACATTTGTAATAATAATAAAAAGTTCAAATCAAATAAGCGTGCTGAAAAGTTTCTATAAACATTGGCTTTGGGCTACCAAGAGGGAAAATATAGCCCACAAAATTGCAGTTGTAATTATATTCAGGATGTTTATGATATCATACACCACACAAAACAAAGCTTGCAAACCTCAGAGTTGAAATTGCAGCTTTTAAAATGCCCACGAGGACATTCATGGATATGTGTTTATCAAAATAGAATGAAGCCTTATGGAAAACAGAATCAGTGGAGTGGTTGTCTTAAGTTTTGCCCTCTTCTTAAAAGTGTTCTGGCACGCTGCACCCATGCCACTTGTTGAGATTCATTATTGCTTGTGTGACAATCCTGTAGAAGTGTCTTCTGGAAAAAAAAAGCTGGTTTACTGCATTCTGAAGCTGACTGCCCTCTTACTTCTTCCTCCTGATGAACCCTGGGGGATTTCAAGTGACAATATGGAAAGCATGAGTTAGAACATGTTGGTAGATATTTAAGGTAGGGTTTTGTGTGACTTGCTCATGTGTGTGTTTCAGTTCCAAATAACCATTGTTTCACAGATGGATAGTTTAACTTCTTCCAGAGATCCCACCTGTGTTCTCCGTAACAATTGCATGCATAAGAATGGTTGGGATTTACTTGCACTACCAATCACATTAAGGGAGGCTTGTGTTTCTGGTGTGCCTTTTGCATGAAGGTGAGAATAGAAGCAGCCTTTTGCCAAGATGCTTAGCCTGCATCTCTGACGCCTCATGGATAGACCTGTTGCTTCAGCCTCAAGACAACAGCATTCTCAGCTCTATGCCCCTCACAGTTTCCTTTCTGCTTCTGCTGTCCTATTTGTTATCCTTAAAACCTCCTGTGTTGGCTCTGTCCCAATATTTGTTCTACAGCATCCCTCATTGTTTTCCCACCTGGTCACGCAATTTACAGTCTAGTCCAGCCTCATCATATTGGTCTGAATTATGGTTTCATCTCTTTTTTGGTCCTTGACAGCTAGACACTTTGCATTAACCGGCCATTCAGAAAATTGCAGAGGAGGTTGTTTATTGGTCTCTTGCTTTGACTTGTTGCTTCTTGCTTTGTGTTGCTGCCCTGGCTCTGCCATCTCTGTTGTGTTAGATGGAAAGCCACTCTCCTTGCGTGCACATCCCTGCCAAAGCCTGCTGTTACCTCATCCCTTTTACTCGGATCAAGAAGTTATCAAAGTTTCCTCCTGGTCTGACTGTCCCACCAGGTCAGCCTCTACACCTCCCATTTTAGATTTCCAAATATATGTTTTTATGCTGTGTTTCCAATTGCCCTTTGTTCCTGAAGTCCTGTTACATAAATTTCTGAAGAATTCCCTCTTGGGTGTCTTCTTCATCCCTCTTTAAAATCATGTGGCTTTGATGTCTACAGAAGTTTAGTATTTTAAGCTACTGGTGTGCTATCAGTCATACCTATTGTGTTAATGCAAACTGTCCCAGTGTTTCATTACACCCTCCAGTCTGTCACCTCCCTGTAGGAGGTTGTAAGCTCCCCCATACAGGAACAGTCATTTTGTCCTGATACAGTAGCTTCGTGACTGGTGCTTGCAGGCACTCTGTAATGCAGATAACGATCACTGTAATATCATGGGGGTTTACTTCTGGACAATACAGAGTAATAGCGTGAGGAGGAATTTCCATGTGCCATTTGAACACAAACAGCACAATATTGGTGCCAAGTACGAACTCGTTCTGGCTAAACATGAGCAAGCTTTGTTCCAATAGCCAGCAGAGGTTAACAATGGTTTGCCTGTGATGTTTTTTTAACAGGTAGGTACTGCTTTTTTATTTTATAGAGAACTTCATGCCTTTGATTAAGATTGCAGGAAAAAAAAAAGGAAGCTTTGTTTTATTTTGGTACTTTTATAATAATGTAGAAAAATATTATTGCGTGATTGCCACACTGTTTTGTGGTGTTTTGTTTTGTTTTCATTTGCAGGAAATATTTATTAGAGCTATAATTGTTTAAGGTAGATTAAAACCACCACCAGGGTAATGAAAGCTGCGTGTATAGTCATAGCTGAGCTGCTGAAATTGCAGTGGGAGTACCACAGTTGTTATGTAACAGATATCCAAGATAATCCAGAGTAGGTGTTTTGAAAAATAATGATTATTATTATTATTATTTGAAGCTTGAAAGTAATGCCAGCTTACCTAATAATTTTTATATAATGTGCTTGCCTTGGAATACTGCTATAGGATCGTTTTTTCCAGCTTTGTATACCAGCATACTGCTAAGTGTGTTGTGTGGACTCTAAGGGGCTGTTTCTGTGATTATTTTGTAGTTTGTTCTTCAAAATACCTTGAATAGGATAGTTAACTTGAGAGTTTGTAACTTTTACGTGTACATTGCATATATTGAACACATGACTGAACAGAATATTCAGCAATACATTCCTTTAGCTAAAATGTCTTTTGATGATTTTAGTAAGAATTTATGTTTGAAGTCATTGCAGAAAGGATACCTTTGCCCCATTCCATTGTCAGAATGGAGTTTTGCTTTTCTTACACTATTATTAAATGACAGAAATAAATTACTAAAGGAGAACCTGCATTATTTTTAAAAAATGGATTTTTAAAATAGGGAACAAAAAAATCATGTGTGTGTTACTGAGACTTTGATGTGATGTGGTAGGCAGCAATAATGAGGTTTATGCAGTCTCTATCCCACAAGACTAATCATGTGCCTTAAGTAATGAAAACCCCAATACATGAAGCACTGAAGAAAGGAATTCTTCATACTTATCACCAGCAGACAAAGTTTTAATTGTGGACCAGGTCCTGCCAAAGTGGTGTATGACTCGGACATCCTTTCCACAGCCTGCATTGGTAAGATACTTCCCTACATCTGCAAGTAGGGATTCCTCGGGATGTTAGGAGACAAAAAACAAAACAAAACAGTGAAAGTGTGCAGCCTTTTGATTTTGTAATGAGTGTCTGAAGTTCTTCAGAAAATTACAAACTTTTAAATATATTTAAATCTGTAATTCTACAATTACTTTCAACCCTTATATAGGCAACGTGGCACAGCCCTGCTCTGGAAAGATGGCCTCTAACTCTGGACGCTTGACCTGGTCAGGGGTACGGTTGTCAATTTGGAGTCTTGCAGACAATTTACACAAGTGGACACTGAACTTTCACCTGTAATCTTGGGTCACACAGGTCTATGGAAAAGCAATCAGCTTTTAAAGAAAACATACTTCCTTAAGTCTTACTGCCAAAGACTCCGTAGTGCTGCAGTTGGACAGACAGTGCTATGAGATGACTGCAAATTGTCAGATCGTATTATTATTGCTAGGCTGTACAGTTCAAAGACATCTGTTGTTAGTCTTGCCATTACCTAATACGATGTAGAATGAGTACTTTGCAAAATTATTATTATGATTTTCTATTTTCAACCTATTTTAATTGTACAACTCGTTCTTGCAGTGCTACAGAAGAAAGAAGGACAGTTTCCAATAGTTTGGTTTTGTCAGTAAAACTCAGAATGTTAACTTGCTGACAAAGAGGAACCAAAGGCCATCAGGCTTCTCCCTGGCTGGTGTCTTCCTTTCGCTGAAGCAGAAGAGATTCAAGCAGGCAGATCCTATCATGGCGTTGTGTAGTAACTGCAGTTCTTGGGAAACGTGAGTTTGAAAGAGAAATATTTATCTCGTAAGTGCATCATAACTGTTGAAGGTATATCTAGCGAAGTTCAAGGGGTGAGGCATCTTTACAAAATTCCCTGCGCATAGCAAGCAGACTGACTCAATCATGTCAAGTTTATAGACTTTGGTCTCACCCACCCAGAAATGCATGAAAATCTGAACAGTTTATGGTTTCAAAATATTCCCCCTGGTAATAATGGAGCTTTTGTTTAAATGTTTAAAAGTTTCATGTAGCTTGCAGTATCCCACAAGCATAGAAATAAATCCCTACCCACTTAAGAAACAATGGAGACATCTACTAACACGCCCTGGTGGGTATGTCCCTATGGGGATTATCAAGAGTTGCTTCTACATCGTGCTGCTGCTGGCTGAAAGCTGGAAGTCCCCTGTGACTTTGAGACAGTCGGTTCTGGGAAGCAGGAATGAAGTAACTTCTGTTATCATCCAGATCAATATTAGAGCTGTTTAAGTATATTTGAGTCATCTGAGATTATGACGTGTATCGTATTTGCACACTTTGATCTCCAAGAACTCAATCTCACACGATAACATTTACATACATTGTCTGTGGAGAAATGCTCAACTGTGGCTTGTTAATGTAATTCTTACAAAATACTTGTCAGTGGATCATGTGTGCTGGAGGACACAAGAAACGACCTGCCAGCTAGATCAGAAGCAGGCATGTTCTTTCCCACCTAACGTGCCAAAGTCATGTATCAGTCACAGTGCGTCATGCCTTTATTAATACACGGTGGTTGTGCTATTCCAAGACTGCGTTATCGCTGCAGCTTCTCGTGGGTCAGAGCTGAGGTAATCCATTTGTATTCTACCTCCTTCCTTTGTGAGGTTTTGCATATGACTGTGGGGAGAGCAGCAATTACTTGTTTGTGATTCTGGGTAGTCTATACACTGATTTGAAAATTAAATCAAAAGAGCACCATGGCAGTAATCAGTCTTGTCCTCATATGGACTAAGACTCCAGTGTATGTGACATGATATATTGAGGGGACGGGGGAAGAGAGCGGGAAGGATCCTGCTTCTGTGGGGTCAGGGAAGGATGTCAAAACAAAACACACTTTGGATTTCAGGATCATGCTAGACAGTACGCTCATTTAAATGATTAGGATATGTCCTATGTTTGTTTAGGCCAGCATGGCTGATAAAAACACTGACGGTCATCTGTCACCTCCTAAATTTAAAAAAAAAAAGGGGGGGGGGAAACCCCGCCTAAGCAAGTTTCCTCTGACTTGCTCCTTTCCTGCACATATCCAAATGCGGAGCTAAGGAATAATTAATTTCCCCAAAATGCAGTGAGAAAACAGGATGCCCTGTGTAGCCAGACCAGCTATGCATACTAAATATAACAGTGCTGAGCATTCACAGAGCGGGTTTCAGGTTTACACCACCTACTGCAGCTGGGGATGTTCGGGGCCAGATCTCCCCACTGTGTAACAGGATCGGTTCCTGCAGCTGGTTGTGGGACCAGCTCCCAGCCCCACAGCTGCTGGTGGGGAATGCAGTTACCTGGCCCAGACCCACCTCCTCCCAACCAGAACCCTCACTCCTCTGCCAGAGGATGTGATCTGTGCCATGGGCAGATTTTTCAGCCCCTGCGTGGACCACGGCACCCATCTGAGGTGGAGGTTTGTTACTGCAGATGGTTCAAACTATTGAGTGAGAGGGTCTGGAAGCGGTGGGGTCGCTGCAGAGGTGTCTCTCCTGGGTGTCAGCTAAGGGTGGTGAATGCAAGGGGTGGTAAATGCAACACGGCTGTAACTGTGAGGCCCCCAATGCAGAGCTGGTAAGAAAGGTTCTCCAGCCCTCAGGAGCAACAGGCCCACCTTATGCAAGCTGTTGGCACATTGCAGGCAGTGGGCGTCCTGGGAAGGTGCCAGAAGCACCTGGGGAGGACAGGGAGAGGGTGCCATTGCTGCTGGGTTGCTTCTCCTGCCTGGAACAAGAATGCTCTGGCAGTAGGGGCTGTCTTTTCTCGGATGCTTTACAAACACCATAGCATTTCAGAAAAGCTCTCCGGACCCTCCTGGAGCCCGATTGTGATTAGAGCACGAGCAAGCTGAAAGCGTGAAGAAGCCTGGAGCCAGAATCCAGGTGCCAGCCAGCACAGCGACGGGCATGTTGCACACTGCCTCTCCTCCCCACACACGCCGCTCCCGGGGCCCTCCGGGCAGGAGAGGCAGAGGTGGAAGTTGCCATGTGAGGACCAGCTGTCTCCTGATTGCACTGAGCTGCCACAGTTCCATGGTCCTGTGCCTCCATGGAGTGGGTTTGCAGGGACCCATCTTCCAACATGCCTTGGACCCTGGTGTTTCACAGAGGGTCTGATGAGTCCCGGTTGTGGGTGAGGGTAGGACTTTAGGAAGTGTTTTGAAGTGTAGCCTCCTGCTTCTCTGCAGTGCCCCAGATCCAGACCTCATTTAGCTGTATTTAAGGGCTGTCATACAGTAACTGGCAGTTCACTGGATGTGGATGGATTTGGGATGAGGTCAGCCAGCTGGATGTGAGCCAGTAGTGTGCCCAGGTGTCCAAGAAGACCAACAGCATCCTAGCACCTAGCATGTATCAGCAATAGTGTGGTGAGTAGGACTATGGAAGTGATTATCCCCCTGTGCTCAACACTGGTGAGGCCCCACCTCAAGTACTGTGTCCAGTTTTGGGCCCATTACTACAAGAGGGAGCTAGGGGTGTTCAGTCTGGAGAAAAGGAAGCTGAGGAGACCAGACCTCATCACTCTCAACAACTACCTGAAAGAAGGGTGTAGCAAGGTGAGGGTCGGTATCTTCTCCCAAGTCACAGGCGGTAGGACAAGAGGAAATGGTCTCAAGTTGTGCCAGAAAAGGATTAGAGTGGATTTTAGAAAAATGACATGTAGATGTAGTGCTAAGGGACATGGTTCAGTGGTAACTTGGCAGGGTTAGGTTAATGGTTGGGGCCTGGCTGCCCCTCGTGCTCTGCAGAGAGGGACCCTTAGCACCCCACCAGCATCACCTTCCTGGGCTCCTCACTCTGCAGCCCCACCTGCCTGCCCTGAAGTCCCAGGTGGCAACTGCTTTGGGGAAACACTACCAACAAAAGATGTATACTGGCTTGAATGACTTTCCCACTCTAAAAGAAGATGGCAAAAGCTGGACCTTTCTGTGAAAGCCCTTGAAAATGAACACTTTTGCTTCCCTTTGCCAGTGCTGGTAGGGAATGAGCATGGAGTTATTTAGGGAGGATGTGAACAAACCCTTCCCAGAGCCCATTAGAGGGACTGACGTTCTTGGGGGGGGGAGAGAGGAGGGGGAGGCTGCCAGGCCGCAGGGTGTGCTCTTTTATATTTCATTTATGATCTGTTGATTTGCATCTGGCTGAGGTTCGAGCCCACATGATTCATGTTCACACGGGCAGGTGGGAGAGGCTCCATTATTTTCTTTTGAATCACCCCACTTTTCTGTGTCACCACAACATGCTTTAACAGCCGCATGTGCATGTGTGTGTGCGTGCGAGACCCAGCGAGCCTGGTGGGAACAGGCCAGGTTGACTTTGTCTCAGCTTGGTAGACTTGGCAGCGTTAGATTTATGGTTGGACTCAATGATCTTAAAGGTCTTTTCCAACCTAAACGATTTTGTGATTCTATGATAAAACCATAAGCAAGTGCTATTCTGCAGGAGTTTCTCCCAACTTCTGTTTTTCACATGAGGTTCTCCAGCAACGGGTCAGGACCCCCTTTTTGACTTTTCTGCTGGGCTCTTGGAACATGAGTGTGCATATTCTTCTTGCTGCATAGCTGTGTGGTGTGAGCTTGCAGCAGTCACAGCTGTTGGACCTCAGTTGTGGTGGGATTATCACAGACCCACGGTTCCCACCACTGTCCAGAGATAGGCCAAAATTTTCTTGCCTGTTGTATTATGAAGTGTAAGGACAGTTCTGTCCTGCTTAATCATAGAATGGTTAGAGTTGGAAGGGACCTTAAAGATCATCAAGTTCCAAACCCCTGCCATGGGCAGGGACACCTCCCACTAGAGCAGGTTGCTCAAAGCTCCATCCAGCCTGGCCTTGAACACCTCCAGGGACGGGGAATCCACAACTTCTAAGGACAACCTGTTCCCGTGCCTCACCACCCTCAGGCAGTGTAGGAGTCTAATTAAGTCTAGCTACAGGTGAGCAGGGCTGTGTCGGGCAGCAGCCTCTCGGGAGGAGGATTTGGAGTCAGAAGACAGGATTATCATCTCACACTACTGTGTTTAGGGGAGCACAGCTCCAAGGCAGCAGCCTTAGTTGGGGGCACATCTAGGCCAAGGGAGATGTTTGTGGTATGGCTTACAGCAGCAATATGACAGTGGTCACCAGAAGCCGCTCTGAGGAGCTGCTTGTTGTGAAGTGAAATCCCATCCTCTCAGGAGTGGTGTTGAAAGCTCCAGAAGCAATCTGAGCAAAGGTCCTGAAATCTCACTGAGCCACTGCTAGCCTGAAGGCATAGGACCATCCCATGGAGACAGGGTGTAGGGCTGCCCAGGTTTGGGTTGCAGGAAGTTCAGGCATCAGGACAGTAGAGCTGTTACTGGCTCTGCTCAGAGGAGCGTCCCATGGGCTCTGCTGCAGGGAGGGATGCCTGTCCTGCCCCAGAGGAGCTGGTGCAGCCTTCACAGGAACATGTGTAGAAGATGAGAGGTGGGGGGCAGCATGCACCCTGTGCCCTTGGTGGGCTGTGCTGTAGCTCCTGTCATGCTCACAGAGGAGAGCAGCCCCACAGCTGTGCTGGGAGCACACCAGCCTGCATGTGGTGTGTGTGGACAGGGCAAAGGAGGCCAGGCTGGAGGATGCTGTGGTCAGCAGTCCCCCCCGGCAAGCCAGCCGGACATGGAAGGGTGAAACCCCACTGGCCACACTGGTTAACCAAAGCCTGTGAGGGATGTTTAACTCCTGGGAGCTGCATCTGCAAGGGGAGAGCCCCAGTGAGAAACACCTCGGGCTGTGAGCGCCCAGGCCCTGCACATCCCAGGTGCCAGAGCATGAATAATGTACAGGCTATGTACGTTGGCAGCTGATGAGAGTATGTGCTAGCTGGAGGAGGGAGATGAGCCGTGGAGCTGTCCTGCCCAGCCCAGCAGCTCAGCTGAGCCAAAATGGCCATGGAGCCGCAGCCATCCCACCGGTACCAGCTGTGGTTCCTGGTAAGCCCTGGAGCAGCAGGGGAGAGCTTGGGTTTGCAGCCCTGCCAACAGAGGAGTTGCTCTTTACAAGCTGGTGCTGTTCATTAGTTAGGGGTTTTGGTTTGTGGGTTTCCCCCTCTTAATAGACAGCTACATACAAATGTTGACATTCACATTTCTTGGCAGGATTTTGGCTAAATGCTCTCCGTCACATAAACCCCAAATAATCTGAGCCCAGGTCTGAGCCAGTTCCTTTCCCAGAGTCTTTTGGAGAGGATTTGCCACTGGTTTCACTGGGAGGCTTCAGAGCAAAGCTGTTGCAGCCTGGGCTTTTGCAAACAGCTTCTTGAGGCTTGAAAATGAGATGTCTGTCCCTAGCCGTTGCTGTTTTCTGCTTGGCAGGTCTCTCTGCCAGCAGCCTCCATGGTGTTACGATGGGGATTGTAAATGTGGGTTTTGTTTGGCAGTGCCCAGCCAGGGTGAGTACAGGGGTACAGGGGCCTCGAATCTGAAGTCTGCGGTACAGTATCTGTTTGCTCCTTGGTGTTGACACAATGTCCTTAATAATGGGCCTCATTTTCCTTAAATACAAAAAAAGAATTCATCAAAGGTTGATCTGTACAGATAACCCTGCATGGGTTGCTCTTTCTTCTGAATTTTAGCGTAAAAGTGTTTCTCGGGGCTGAATGGCCATTGGGTAGCAGAGTGCAACTCTCTTTTCCGCATTGCTGGTATTGGGACCAAACGCTTCCATGCAGCCTGAGCTGACCAAGACTCTGCTTTGTCCTCCTCCTCACAGCGCTGCAGACTCCCTCTCAGTATTACTGCATCTGCCCCTCGGGGTGCCTCCCCTCAGGGGTGCACTTGGTGTTGGTGCAGGTGTGGGGAAGGGGCAGGAGAGCTGTGAGGAGACCTTTCTGTTTTTTGGATGGGACCGAGGAGCAGAGTAGCCAAGCACTGGTGTCCAGGACCTCTGTGACTGGCCAGAACCTCTGCCAGGGGTTGCCCGCCCTCTGCTGGCAAATCCCATGGGATGGATGGAGCCCAGGAGAGAGCTGGAAAAGGAAAGCTATTGCGGTTTAGTGGTGTTGCTCTGGCCAGAGACAATACTCTGTTTTTCTGGTAGGACCAGGGACTGGGGGCCCATGACACAGATGCTTCCAGCTGGCAAGGCTAAAGGCTGTGTTACCATCTAATCTGCTTTCATAACCCATCGCTCTGGCTGGGCTGCAGGGGGATGTGGTGCTGGCAAAGAGAAGCCAGCAATGAAATGCCTGTTCTGTGGTTGCCTGGCATCCCCATGCAT